>JAAXCT010000737.1:0-349502 GCA_012490785.1 Eragrostis nindensis | reverse complement strand
AGCTGCATGGCGTTCTTAAGAAGAACCTAAAGACTGTTCTCAGCACTGTGATAAAGAACATGGGTTCAACATTGGGCGCTTGTGGAGATCTGAATAGGAATGTGCTTGCGCCTGCGGCGCCTTATGTCAAGAAAGATGTTCTTTTTGCACAACAAACAGCAGAGAATACTGCGGCACTTCTTACTCCACAATCCAGAGCTTATTATGATTTGTGGGTGGATGGAGAGAAGATAATGTCAGCCGAAGAACCTCCGGAAGTCACGCAAGCCCGCAATGACAACTCACATGGAACAAACTTCCCTGACTCACCTGAACCAATCTACGGCACCCAATATCTACCAAGGAAGTTCAAGATTGCAGTTACCACGGCTGGTGACAACTCTGTTGATATTTTGACCAATGACATTGGTGTCGTTGTTGTTTCAGATGATGCAGGAGAACCTGTAGGCTTTAACATTTATGTAAGTTGGATGGACAATATTCTGCTATCTATTCCTGCCTTTCAAAAGTTTGTTTCCTTATCTAATTTTTTTTTTCTCTTGCCTTCTTTTTCCAGGTTGGAGGTGGCATGGGAAGGACACACCGTGTGGAAACTACCTTCCCTCGGCTGGCTGATCCACTGGGTTATGTCCCAAAGGAAGATATATTGTATGCTATAAAGGCCATAGTCGTCACACAGAGGGAAAACGGAAGACGGGATGACCGCAAGTATAGCAGAATGAAGTATTTGATTGACCGTTGGGGTATCGACAAGTTCCGGGCGGAAGTTGAAAAATATTACGGAAAGAAGTTTGAAAGTTTCCGTCCACTCCCAGACTGGCAGTTCAACAGCTACCTTGGCTGGCAGGAACAGGTATAGGTCCATTGTTGTCTTGTGCAATCAATGCTAATACATTAATACATGTTCCTTTTTACAAAATGAAAACTGATGTTCTTTGTTAGGCAGGATGCTTCGATACCTTGAAAATTTGTTTCTTCATTTATAATGTGATCTGTGTCAGCTGTTCTATTACTTCCCTTGACACTTCTAATTTTCACACAAGAAACATAAACTATTTGCCTTAACTTTGTGATCTAGATAAGATCATTTGGTAATTAATTTTACTTGCTCACTTACAACTTTTTCTCTGTCACCAGCATCTGTACTTAAATTATCTATTTCTTCCTTGTTGTGCTCTAAGTTACCTCTGTTTTGTCTATCATAGGGTGATGGAAAATTATTCTATGGAGTGCATGTTGATAATGGTCGCGTTGGTGGGCAAGCAAAGAAAACTCTGCGAGAGATAATTGAGAAGTATAATTTGGATGTTAGCATTACCCCAAACCAAAATCTTATTTTATGTGGTATCGATCAGGCATGGAGAGAACCCATCACTGCAGCTCTTGCACAAGCTGGCCTTTTGGTAAGGTTTCATTTCTGTATTGCATATGCCTGGTTCATAATGTTCAAATGTATTTTCGTGGTATGCAACAAATTTCTCTAATTCTCTTTGGTTCTATACTGATATTATTATTACTGCTGCATTGTATACTACTATAAGCAGACATTTCCCGTATATGTAACTTGGATTTCTTGAATATGATGACTGGTGGAATAATACTGAAGTTGTGATGTTCATGTACATAGGAACCAAAGGCTGTGGACCCCCTGAATTTGACTGCCATGGCCTGCCCTGCCATGCCACTTTGCCCTTTGGCACAAACAGAAGCTGAACGAGGGATCCTGCCAATTCTTAAACGTATTAGAACAGTTTTCGATAAGGTATTTATCTGATATGTTGTGAAAAGTCACTTTTATCATTGTGTCTTAGAGCATTGTCATTTGATATAACTATATCTGCTTAATAGGTTGGTATCAAGGATCATGAATCTGTTGTTGTGAGGGTAACTGGCTGCCCTAATGGATGTGCAAGACCATATATGGCAGAGCTTGGTTTTGTTGGTGATGGCCCGAAAAGTTATCAGGTAATAAGAATCATGGTGAATATGGTGTATATCATTTTGTATAATTGATTTGGCAGCTTTACCTCATTGATCCTTTCTCTTTTAATATTTATTGTACTCTTATGTGACCATAGATCTGGCTGGGTGGAACACCAAACCAAAGTACCCTAGCAGATGCGTTTATGAATAAAGTGAAGCTTGATGACATTGAGAAGGTTTTGGAACCTCTGTTTTCTTATTGGAATAGCACGCGTCAGGAAGGTGAATCTTTTGGAAGCTTCACAAATCGAACGGTAAGTGAAATGTATTCCTTTTGCATATATTGTCTCTGTCAGTAATTTGGGAATAATTTGTGATTTCTCTGATAACACTGCCAATTTCATGTTTCAGAATGTTTCTTATGACATGTTCAAATTTCTCCTAACACTGCTTATGAATCAGTGGAAAACCAACTAGTTTAACTTTCACTAATATGTAAATTTATATCTCATCAGAAGGGACTACATGAATGTGGACATTAATTTCGAATTCACATCATAATTGCACTTGCACCTGCATGTTCGGCTTGAATTGATCAGAAAAAGAAAATGCAAAGTTGCATACCATCAACCACATGATACAATGATGCCAGGATAGAGTTATCCATGCTACGGACCTGTGTTCTCAGCAACAGCTAAACTAGCAGTATGGTTCACTAAGTACATGTTTATCATGATGCTGGGCAGTAATATGCCAAAATACTTGAATATGTCAATTTTTGTGCTGGGGGGAGGGACAAAGCTTTTGTCAGAATTTTCACAAATGGTGGGATTGCAATCACTGGATAGCAGACCTTTCGGTTTGTTCCACATGATGTCGTTTGTGTATTGCTTTTTCCAATAAGCTGGGAGGAAACACTTGGTCAGCCACGTGTTGCAATTTTATTTTTACATATACGGAGTAATCTTATTGTGGTGCTTGCTGACCTGCTCTAGTAATTTATTTATTTTGGGAACTAGCTTTTACTTGATTATTTCATCCGTCTCTTTCATTTCAGGGATTTGACAAATTGAAAGAGGTAGTGAACAAGTGGGCAGAGTCACCAGCAGCCGCATGAAGAGTTTCTTTGGCTGTACAAGTTGCGGATCGAGTTCCAGCACCATTTTGGCTAGGTGGCGACCTTGTGTAATGTAAAAGAGCTCTTCTACATAGATGAGGAAATAAGAAATTTGTCAACTCCGTTGACAAAGTAGCGAATTGAAGGCTCGGTTTGAAGAACCTGTTTCTTATGTTTGCTGGGGGTAGTAATCCAAAATTTTGTATGCTTTGAAGGAAACCTTCGTCAGTTGAGAATAAATTCCTCGCAAAAGTTGTAACTGAGAATAATAAATTTGACCAAGTTGGTAGTAGTGAATTTTGCCGTTGTTGTTCTGGAAAGTGAGTTCTGGTGGGCCTGATGGCGTATGAATTCTCCAGTTGACAGTGGGTCCGGGGTAAATTCGGACCTGCCCAGTCCTTTGAACTTTGCATCAGTCCCGTCTAAAATTCAGCCTTTTTTGCGACAATAAACTGGACCCGGTTAGGTTAGTACTGAGTTATCCCGTTGTTCTGGAAAGAAGTGATGAGCCCTTGTATGCCTGATGACATTTGAATTCTCCAGTACTGATAGTGGGCCCGATGCGAGATACGGACCTGCCCAATTCTCTGGACTGCATCGAGCCCATCCGAAATGGTGCTATGACTGTTCATGGTGGCTGCCTGGGCCGGGGATGCCCCCACAGCCCCAGCTGCGTGTCTTGCAACATGCATCAGTAGCAGCATGCACAGTATCTCGCAGTTGGACATGAAAAGGTGCGGCATCCCAAATCCCATGAAAGCTGCGAAAAGGCGGAGCCTGACGAGTTTCGTTCGTGTCGCTGCGCGCATGTCCGCACGCGAGTGCCCTTTTCCCCTACGTGTGGTCCGAGGAGCTGCAGAAACTGGGGCGGGTGGCCGAAGCCACAGCTGCCGCACCTGCACCGGTCTCACCCTCCAGACCAGCAGGCTGCAAAGCTGCGCGAGTGGCGGGCAAAAGCGCGCGCGGCTCCGCTGGCCGCCGCTCGCGCCACGCCGGCCGCACCGGGCTCGGTGCTGCAGCCCACGGGACGGGACCACCGCTGTTCTCGCCGTAGAAACGGCGACACGGCGGAGATCTCCACGCCCGGAGGCCGGAGCCCCCGGGCGACAGGCATCGCGCACGTCAACCTGGATGGGAAATGGAACGGCGTACTAATCGAATCAGCACGCCGCGCCGGCTCGTTGTGCGATCCGTCCCCGTCCCTGACGGACGGCAGTCGGTGGTGCATGGCTCCATCTAGAGCGCACAAACTTGCTCCGATACGGAGCACGGTTCGTGGCGACGCGCCACGAACCGTGCTCAAGGAGTGCGTTTTTTACCGCTGCCGCGACAAGCCCTAGTGCTACAACGTAGTACAGCTGCTTGTCAGTCGTGGTGCTCAGCTCGGGTGGGGGCACGGCCGGTTCGGCCGTTCAGCTGCAAGCCTGCATCAGAGCTGAGGCGCAATTGATATGCAGGCACGGCGGCTCGAGTACTCGTAGCACTGGATCGGCAATTCGGTTGCTTGCACAGGACACGGCACGAGGGATTTATTATGTTGGCTGTGTCGAGCACCTCCAGTACTAGCAGCTGCAGCGGGTGTCATTGGAGGCTTTAAGAAGAGTAATTGGTATGATAAAAAAAAGAAGAGTAACTGGACTGGGAAATGGAAGGAGTCATTCAATGGCCAAGGAAGAAAATCGTGATGGACTCATGGACATGAACCGGACCAGGCATCTTCCATGAACCAAGTAACGGAAGCATGGTTCACCCAACACAAATTGACCTTTACAACGGAATTCGTAATCATGCAGTGAAAATCGGGCGACCGATGTATACGAGTGAGTATAATGGTGCGGGAACACAACAAGTATCCAGCTCTGAATGGCTCCAAATCGCAAACGGAACAAAAGACCACCGGAACTGGACATGAATCTACAGATCACATCGAAGAAGATTACAAATCTGCAACACAGCACCGTCACGACACACAGACACTGAGACACAGCGCTACTGACAGTGACATAACCTGGGGTAATTCTTCTCCCGGGGATAAAAAAGATTACCCAGGGGAACATTACCAGACAAAAGATTACTCCACAGGGAGTACTCACCAAATTACAGACGAGATTACTAGTACTAACCAGACTACGCTGCTCTCAGGGTTACTACTGCTAACTACCTGTGGAGTAGTGGTTAATTTGCTTGCTCAAAGGGATTAGCCCCGCTACAGGAAGATGAAGCACTCCATGGCCACCGACGGGTTCTCCAGGGACTCGTTCCCTTCGCCGTCGCCGGCGGCGGGGGCAGGGTTGGCAGCATTGTTCTGTGACGGCGCCAGCGCCTGCGCCGGCGCTGGTGGACGCGTTGGATGCGCAGGCCCGCCAGGCTGCATCGACGGCGCTGGCGAACTGGAACGCGTAGGCCCGCGCGAATGCGTCGGCGGCGCAGGCGCCTCGTGCGCGCGCCGGGGCGACGCGCGGCCGCACGGCCTCGACGGGACAGGCGGCTTACGCTGCGTGCCGGAGGAGGTGGAGGAGGCAGAAGCGGCGGGACCCGCGCGCGCAGCCACGCGGCGCTGGTCCTGCGGCGTCCGCTTCGCCGCCGGCGACGGGGACCTCCGTGCCGGCCGCTCGCCGGGGTCGCGCCGCCGCGGCGGGGGCGGCGGCGAGGGCGACGCGCGCCCGCCACCATGGGGCCCGGCGGCGGCGCCTCGGTCCCGCCTGGGGCGCGCGAGCTCGCCGGACGCGGCGCCGCGCCGCCTGGCCGCCGCCTTCGCGGGGGACCGCTCTGGGCCCGCCGCCGTGGTCGCGGCCGACGACTCGGACGCCGCCTCGGACCTCTCCTCGCTGGCGTGCGCCGCGCCGACCGCCCTGTTCCGGGCCCTGTGGCCGCCGTCCTTCACCCTGGCATGGCCACCCTTCGCCTTGGCCGCCGTCTCCACCGCTTCTTTCCCCACCGACGCGGCCACTCGCTTTGGCCTGGGCCTCGGCCTGGCCTTCGGGGTCTCCGACAGCACCTCCTTGACCGTCTCCTCCTCCGGCGGCGGGTCGCGCGCCTCCGACCGCCGCCGGGCAGCTACCCCCGCCGCAACCTGCGGCTCGTCGAACTTCTTGCTAGCGCAGCAGCCCATTGCCTCTCTTGCACTGCTTCTTGCCGAGCTAGGCGACCATTTCCCGCGCGAGCTGGGGAGGTGGTGGACTGGTGGTGATTGGTGCCTGGCTAGGACTGAGGAGCGGAAGGAGGGGTAGTTTGGGAAGCCGCCGCGGTGCGGTGCGGGAGACGAGATGAGACAGGCGTCGGGTTTCCCTCCGTTGTGCTTTGAGTTGTGTGAGGAACGGAGCAGCTTGTGGTGGGAGACCGGGGAGTCAAAAGGGCTAAGCCAATCACTTCTATAGTAAGCAGGGTTTGTTATCTGAAGCCTCAGCTTGCAGAATGCTGATCAGTTTAAGAATGTGAGTAGTAAAAACTACTAGATGAAAGAGTGAAGAAGTGATAGCTCAAATTGTTAGGTTCTTTATGGTATTCAAGCCTTTAGCTAAGTAGTGATATTGCATTTACGACAATTTAACGGCTGACAGCTGAACTCAGATGCGATGGAATTCTCCTCTTCTTTTAAGGTTTGATGACAGAATTCTCGTCCAAAATTTCCAAACTCTGAAGCTCCGTATTTGAAATGTCACATCTAAATTTTAGACCTGTTACATCAAAAAGAATCTTCACATTTAAAAAAATATTTTCGACAAAACTTTTTTGACAGACGGGTGCTAATTTGCGAGACGAATCTAATGAGCCTAATTAATCTATGTTTTGCTACATTAATGTTACAGTAACTATCTTCTAATCGCCGTTTAATTACCCTCGTTAGATTCGTCTCGAGAATTAGACGGTGGTTCTGAAATTAGTTTTATAATTTAACTTTGTTTAGTACATATAAATGGTAAGATTCTCTTTGAGTAACCTTTCTAAAATTTAGACCTAGATCGAACACACTCTTATTTCAAGAGAGTGAATAAAATTGTGTTTATTTAGTCTTTGTAAACCGCTTATAAATCTACATCTAACAAGCACAAATGTTATTGCACTTGTGAAAGTGACGGGACACCCACACGGTCCCGCATTGTACGGCCAGTCTGCCCATTAGGATTCCCGGGCCCACTCGACTCCTTATCTGACCCCATCTGTCATCCACTAGAGTCATCTCCCTTCTCTTTCCCCGTACTCGAAAGTCGAAACACAGGCACGACAGCAGTACGCTAGTAGCGAGGCGGTTGGCCACCACCCCACGCCGGTGGAGGAGGAGGCGGCGCGGCGATGGCGGGGAAGCACGGCCGCAACGGCTTCGACGACGACAACGTCAACCCATTCGCGGTGAGTGCTCCCGGCGTCACCCGCCCCACCACGCTGCCTCCAAAGCCGTTCAACTCGCCTAGATCTCGGGGGTGCTTCTCCGATCTGATCAGCTACGGCTGCGGTTGCATTTAGAATCCGGTGCCTCGTGGGTCCGATCCGAGCGTGGGAGACGGGCGCTATGGCGATATGATGATAGATTTGCGCGCTTGAGTTGGTAATTTCGCTGTGTAGGCTGCTGCGGGTGCTTCTGATCTGTGTCCACTTGATAAAACCGGCTGCGCGGTGGATTAGCAGTTGCTTGTGTTGCACGGTCTGAAATCTGAACTGACTTATGCGGTTCTGCATTTAGCCAGCTTTGCTGTTTGGTGTCATTAGCTTGCTAATGCGATCTGAATGCATGGGCATCCCCCACCTTTGCTGATATGGGGCCATGTTATATTATGTATATTACTGGTTTTCAGGGTAGTACAAGCCAAAATTTACAGCATAGTCATGTAGTACATCCTCTACCCATCTTCAGTTGAAATTGTTTTGTTTAGTCAGCTTCCTTCATCGGCTATTCATTTTATGGTATCATGTGCGATAGTTATATTGAGTTGCAGGATTGTTGTAGCTTGTAGTAAATCATATGGTTGCTGAATTGAGTCGCACAAAGACTTCAAAAATTTTAGCTGTTTTTATTTACTATGTGACTGATTTATTGTCCAAATCTTTTTTGTTCTGCAGGGAGGAAGTGTTCCACCTGCCGCCAATTCTCGGCTTTCACCTCTATCACATGAACCAGCTGATTTCTACAATGTGGACATTCCTCTCGATTCAACAAAGGTAATTATAGTCTCCTTGAACGTGGAGCATTGCACAGTTACACCAAATGAAAGCTTTTATAGCTCCTTTTGCCGCTTAGAGTCAAAAGTACACTGAGTTCCTTCGTATAACTTGGTGTGTGCGCTGTTTACCAGGGATTTGTCAACTTTCAGATCATTTTACTGTCTATACTGCATATCATATAACCCCTTTTGTTGTACTTTGTGTCAAGTTAGATTTGATTATTTTTAGGATTAGTTTGTTTGGGCATGATTGCTCATGTCATTCTTTATCCCCATTTAGGATCTCAAGAAAAAGGAGAAAGAACTGCAGGCTATGGAGGCTGAGCTAAACAAAAGGGAAAGGGTATGTGCCTTATGATTGCATAATTTTCAGCCTTTCCATGCCTTTTGTTGTTGCGGCATTTGCATGGTTACCCCTGTTTTGAGTGGTAACTATGAGTTTGCCCTCATTTTTTCAACTTTGCTCCATTGCCCTTGTTTTCATCCAAGTTGTTGCATGGTTGCCCCTATTTTGATGTAAAAAAGTTACAGTTTTGCCATCAAAGTAGGGGTAATGGTGCAACAAACTTGGTCAAAACAGGGGCAATGGTGCAAAGTTGAAAAAATGAGGGTAAATTCATAATTGAGGTACAAAATAGGGGCACTCATCCAATTATCTCTTTGTTGTTTTAGCATTCTGATTAATCAAATACAAGTCGTGCCACACGCAGGAAACATTATATTTCATACTCTGGGATGTACATTTGCCTCCGCTACCTGAGATTTTGCAATCAAACAATGAATTAATCAAGACAGTACTCTAATATTTCATCTTATAGACCTGTTATGCTGGTTACCCCAGAACTCCTGCCCTGGACAGCTCTCATTGATCTCAATTGAGAAACCCATTTCGCTTTATGTTTGTATTGTGTTGACTTTAAGTGAGATATTTGAGGATGTTGACTCGAATGACGAGATTATGTTTTTCTTCTATACCCCATGTGTTCGAAACATTGAATCTTTCTTCGTCCTGTTCATTTACTGCGTGCAATGTTTTTTCTCTAAAATGCTGGCCTGATTTTTATTCCCCCCCCTTCTTTTCTGCACTAGGAATTGAAAAGGAAGGAAGAGGCTGCATCCCGAGGTACATTTCATATTGATTTCTTTTCAAGTAGCTGCATTCTATTCTGGTACATTTGTACCAATTACCATGAAGATTCGTGGTAATAAAGTAGATGTTTGTAACATCAACACATTTATTGAGGAAATTTTAAGTAATAGGTTTTTTGAGGAAATTTACTGAGAAACTGACATCTGCCACTCGATGTGGGCGAACCATTCAATGTTATCGAGGTGCACAGTTATTGGTGATACTTGCCAAATATTATTTTTCAAGATGATGTTATAGAAATATAATTTTCTTTGTCTTTCAATTTAATTTGCATAATTTTTTTTTGGCTTTTCGAAAAGAAAGTTTGCTATTTCTTATAATGTAAATTTGACTGGATATGTATTTTATATTCCCTGTTAGTGTGTACTTGAACTGTTTTTGTAGCCAAGCACTCATAATAAATTTGTCCTGCTATTTACATTTTCTAAGCTACTCTATTTTCTTGCCCTCTCTTCTCTTTTGTTTGCCTCTCTTGTGGGTTCCTACAAGTTTCATCTCTAGCCTACCCCAACTTGCTTGGGATAAAGAGGCTTAGTTGTTGTTGTTGTTGTATTTAGATTTTCTAAGCTTTATCACTTTTTTCTTTTGGCAGCTGGCATTGTAATAGAAGAAAAAAATTGGCCTCCCTTTTTCCCTCTCATTCATCACAATATTTCAAATGAGATACCTATCCATCTACAAAGGATGCAATACCTTGCATTTTCTTCATTCCTGGGTAAGCTCTTACAGTGGCCATTTATTGGCCCATACTAATATGTGGTGCTTTGTCTTATATTGCATACCCTGCATTAATAGTATCAATATCAACATGGAGTGAAGGCCATAAGCCAGTACTCCTTCGCTTATTGCATAATGGATTTACCATGTTCGTTTGATTGGTGGACTAAAGAATCGCTGAAAAGGAATGCTGATGACTAGTGGCTCATTTGTTCATTTGGTTTGTGCACTTCTTTTGTCTCAACTGAGTTTTTACTTTTTCTTTTCCAATACTTGGGTTTTATGCAGGACTGGTAGGATGCCTCTTTTGGAATATCATTGCAACTACAACAGCATGGATTAAAGGGGAAGGTATGAATAGTGTACCTTGTTGTCTACATCTCATTTATCTTTATCCATCAACAGCATAGATATGACCTCTCTTCTTCAACAGGTGTTATGATCTGGCTGCTTGCCATTATCTACTTCATATCTGGTGTGCCTGGGGCTTATGTGCTATGGTATCGCCCTCTTTATAATGCAATGAGGTGGAGTATATGCATCCATCCTTTGTTACGATAAACTTTCTTCTACCTTTTCAGCTGTTCATGTTGACCATCTTGTTTTGTTTGAATGTCTATTGCAGAACTGAGAGTGCTTTGAAGTTTGGGTGGTTTTTTCTGTTTTACCTTGTAAGATACTAACATATGATTAAACTAAATATTCGGGTCACACCTTATGTTGATTCGTTCGGAAAGTTGTTAGCTTACTGACAGCCTTTGCCTATTTCCAGCTTCATATAATCTTCTGTGTGTGGTCAGCTGTGTCTCCTCCATTTCCTTTTAAAGGAAATTCTTTCACGTAAGTCTCCTATATCATTGAACGGATACTTGTCTCCTTTTTTTCTTTTTCCAACTCTGTGAAATGCCAATGGATGAGTCATCTGTTGCAAGTTTTCTATGAAGTTAGTTGCTAGAAGCTATATGTATCCTTAGCCATAATTTATGATTCTTCAGTGCAACTTCATTCTAATAATCATCTAAAAAAACATTATTCTAATAATAGTAATAATCCTTTGTCACAAGGAATTGGTATAATATTGTACACACTCATGGTCAGGAGACAAGTTCATGGATCCTCTTGTTACTTTTTCCGGAATTACGCTCAGCATTAATAATCTCAAGGAGCCAATAGTTCAGTACCCGGATACAATAGTTTCCTCAAATCTTTGGCATGAATACATGCTTTGTGATCCTGAATTTGGATTTGTAGGAATTAAACTAAAAAAAAAATCAAAGGATATGCTTTAGAAAAGGTTGAGATTGCTATATTTTGTACCATGCCACTCTTAAGTTTCACCGACATTAACTATCAAGGAAGTTTATGAGAATCCCAATGCCACCAGTGCTGAACTGCTCATATGGTTCTAAGTTATAATGAGGTATACAATATGGATTTAGATTTGTTGGTGTTAAACCATTGACAAAACAAGTGTTGATGTTGTCATCTAAACTCATCGGCTCAAAACCTTGTTTTTGATTGCTCATGCTATCAAAATCAGATTTAGATCATTTCTACCACAGGATGTTCGTTGCATCCATAATTTGTAGCACTATCACTAACTATTCTTTGCTGTTTCATCAGTGGAATTTTGCCTGCAATTGATGTCATAGGCAAGAGCGCTATTGTGGGGGTAAGTCTTTTGTCTGCATCTATCCTTATTATGGGATATGGACTATCAATTTTTCTGTCAGGAATCTCTTCAGTTATATGGCCTTCCTTTACTCAGTTCATGAGCTAAAAAATTGTTTACCAAACAACGATATGTAATACTATATCATACATAGCGAGTAAAATCTTGCATTTTGTAGCAGACCACCTGTATCATCCTCAGCCCTCATGAACATTAGACTCCCATTAGCATTTGACAACCTTTCTGGCTGATTTATTATAAAAGCTACATGCAGTATCAAACTTTGATGCATTCTGTAGTTATATGTTGGATTGACACAGCTTATTTAGTTTCTTACTGATTTTCTTATTTCCACTTAACAGATATTTTACTTTGTTGGATTTGGTTTGTTCTGCCTTGAATCACTCCTGAGCATTGGTGTCATTCAGGTGGGTGAATCTACCTTTATTCAATAGTACCCTTAATTCCTGTTACAAGGTCTTTATTTCTCAGTATGTTTTCAGTAGCTAAATTGTTATGTTATTCTTATATCTGTTAATCATGGAACTTTTTCTCTAAAAAATACAGCAAGTATATATGTACTTTCGTGGAAGTGGAAAAGCCGCGCAGATGAAACAAGAGGCAGCACGCGGTGCTCTAAGTTCTGCATTCTGATGAAAATCTGGCAGCCTGATTGTAGCCAGCTGATCGATAGGAGGAAACAAGATGTGTCAATTGAGGCTCGGGGGGTCTTGTACATCGCTGCAGTACACGTATTTGAATCGTTGAAAACGTCCAGCTGATCATCTTTTTGCTCTTCTGTAAGATAACAACCCTTGTATGGACATGGGACATGTCTGGTGCTGGTTTCCATTCTTGCTACGGTGTGGTTGATATAGAAACGTTGATATATTTGGTGGAATAGTCTGAATATATTTACTTGCATACGCTTGCATATGAGTGAAATTTATTTCCTGGCGGCATGAACACAGCCTAGTACTGTGTTTACCTTCCAGTTAGATCCACGTGTATGATGCTCACCGTTGTGCTGGTATTTGTCTGTGTAAGAACTGTCATCTACTTCGCCCTATCGTCTGACTTTCCACTTTGGACCATATTACTGTTCGTTTCATAAAATTGTCCACTATATTCGTTTAAAAATAAATGTCCGCTTTGTATTCTATCTTGCGTTCTCCTTTTGTTCAAATGCAGGCTAAACATAACACCCCTTCCAACGAATATACAATTCCATGAGAAATTTTGGGGGACAGCTTTTCGGAAATTTCTTTTGTGTTAATATCTCTCTCTGCTTCATCTGTGTAATTCTCCTCTTTTTTTTTTTTTTGCAATACAGTGTTGCAATTGCAATCTACAAGTATTTAGTACCAAATTGTTTCATGAAAAAAATATTTAGTACCAAGTCATTGTTTCATGAAAAAATATTTAGTACCAAATTTGATGCCGCAGCCAAAGTACCTGATAATATATTTTCTGGATTGAAAATTTGAAATACCTGATAATTATCGATTAAACTGCGTTTAGAGGCTTCTTGCAAAAAGCCTCTAGCAGAAACGGGAGGCAAAAGAAAGGGAAAGAGAATGAGGCTCAACAAATGCAGCTGGCCTCCTTCCTCCGCCAGAGACCAACCAGTCCGTCCGTCCCCGCCGACACAACGACCCCTAAAACCCTAAACCCCCGAGCGAGAGATAAAGCGCGCATGGCGGCGCCGCCGCACCAACTCCCTCCCCGTTCCCGAAACCCCAGCCCCGTCTCCCCTGCCCATGGCGCGGCATCCTAAGCCCCCGTCCCCCTCTCCGCCGGCGCGCCCGCCCACGGACTCCGACCCCAGCCCCGCCTTCGACCCCGTCGAGGAGTGGCTCATCGACTTCGACCCGACCATGTCGGCCGAGCTGGGGGCCAAGAGCTTCGGTCCCGCCGAGGAGGCGGCGCTTCTCCCGGCGCAGGAGGCGATGACAACCTGCGGCGACGCTGGGAAGGTATCTGATGGTTCGGCAGCGCCTAATCGCTACGAGTTTGGTGTGGCGGAGGCGCCCGCCGAGGAGGGCCGGTCGGCCGACCGGGCTGTGGCTACTTGCGGCGAAGAAATCGACAGGAAGGCTGATATGGCGAGCGGCGGATTGGACGAGCTGCTTGCCCCGGACCAGCTTTTGGCGGCGGGAATTGGGGATTTGGTTGTGAACGAGGAGGCTTCGGAGGGAGCCGTCGCAATGGAGATGGCTGCCACGCCTGCTGACGCTGAGATGAATACTGCTGTGTCTGTGGAGGAGAAAGGCGGAGGAGGCAAGGAGGCGCAGGAAAACAGCAAGGAAGAGTCAGAGAGTAGCGAGGAGGAGGACGAGTCGAGTGAGGCTTCCTCCAGCAGCGAGGAAGAGGAGAGCGAGGAGGATGAGTCAAGTGAAGCATCATCGAGCAGCGATGAGGAAGAGCTGAAAGCCAAGAAGCATGGTGGTGCTGGTGGTGCCAAGGGCGATAGCATGGAGGCCCTCCTTGAGGAGGGTGAATTGATGATTGGGAGCGATGAAGAGGATGATGGGCCGAAGGGTCCTATTAAGTCCAAAAATGAAGCAGAGGTATTGAGTTGTTACATCTTCATTTGGTACTTCTTAGGTGCTATGTTCTTGCTGCATTAGTGTGCTAAATGTTCCCGAATGGGTTGCGATTAGGTTTCTAATTAACACAATGACCATGAAAGAACTCTGTTTGATGTATGTTTTCTTATCAGTAGCCTTTCATTGGTATTGAGTCGAAATTGATATTTGTGTTTGATGATTTGTTTATACTGAAACTTTATAGTGTCTTCCAAGTCTATAAAAGTTGTAGTTTGTGCTGTTATGCAGTTCCAATGGTGACATCAGTTGTTACAAATATGCATTCAGTATAGCACTAAAATGTACAAAAATGATGTAAGCTGCCGTTTTCCATTTCCCTAAGGCCTTGTTTGGATGGAACCAATCCACCCTAAGTTTTTACTCTATTCTGTTGTTAGTGTGCGTCTTCTAATGTGGATATACCTTGCAGGTCCTTCCTCCAGTCCCAAAGATTGAAATACAGTTGGAACCACATCATCAGACTCTTCCAGTAGGAGTTATCACAGCTGTAAGTATTATACTTGTCCTGTGGAGTTTTGCTATAAACCCTTGTTTCCATTGTCAAGAACAAAAACATATCCATTCTTTTTATGATTTATATTTACCCTGTTGAGTTATACATATACACTGAAGTTTTCTTCTCATGTCATGCAAAAGATTGGTGTGCCCCACCTCCTCCTTTTTGGCGCTTTTTGAGTGCAAGCTCCCCTTTTTCCCCATGAGTCATCGGTTGAGGATTAAATGCCCACCTGAGTATTTTTCACTAATTCAAAACCATTAAAAGTGAACAAGGCTTCCTCAGGGCTGCAAAAAACATATATAGGCTTGGAGTGGTGGGTGTACTTAGGTTGCTGTGTCAGTGTGTTTTTGTGGTTAGCTTTGTTACATAAAGCAGTTGATCACAACAGATATGAGATATACTAAATTCCTCTGGTGCCCTGACTGCTGCACCACCAGGGACTCAGATGAAATCTACTGAAACTCAGGAGACACACTTTCATTTTTATTTTTATAATTTAATTACAAAGAGACGACTTTGCAATGTACTTATGACATAATCAGAATCTTATAGGTGCTTGAAGCGTGATGGTTATTTGTTTTGTTTTCAGCTGTCAGCATTTTCAGTCACATACTTCTCAATTGTGAAGTTTGAGATTGTTCAGATAATTTTTGTTATATTCTTAGATTCATCAAATGTGGATTATGTTATTTATTATGTGACTGCTTCATTTCTGCTATATTTCCAGATAATGGGTGAGAGAGTGGTGGGTTATATTATTTATTATGCTGACTGCTTCATTTCTGCTATATATCCAGGTAATGGGTGAGAGAGTGATTGTTGAAGGGTCAGTCCAACATAATCCCCTGAATGAGGGCTCAATTCTCTGGATAACAGAAAGTAGGATGCCGCTAGGTATTGTTGATGAGTTGTTTGGACCTGTAAAAAACCCATACTACCTTGTGCGGTACAACTCCGAAGAAGAAGTGCCTGCTGGGATCAGTGCAGGGACCGGTGTCTCTTTCGTAGCGGAGTTTGCAGATCACATTCTGAATATGAAGGAGCTCTATGCTAAAGGCTACGACGCATCCGGAGACAATGATGAAGAGCTAGCAGATGAACCAGAATTCTCTGATGATGAGGCGGAGGCTGAATATAAAGATCATTGCGTCAAGCAAAAAGACAGTCTGAAAGACAGCATGAGCCACCTAAGAAGTCTTCTGGTGATAAGAGATCACAGACCAGAGGAGGTGCTGGATTTCGAAAGGACATGCCACCAAGAAACCGGGATCCACCAACACCAGGTCGCCAGTCACAACCTCATTTTCCCCGCCCAGATATGGTTTCTGCATCTGCTGAAAAGGCGGCACCCTTATTGGGGCCTCCAAACATGCTTATGGGTAGTCCAACAATGATGCCACCTATCCATATGAATTCTTCCATGCCATCACCTGTTCATCTTGCAAATCAGATGGGCGGTTCCTTCATCAATCCAGCACAGCAGTTCTTGCCACCGCAGCCAAACATGGTGTGGCCTGGAGGGATTCCTCCAATGCCCCTTCCGAACATGGGGGCGGAAGGAGCTGCTCTTGCTGCCAATATCATGCAGAACCTCCTCGCTGGAGCTAACCAGTTCCAGCAACAGTTCCAGAATCAGAATTTTGGTAGCTTCCTGAACCAAATGCAGATGCCCTTTCCGCAGTTTATGCCTCAGAATGGAATGCCTGCAAATCCGATGCCATTTGGTGGACCGCCGATGAATTCCCCATTTGGTGCACCACCTCAACTGCCTATGGGGCAAGGTAGCTTTGGACAGCCTCCAAACATGGGGGGTGATAGGCAGCAACAGGGACTTCCCCCTGGGCTTCATAACTCGCAGGGATTTGGAAACCCAACGCCACCCAACGGAGATGGAGATCAACAACGTACACAGTTCAGTTCTGGCCAGTTTAATCAAGGGAGCTCGTCCTTCCGCGGTGGTAGAAGGCCACATCAACGTGGTGGCCGGCATTCCCCTGGCCGAGGTGGCGGTAGAGGTGGCCGGCGTGGCAGATAGATGTCTTGGAAATTTTGACTCTATTATCTTACTTAATTTAGTATGCGTGTTCCCGTGTATACTGAAACGAGATAATGTTACCAGGTTACTGTAATATGTGATATTTTTCTGTTGTAATGCTGTTTCTTCGCACCGGTTGATGCGAGAGGTGTATCCTGGTTGATTGCCGTATCATGTTTCTTTGTTGTCGAGCGGTGGTTTCTCATGGGCGCAGTTGAGACCTGCGGCTTACATTTTGGTCGAGTTGTGCCAATAACATTGTTTGCACGTTGCAGAAGAAGAACGTCTTTTCTGGAAGTGCAAAGGCTTCTGTTTTCCGGTTGCTTCCTTTGTTGGAACTATCCGGCTCATCAGACCCCTGTAGGACCACAAAAACTATGGGAAAATACTAACACCAAGGAAAAATTGCAGAAAAGTTTTTTTGAGAAGTGAGAAATAAGAATCCAAAATTTGATAGCAGATTTTCGTGGAGTCCTTTCTCCAGTCCTCAGTCCTCACCCACGATGGCCTCGCTCCATCCTACCGCTCTTCTGCCTGCTCCTCTCTGCAGCAGTTCGCACGCTCTTCTCGACCCAGGAACAAGGGGACTCCCTCTGAGATTCTTCAATGGGGCCTGTTCCATGGCGAGACCACCGGTCCGGCGCGAGTTCTTGGAAAAAGGCGTGGCCTTGGCTTGGAGGATGGTGGCATGTCGGCGGCGGCCGGTCGTGGCCGGAGCCGGGAGAGGCCCCTTCTTTGGCGGCGGCGGGAGGCGCATGAACAAGGGCACGAGCCGGGTCGTGGGGAACCTCGCCTTCGCCGCCCTGTTGACGTACCTCGCTGTGACCGGCCAGCTTCGCTGGGTTCTCGACGCCATCGTCTCCCTCTGGGTACGAGACTTGCTGCTGAAAATGAGTTGTAATTGGCTTAATTTCAGAGTAGATCCTCGTTTTCATAGAGAACGTTTGGAATTGGTGGCTCTAGAAGTTGTTTTAGTTGCTTCTTAGATGCCCGAGGAAAATAAATGTTATCTCAGCTGAAAAAATGTCATTAATTGTGGTAAATTAGGAAGCTAAAACCGATGCACCTGGAATTGATCTACAAAGGATGCACTGCATTTTTCTAGTGCATGTTGTACTAGCTTCTCAACTGACCTCAAATTTCCTGTTAGTTTGCATTTTCACCAAGTTTTGTTATTTAGAAAAGCTAAGATGTACTACTATTGGCATGCTAGTATGTACTTGGACCTCTATTCGGCCAGAAAAGAAACACAAAAACGAAAGGTAATTTACACATTGAGCCAGGAGTCATTGTAACCTTGAGCATTTGGATTTCGCAGAACCTGGAGACTGGAAATTAGAAACCTTGATTTACTCTGGAGCCCTAATAACATTATTTAGCTCAGGATAGCAATTTTGCATATCACAAGAAGGATTGACTCTGCTCTAAGAAATATTGATAAGCTTGTATGACTATGATTAAGTTTCTTTGGGATTTTACATCCCACAAATTGACATTAAAATCTTCATTTTCGTTCATCCATGATTTTTTCCCCGTTGACAATTTATTTATTTTTAAATCTCTTGTGCAACAGCTCCTCACAATACTGCTGCCTATTTTGGCCGTGGCTGCATTTTTCTTCTTTGCGGGACAAGATATACTACAGGGTGATGTAAGTCTCCCCATAAGTTTGATGTTCAGCAATTCCTCTACTTCCGCAGTGTTATTTCTTAAAGTTGCTTCGGGAAAGGTTTTGAGGCTGAATGACTATTAGAGTTTCTTTGGTTATCTTATTCATACGAAAAATTTAACGTTATTTCGACGGTTATCTTACTCCTGCCAAAATAATTGAAGTAACTTTTCTGTGTGGTGTGTGCACACTTCTGTGAGTGTTCCCATATTCATGTTCTGTTTCTTGTTGGCAGTGCCCAAATTGCGGAAAAAGCTTCCAGATACTGAAGTAAGCAAAATCACATAATCTGAAACTTCTGCCATATATTTGTACCTAGAGAAAATTCTGATTTGCTTAGCCGCTTTATAGGTCAGCTTTGAAGGATGGCCCGCAACTGTGTCCTTATTGCACTCAGCCTTTCTCTGGTAAAAAAATCATGTTTTCACCATACTTCAAAACTGATAAATGATTTTTCGTACCATCATTTCCTCCCCTTCTTTTTTTTAATGTCTTGCTCCCTGTATGCACATCAGTATAACCATATTAAGCTCACTGCTGAAAGGAAATTGTATTCGACGTATGTTTATACATATATTAATGGACTGTGGATCTCATATCACAGCAAATTCTGTTTTTACCTATGGTGGATGAATTGTTATCTGACAATTTATTTCCAATAGCCAAATGAAAATGGAAAATGTGGGACCACCTTGAATATTTCCATGGACAAACTTACCATTCTGTTGTTTAACAAATTCTTGCACTTGTCTAAGCTGATTCTTTTGCTTGGAGCTAAATCATCTCTGTACATGATGCAGTTCAGGGCAACAAATTTGTTAGAGAATCTGCTAGATTTTCATCAGGAAGGGATGCTACTGCTACATCTGCAAGAGTGTTCAATGAGCTTTTCACCCGTGGCGCGAAAGGTACTAAATAATTTCATTTTCTATGTTATTTTGATTAAATTGAATCTGAGCCATTTAAAGTGACCTATGACACCCTATGCTTAGGTAACATCATTAGAGGAAAAAAAGTGTTTTTTTTTTTTTATCAAACCACCTATCAATGAGATTTTTCCCCGTGCAACTTGGCGGTCTGAATTGGAAGTCGCAATTTGTGGTGCTGCATGCAGGAAAGGCGCCCTCTGGAACGATTGTGGATGTTGAGGCTGAAGTCACGGACGTCGAATGATAACTCAGCAAAATCCTATATCAATACTCGTCAGTACCATCTTTTTCTGCTCTTGGACCGAAAGCCAGCTTTTCCAAAGGCTGTATAAGCCCGTAAGCGGCAGCCTCAGCACCAGCAGTGAGCACCAGTGTTTCAAGCATATCTTGGGTTCCAGGTGTGTAAAGAAGGCAAGAAGCTCAAACTGTGAGAGCGTATCATAGGTTGACAGTGTGTATAGCGATTTTTTATTAGTTAAACCTTTTTAATTAATATTTTCAATGATCCTGAAAATACTGTTTCGCATGTGTTGTTATTACAATATTAATTAAAAAGGTTTAGTAGCGTACGCGCCTTATTAACTTTGCTTATGCATGTACAATGGTACCCATTGCCAAACGGCTGGGATGAAACATGAGCTGGAACGAATTGTGATGCCGTCCGTGTAATCCGGTGTTGCAGTTTTTTTTGTTTTTGAACTGCCGGTGTTGCAGTTTTGAGTGCGGTCAGTCCGGTGCCGACGGAGATGGAGGAAGAAAAAATAGACGCCGTTGCCGGGGATCGAACCCGGGTCACCCGCGTGACAGGCGGGAATACTCTTGTCTCCACTTTAATTACTTAGAAGTAATCTTATCATGGTCGAGTCAAATAGTTGATGGTTTCACGACGTGACGTGAGCTATTCATTGTTTTGCTTTGCGACAGACAGAAGTCTGATAAATTCATCAGGTTAAAGACGGGAAATTGAGCACGAACATGGTGTAGCTCATGGAACGACGCATGCTCATGTCAATCTGCGTTGCTTTTGACAGTGCATGAACTCAAGCACGGCGCGGGCCGGCACGTGCATGCGTCTGCTCACCGAGCCCACCCGCGCGCCGCCTCCGGCGAAGAGGCGCGTCCCTTGCCGTGGAAACACGACGAACGTGACGAACCTGTCGTTCCCCGCATGCCTCAAGTTACTTACCTCCGTTTAGAAATACTTGTCATCCGGAAAATCACTGTAGCAACTTTGACTCTACGTTTTTTTCTACAAAAATTTAGATGTATTTGAAAGTATATAATGCTAATGTAATGTGCCTCAAAACCTACCAAACAATATGAAAATTTGAAGTAACTAGAAATATTTTAAAGAAAAAACATGTAGTCAAAGTTGCTACAGTGATTTTTCGAATGACAAGTATTTCCAAACGGAGGGAAGTATTAATGATCTTGCCCGGCAGCGGCGCCGACGAGGAGGGATGGCCTAGTGGGCTGGCGAGCTCGAGAAAGGACGACGAATATGGGACGGCGCTGCGTGCTCTGGGTGTCGAGCGCCAAAGTGCAGGTTTGCGTTTGGGGAGTGCCGTACCGCACCATGCGACGATGACGATGGCGTCCAGGTGATCCAGAACAGGATCGACGGCGCAGCCGTGGAGGTTGTGCTTCCCGGGGAACGCGTTCGCTGGTTAAATGGTGGCGACGAAACGCGCTCGAAGCCCCGCCTAAGTGCTCCCGCGCTCGGCCGGAACAGGGATGAAACAAAAGAAGCTGTCCGGTGCTCGTCAGTACAATGCTCGGCAACAAAAGATTGCGCCGTTGCCGGGGATCGAACCCGGGTCACCCGCGTGACAGGCGGGTATACTCACCACTATACTACAACGACTGGGTTGTTTGTACCATTCTTAAACTTTTAAATAAAATTATTAGTTTGTTTCTTGCCAGCCGCAGCGTTTACACGGGACTCGTGAGGATTCAGGAGTCTGATAATCTATGAGGTGAAGAACGGGGAACTGAACACGAAGACGGTATAGCTCATGGAACAACACATGCTCATGTCAATTTACACGGGCTTCGAACAGTGCCCGGACCGTGCATTCGTCTGCGCCGGCCGCCGAACTCACCCATTCCACTGGCGCGCGCCCTCGCCGCCGCCTACAGAGAAGAGGTGTCTCCAGTGCCACGGAAATACGAGGAACCAGCTGACGAGCCTATCGATCCCGGCTTGCCGCAAGCTTAGCTGGAGGAAGGAAGACGAATGTGCAGGACAGGAAAGGACAGGACAGGACAGGGTAGACTGCAGAGATAAAAGATGGAGCGCGCTTGCGGTGGGATGCTCGATCTGGGTGTCGAGCGCCAGCGGGCAGGGCTGCGTTTGATGACGTGTCGTTTGTGGAGTGCCGGCCGGTGCTGCACCACCCGACGCTGACGACGGCGTCCATGACAGCATACGACGGCGCAGCAGCGGAGATTTTGCTTTCCGGGAAACGCGTTGGCGCGGCGACGAAACGCGCCCGCGGGCGTCGACGCGTACGTTCCACGCGCCGGTCATCTCCTCTCCCTGCACGAATGAGCTACGACATGGATCAACTCGTGAAGGAAGCTGCAGCAGCTGTAATTCCGGTGAATACCAGAGGCACGGCCGCCGTCGAGCACCGCCGCCGCATGCGTCGTGCTCCCGCGCTCCGCCGGAATAGGGACGCTGCCGCTCTCCGCCTCCAGACCCAGAAAACGACTCCCACCGTGCCGCATCCGGATCGCACGTGTCCAATCCAACGGCAATGAAAGACCCAGGGGGTGGTCGCTGTTTCAACAGCGACCGGGCGGACGCTATTTCAAATAGCGACCACGCCCCGTCCTGGGCAGGGACCGGAGCGCTGCCGCGTTCCCACCGCTGCTCACCGCCGTTCCTGTTTGAAGTAATCTAACGGAGGTCCTCCTTCTGTCCGCTCTTCCGACTTCACAATTTCACCGTCGATTCCACCACGAGGGTCGCCAATCCTCACAATACAAAGCTTCCCGGCCGTCGTTGCCACCCTTTAGAGCTCCCGGCGGAAGAATCACACGAGCATAGGCGTCGCTTACCCCGCGGAAACTCTTTGGCTCTCGAGGCGGCGGACAATTCCGCGTTCGAAGCGCCGCGCTGAGCAGACGCACTAATGCCATTCCGCGGGCTTGAGCCGCGGCACTCGTGGCGCAGGCTCACGGAGCCCAAATGTCGGCATCAATCAGTTTGAAACCGAAATTGAGCAGTGAAAACGTGGCCTGTAGACGCACGGACGGATCGGCGGCACGCAGATCCGGCGAGCCGAGACGTGCAGTGCAGGGGCTCAGCCAGCCGCTGTGGCCGTTGTTCATGACCACCCGGCTCAGATTGGTGGCTCACCGTTCAGAACTCTCGCTTGCGTGTTCCCGCAATGTTGAGATTCAGGTACGGAGATTGAGAGACTTGTGATGAACAAAATATTTCTAGCTTTTGTTTGAGAATGATCGAAACATTGATGGTGCAGAAAATTGGAACACTTGTCCATAGAGCAGAAAATGTTCCAGTTTTTGGGTTTACTCGTAAAAGAACTTATGGTGCCAACATTAGCGAGCACCATGCCATATTGCACTTTTAGTCTGATCCAAATCAGACCGGCAAGCCGATTCTCGGCGGTCATTTCCCTCGCCCGCGGCTTCTCCGTTCGGACCATTCCTTTGTTTGCAGTAGCCGGAGCTAGCCAAAATTCCATTGGCAGGCCAAGTTTTAGCTCCAAACAACCGGCAACCATTGTTGGTCTGGCTCCTCCAAGGTTTTAACCAAAACAGCCCCATCTTCCAAACTGTACTGCCGGATTGCATTGCATCTGGTGGCATGGTGTGCATCATTCAAGTTATCAGAGTTTAGTTCCAACAAGAGGGAACATGTTAAACGTGAAAAAAAAAATGAACAAAAAACTTTCTGATCACCAAACTAACTAGATGCATGGCAATCACGAGCTCATAACGTTGGCACACCACAACTCGCAAGGCGACAGTTCCGAAGCACAGCCTCAAATGTCCAGATGATGAACTCTGACTGCTGAAACAAGCGAAGTTCCCAACAGCAAAACATATTGAACATATTATATGCACGTACAAAGAAATGTGGTGGTAAAAGCTGCGCTCGGGCAGTACACATTCTCCGCTGATACACAGCTTCCAGTCACAACATACAAGTTACATTCAAGCTTTCTTAGCATGGATCCTCGCCTCTGGGGAACCTATTAGCTGGGGAAAGTGTATACAGTAGCAGGTAGTAAATGTCAGGAAGGTACAGCTAAATGCTACGAAAATCTTGAACCATGGAGACGAAAACAATGTTAGGTACGTGAGGATGCTAGTTACGCTAACTACTGCCATGAAGTTTGCAAGGCACTTGACTGTAGATAGATCCTCTTCGGTTCCTTCATTTGGAAAGTGGCCTAGTGTTGAAAAACCAGATAGAAGTTCATCCTTCAGTTTAAATCGCTCGATCAGCCAGTCAGCTACTTCATCTTCGGATGTTGGTATGTCAGAGACTTGGATACTTTCAATATGGATGTGGACTTCAGAAGGATCAATTCCATAAACATTGTCCAGAAAAGTTGGTAGTCGATGTTTATATGCGATTGTGATATCATATACTGCATTGATCAACAAAGTAGAAATAATTAAACTAAAACAGTAAATATTCATTTATACAGAACTTGTCAGCTTATATTCAAGTTTTGAGTTCAAAAAAAAAAGCTTATATTCAAGTTCAACCATTCAATGCTTGACGAAATGCAGAAATGGCAATTGTACGAATTTTAACCTCATTTACCACAGTAAAATTTTCAGGAGACTGCAGGATTTGTGTGTATTGGGAATTGTTGGGCAACTACCATGAACAGAGTTTTATGCAAATCAGTCAGGTCTTCCAAGAAAATTCATGTTAAATACTGGTGAATGTGCAGATACTAGCATTTAGTTCATGATGGCTGCTAAATATAGTTGTTTGTAATGCTACAATACAGAAAAGAAAAATTGAGAACTATAGAATGGACTGAATGGTTACCAGCATCTATGGAACCCCTCAGCTCTTGCAAACAGCAATGGAAACCTTTTGTCTTGGGAAGGAGTACATTTTTCAGAATAGGCAAACCATGCTCTGCTGCATACTCTTGACTTCTGATACATTTCTTCTCACTGAGAAATAACCACTTATCAGCATCCACATAATTTTTTTTAAAAAAAATGTAGGCATAAAGCACAGCAAGTTCTAACAGACACAGAATACCATTGTCCATGCAACAGAACAAATAGTCGAATAGCATTTATCTAGTAATATCCGCCACACAGAAACCCATTTTCGGAAGGAAATACAAAACCTCAAGCCAAAGAAAAAATATTGAAGGCGAATGATTAAACATATCTTTCTAGAAACGAAAAATGTGGAATAAATCATAAACAGTCATGTTACAATAAACTTAACGGAAAGAGACCTTACGTATAATCAGTGCCCTCAGGAAAGACTGCCAGCCAAAGGGGATCCTTGGGGTTCTTCAATTCTGAAAGCCTACTTCGGATTATTGCTTCATCAATCTCCCACTTCCGCTCTACGGGGATAAACTCAATAAGGTGGAACGCCCAGTTAAAGATAGGCAGCTTCATCAGGCTTTTCTTAAGTATGTACTTGATACACTGCAAACGACCTTTCCTTAGTGCAAAATCCCACAAGTACATCCAGTCAACCTCAGTCCTGTGGTTAGCAAATAACAGCACACGCTCTTGCGGAGGCACGCTTTCACCAGAGAAAATGAACCTGGTTTGATTGATCTTCTCAAACAAAAATGGCCACAGCGCTAACCACATTCCAAACAGGAACCATGTTGACTTCCTGCTGTAGTGCAAACTGAACAGCCGAACAAGGTAAGTAGTTACAGGGGAAAGGTAAACCATCATCATGAATGCCGTCAATAGCATCATCACCAAACACAGCACACCCTGGCAACGCCTCATCAGAGTCAACGGGCGGTGTCTTGGTCCATTTATCACAATGGACGGACCGGGAAGATCACTGGTTTGCACTTGATTCTGCTTTCCATTCGCACGATGCCCTCGGGAACCAGTTGAACTATCCATTTTGCGAGGCTATACTATAAATCCCTGTCCTCTGCGAAACTCACATCCCCCACACCAAGGGAACCATCTAACTCCACTCACGGCAGCGTAGAAGTACGAACTGCGCAGAAGTATCAGAATTTGTTGTCAGTATACCACTGTTAGCACAACTCAAAAGACATAAGTTCTCTTGTGCTTGCTGATGTTGACCAATAACAGAAAACAGTAAGAGGTTGAGAAAATCAGTTACATTGAGAGCTTGAGTCTCTGAAACATGAACTATGCTAAAATGCAAAAATGCGCTAGTCTCCAACACTGTGTCCTGAACCCTTAACCAAGACAACATCATCTGACGTTAACCAGAAAATAAAATACTAATAATTGTCTAATTTGCAGGCTGGAGCTACATCTCCATTTGTCCTTGCCACGCACACCGGCCAACTTCAACAAATACAGGCCAATGAAGACTCTCTGTGCATCCATCCGAGTGTGACGGCAAAATCACCTAAACAATGGCCTTGAAGTAAGAATGAAAAGCCAATGTGCAAACGGACAGTGCATCCAACTGAAACACTTTCGAACAGAGTGCTAATCTGAAAAGCCATTTTCAAGCGATGCTTTGGCACTTAACCAACCGGTTGCCTAGCGAGAGCAGCAATCACCAACATTGGCAGCCTAACCCCGTATGCCATCTCGTAGGAGCCAACCAACCGGTTGCCGGCGAGAGCAGTTCTAACAACCCAACACCCCGAAACAGAAAGAAGCTTCCCACAACGGCCACCCGAAACATTACACGCACACACCTCACACGCTTGAGCTTTCCCCACTCCTACCGCCCCCGGGGCTCGCTGGAAACACTAAAGCCGGAGCACCGCGCACCTCGAGCCGCGCCGCCAGATCCCAACAGTGGCAGCACCCACGGGTCGTAAAAGAAATCGGTCGCGTCTTCCAGCTACCGAAGCCCGCATACCCAGCAATCACAGACCACCCAGCTAGTGAATCCGGACATTTCCAAGTTCTAGCACTAGCGCCCACTAATTCGATGGAAAATGGCCGAAAAAAATGCTGCTCCGCTAGTCGCAAAGCGGAAGCAGAGCAACGAGCTATAGCGCAGTGCCTCTGATGAGATCGCGGAATGGGCCATGGCGGACTAGCGAGGGGCGCCGGAAGCGCGGCCAACGAAGGAAGTGAGTCTTACCGGAGAGGGGATCGCCGGCTGCAGCGGGCGGAGCTGGGGAACCAGATGGCGATTCGGGTGGGGTTTTGCTTTGCCTGCGGCCCCTCTGCTGTGTGGAGAGGAAAGCGAGGGGAGTGGAATGTGTGAGGCGCGTTGGAGATGGAAGAAGGGTTTATGCGGCGGATGGATCTGAGAGCGTTGTGATGGGGGAGCACGCCATTCCGATGCGCGTGACGGGTGGGACCGGATGGGCGGCTGGCGCGTAACACAAGCGTAGGCACGCACTTTCGCGTCCTAGAATGGTGTCGAGGCAAATGTGCAAAATGAATTTTATCTTTCTTTCTCAAGAGGAGACTAGTCTCGGTCGCGAAGCTTTCCCGCCGTGCCAGTCCGTGAAAGATGACCTGATCGGATGGAATTGCTGGCACGTGTCAAACAATAATTCGGCAGCCACCTGCGTTTCGCCTTCATTTGACGAGGTCCAAGCAACGATTACACTCTCATTTGAGATTTGGCTCTCACGGGACGGACGGCCACTAGAAGTCGTCGTCCTGGTTGGGCTTTGGCGAGGTGAGGATGGCGGTGTAGAGCCGTAGCTTCTCCTCCCCGAGCGAGGAGCACCGCGACAGCGGCCGCCGCGGGCGGATGAAGGACAGCGACGCGAGCGTCTTGCGGTGCTTGTACCGTCGCCAGGCCAGCTGCACCGCCACCGCCGCCCAGGTGCGCCACCCGGGCGAGTAGTACCTCGCGCTGCGCCGCACCCTGTCGTTGGCGAACGTGTACCGGAAGTGCTGCGTCACGTACTTGACGTCCTCCGCCTCCAGCGCGAACGCCTCCGTGCTCTCCACCGTGACCAGCGTCGCCGACGACGGCGGCAGCCGGTCCCGGAACGGCCGGCGCAGGCACCACGACAGGAGCTCGTCGCCGGAGAAGTTCCCGGGCCCGAGCGTGCAGCAGCTGACGCCCCCGTTCCGCATCGCCTGGCTGCACCGCAGGTGGCCCCGCACGATGAACAGCATCCGCCGCACGGCGTCGCCCTCCCGCACCAGGGTCTCCCCGGCGGGCACCACCAGCGACGTGACGCGGTCGCAGATGTTCTCCAGGACGAGGTCGTCCACGTGCTGGAACAGGGGCACCTGGCGGACGAGGTCGAGGCAGAGGTGGTACTTGATGTCGCGGCGGAGGCCGTCGGGGAGGTCCCGCACCACGCGGGGCTCGTCCACGCCGCGGGTCGCCGCCCACCGCTGCCGCTCGAAGCGGCGCACGCGGTGGCGGTACGCGTCGGGCAGCCGCTTCCGCCGCGCCCACCGCTCCAGCGCGCGGAGCCGCGTGTGCATCGCCTGCTTCCGCGACGTGGTCGCGTTCAGGAACACCTTGATGTTGCCGATCAGCATGGTCACCAGGACCAGCCCCCCCGTGATGGTCACGATGTTGAACACGATCTCCAGCCACTCCGTCGTGCTCTCCAGGTTGCCGAACGTGCTCAGCGTCATCAGGCCCCAGAAGATGGGGAGCAGCATGCGCTCCAGCCGGCTCGGGTTCGCCACCAGCATCACCGTCCACTTGTACGCGCCGTACTGGTAGGCGTCGCCGTTGGCGAGGCACGCGGCGCGAGCCTGCGTGCTGTTGGCCCACGCGAGCCTGCTGCTGCTGCTGTCGCCGCCGACCACCGCGCCGCCGCCGTAGTAGAGCGGCACGGCGCAGGCCACCACCGCGCTGCTGCTGGACGGCAGCAGCTGGAGGCACTGCTCGTGCAGGCACTTGGTGGCCCTCTGCACGCCGAGCAGGTACCAGCACGCGCCCACAGCCTGCAAATCTTGTTCATTCATTAGGCAATCAGCAATGACAGAGTGAGACCAGGAGAACGGTGACTCACGTGGGCTGCCACGAAGTAGGCCATGAGGTTGAGCGCGATGCCCCACCACATGGTGCCGAAGATGTAACCGGACTCGCCCTGCATCCGCCGGAGGAATCGCGTCGCGTGGTAGATCTTGGGCAGGTACTCCAGCAGGAACGCCACCAGCAGCACCGTCATCACCGACGTCGTCGAACCCGCGCGGATCATCGCCGGCGCCGCCACCCACACCACCAGCTGCACACACACATGCACCATCACATTACTATACGTACGGCGACCGATGCAAAATATCGAACTGCATGGGCACCGGCACTTGCGACACGATCCATGGCGTGGCCGTGGCCCCAGCCTAGATTGCACTCCGATGCGGCATCGAGCAATGGGGACACGGTGACGTGCACGAACCTGTAAGCGCCTGCAGCTTGAACGTGCAAGGCCACATGCACATGCAGCACCTTGCAAATAATTTGGGTTCGGAGTCGGACAAACAGAAACTGAAGGCGCTCGTGTCACCGTTCTGTGCGGCCTAAGATGCCGAGCACGTTGCCGTAGCAGTGCGCCTGTGCCGTGCTGGCTCTATCATCTTGGCGGCGTGTGGTCAATGGCAGTGCGTACTTGGTCACAAGCTGGAAGCCAGGAACGCACGACCGTATACGTATGTGTTTGTAGATGTACGCGCGACCGTCACTGTCGCGATTTTGGAAAACTCCAAACTATGCCCTGTGCAAAGAGACCGGACGAGACCAATAATCTTGCGCGTACGTTACATGGGCCATAACGAAATTGATAATCGACTATGCGATGTCGTATCGAAATATTCTTTCTACGTACAGTTTCTCAGTAGTACTATAGTTGATTAGGATGCCAATGCAAAGTGTAGTGTAAATTATTTGCTATTGATTGCTGGTTCAATCAGTGCCAGATACCCATGAGCCATGCATGTGAAACGCCCAAAACTTATGGTTCAAATCTCACTCTACGACTAGTCTTTTTCTTTTAACAAAAGGTTTATCGCTTGTATCTTTGAAGCATAAATTACTGAACAACAATATGTTAGCAAAGTTTTTCCTCGAAAAAAATATGTTAGCAAACTTCTCCTTGTATAAGAAACCGTAAAACAGTAGTACTACTTTTGTTCTTTGTTATTATCTTATCAGCGAAACAACGAGTACTAGGTCACCAAAAAATGGATGATAACTTGCGGTACGTCAACGACCTGCTGCGGTGTGACATGTCAAATTTGGTTCCATTAGAATAGGCAATGAACCAAAACAGTCTACAAAATTATAATAACCATCACGTGACCTAATGTTAAGAGAAGGCGAGTAACCCATTTCCAGTATAATATAGCACCTAACATGATGCATCATAAATTAACCTGGACAATTATTAGACAAATAAAGTCGAACAATTATGAAACAGAAATCATGCAACTTTGTCACAGCAAAATGATCCTATTCGCCTAAACCAAGCAAACACTACAAGATATATGGCCCTGTTTGTTTCAGATTTTTGCCACTTTTGTTGATTCGCTTCTAGGAGATCTAAAAGTCGGATGACTCTAAAACTTGAGAAGTGAAGCACATCCTGAGGTGCTTCTGGCAACATCCAGCTTTTGGATGAATGGCCAACAATTTATCATCTCGTATTTATTTTTTTTCCAAATGATCGACAATTTCTTAATGCAAATTCACATCTTCCCCTGCAGTTCTATCAAATTACCAACAATGGTATTACATACAAACTTATTTCCGGCGGTTATGCTAAATAGTTAGCTGAATAAACTAGGCACTATTGACCAATAGCGATTGAACTATCGAGAAATGCATGCTTCACCTCTTGTAGTGAAAGTAAAGATCGTTTTGCATCAACAAAAAAGAGGAGGAGAAAGGACTTGGAGTTTACATCAATTAGCAGAGTTTAAATGTTGCTGAAGACCGACGTGATGCCATGGCATGCATGGTCCATGGCGACACCATATGCGTAAATGGAATGGACACTTGTTAAAACGAGAAGCCAGACAAGTGACCAGTGAGGCGATGACTAGCACGCACCTGCATGACGGGGAGGATGACGAAGAAGTCGAGCCCCATGCCTTTCTTGGACATCGCGTACGCCCGGAGCTTGCGCAGGGCCTCAGCGCCCTCATGCTCCTCCTCCTCCTCCGCCTCCTCAGTGGCCGCCGCCCCCGGCTGCTGCCGCTCCTCGTCGTCCGCGCCGCCGGCCTCATCGCGCTTCCGCGCGGGCGCGACGACGCGGAGCTGCGTGGCGACGTTCCACGCGTGCATGACGTCCACGGCGCAGCGCAGCGCGGTGACCGCGGCGGCGAGCCAGCCGTCGAGGAAGACGCACATGAGCGGGCCGCTCACGGACACGGCGTACAGGAACAGCGGGTCCACCATGAGCCCCGCCGCGCAGGCCAGCAGGTAGGCCCGGTTCCACTCCCGGACCCACCTCGCCCGCGGGTCCAGCGCCCACGTCGCGCGGAAGCCCCACGCCACGCACCCGCGCCGCCGGCGGCCAGGGCTCGCCGCGATCGCCTCTTCCTGCGGCGGCGGCGGCATCCTCCGCGCGTCATTGGAAGGCGACGCGGAGGAGGAAGGCAACGAGCGCGTCGTGGAAAGATCGCTCGACATGGCGGTTGATCTGCGCCGGCGGCGAGCTGGCCGTGGATGCCACAGCAGAGGAGAGCATGAGCCTGATGAACAACGGTGCGACGGCGGGCGTGTCGCGACTCGAGGGACGAGTCAGGTGGATGGATAGCTTGCTGCTGAGCTATAACCGCCTCATGTTCGTGCAGTATATCGGTACATCCGTACATATAGAGAGTGCGGCGCGGACTGCACGTTACACGAAATGGCCGAACTGCCCTCCGATCCAACTGGACATGGTACTAGCGTTTGGCTCCTTGCAAGGACCAGATTCCATTTTTTTAATTTCCAGAATTGCTAAATGAAAATCGTAGACGCAGTGGTCTTTCCGTCTTTGTGCTGAAGCGCACTCGAATTTCTAAGCTAGTACTAGGATGTTCTCTTAGTGTTAGCAACACTGGAATAGTTTTTTTTTTTCCATTAACCAGAACAGTATTTACCACTTGGGTTATCAAGTTCCTGGTTAGAGTTAGGACTTCGCCATATAATGGAGTGGAGCGACGTCAAGTGTCAAAATGACGCTTCCAATAATTTACGAGAACCAAATGATTAACGAACTTGTAGTATTTAAATTCGGTAAGGTTTATGCTGAGGGAGTGTCCATCTCATCACAAAATTAAGGAGCCGTAGTAATTGTTCGCACAACGATAGGATGGTTTCCAAAAGGAATATTCCTGATCCGGGAAAAAGAAAAGGATGGCTTGCATAATTGCGCTGTGTACTTGTACATATCATTCTGGAATGAATTTTTTAATCAAGAGAAAAATTATATTAATTTGTAACTAAGTACATCTTAATATTACTCTGTAAAATAAAGAGATTACAATTAAGAGCACTCAACATGTAGCTTCAAAGCTCAATGCCAAACTTGTCCAATGAACGGTGGCCAACATTTCTGTAGACAGAATTGAGCATAATCTTTTATTTTCTTGTGTCTTCCTTGTTTTTCTTTCTATCACCAAAGAAGAAGAAAAACTAATCCAGATATTCTCACTAGTCATCTCTCGTTATCGAATCTAATCACGACAAAACAAAGAAAAAGACGGAAAATTTTTATTTCATAGTGACGACATCATCCCCACTTCGATATCGTCGTTGGTTAGTCCTTCTAAAATGAAATAAGGTAAACCACAACACCAATGCAAGGTGTACACTGGCGTTTTTAATACTTCGTTTCTGAAATGCAAGGCTCATGGCGGCAGGACCGCGGCCAGGGGCATAGCCAGGTTCAGGCTATGTACTAGTAGCTCTTTGAGAAAAATCTTACTGGAGCATCACAACATAAACTTACCTTGCAACTTGTATGTATACTTTAAGTTTGGGCGTTTTGAATACTCGGATGGGGCGTCTTTCGGAAATTTCAGGATTCTACAAGGATTGGGCAGTTTTTCGAATTCTTGTCCTGCTAGAACGAAAACGAAGTATCTTCACCGGATGAATGAAGGTATTTATTCCACGGGACACGGCCGTATCAACTTATCAATGCATTGTCCAAACTTGCATCTTAGACTTGAAAGCGCGGCTCTATCGACGTACGTACGTGGCCGGTTTTTGGCGTCTGAAAGCTTGTGCGGTTGCCTACCAGGGAAGCCACATTTGGACCAGAGAATTAGCCAATTATTGAGGCATCAATGTGTTGATGACAACAACAATATTTGGCAGCAGAACAATATCGTGTCTTGAAAGATTCGGTCTTATCAAATTTGATCGATCCTCAGAGATAAATTCATTTATTGTGCCGGCACATATATAGGTGCATGCATGATGCCGGGCCGGAATATCACAAGAAAATCAGCTTGTTCGCCAAGCCTGCTACAGTGTTCACAGTTATTTCTTCAGCAGCCGCTATAGTGTTCGTAGTTATTTCTTCAGCAGAAGCTACAGTAAAACAGCTTACCGAACAGGCCGAATGTTTTGTGCCACACATTGCTCGAAAATTGTTACCATCTACTAACTCAATTTTTTTATTATCTTTGGCTCATCGGAAATAGCCTGCATGGTGTGCCAGCTGGTGACTTGTGATCAGTCTACAAATGCAGCACCTAACTCAAATTTCTTGAAATCTCGCAGGAAAACGACGCGCCGGTCGATGGATCCAGGATTTCGTACCAGCAAAATCCTACCTGCAAAAATGGGGGATCGCAAATAGACCGATGATGCCCTACCCCCACTAGCTACTAGAAACGATTTAAATACGCAGCAGCGGAAAAAGGGACTGCCAACAGATTGAAAAAGAAGGGCCCGTTTTGCTGCTTGAACACTGGCCCCAGAAAAAGACGAGCTACCGTACGGGTTCGAACCCGCCGTGGTGGCGCATGGAAGATGGGCATTTGGATTCTACTTCTGCGATAATCTGTCGTCGCGGGGAGACGACGACCACATGCGTAGTGTTTATCAACCAACTGATAATTGGGTGAAAAACCTTTAACCCGTCGCTTACGGTCGAGAGTTCATTTCACGATGGTAACGGGGCGAGGGAGCTGCTAGTTAGAGGAGATGGGTGATGAGAATGGAAGTTTCTCGGCAGCTTCATCTTGTAGTACTCCGTAACTTGTTAGCACGCATGTGGACTGTACCGCTCGCTCGAACATCTCTCTCATTCGCTCGCTGATCACTCGCTCAGACGTCGTCGATCTACGTAGTACATCCGATCGACGACTTGACATCGTCGCAAGCACGCACGCACGACTCCTGGGTCGGCCGAGACCCCATGCCAAACTGGCATCGCGACACTACAATCCGTCCCGCTCAGGTCCTAGTATTGAAGATCATAGCGTCTTTTTTTTTTTCGAAAGATCCGGAACATTGCCGGCATTTTCATTATAAGTAAGAAGAGGACGTTTGTGCACCAGTGGCGCACTACAACTTACGCCGATCTAGGAGCATGGGCTAGATCGGACCAAACCATTGCGACTACTCACTAACATTATGTACAACTAGCGATGCTAACCATTTAGCACCCGCGGCAATCCACATCGAAGCCTCTTCCTTGATCTCTGATATTATTCTTGACAACGGCTTCTCCTTTGCTTCAAACACTCGCGCATTCCTCTCCCGCCATAATGCCCAAATGACAATGACGACCAGCGAGCATACTCCTTTGATTCGGCTCGTCGTTGCAGCATCCGTGAGGCCATTGAACCAGAGACCAATAGTTCCCTCCACGTTCCAGTTCTGGGGCACAAGTTCTGGTGCGTGTGACCATGTAGCAATGGCAGCCCAAACATCCCTACTGAAAGTGCATTCTGCGAAAAGATGCAACGCCGTCTCCAAGTTTCTGATACATAGAGGGCAGAAATATTGGTTCGGCCATTGTCTTGTTAGCAGCCTGTCCGCAGTCCAAACTCTGTTTTGGATGAGGAGCCACAGAAAAAATTTGCACTTTGGGGGCGCCCAAACCTGCCAAAAATTTGCACTTCGGAAAGAAAGATCCCACTCCACCATCAAACTGCATTGCATATGCTGAGTTCGCCGTGTATTCCCCATTTGCTGTTCTCGTCCAGACGATGTCGTCTTCCCCCTGTTCATTCGGGTTGAAACCAGCTTCATCTACTAATGCCCATAATTGCACATAGTCCTCTAACAATTCTGTAGTTAAGTTGTGCATGATGTCCCTTATCCAATTCTCATTGTGCATGGCATCTGCCACTGTCCTCCGCTTCCTTCTGCTGTGCTTATACAACCTTGGGAACATGGCTGCCGGTGCTACTCCATGAATCCAACTTGAGTGCCAAAACAGTGCCTTTTGTCCATTGTGCACACTGACCCTAGTTGCCGCGGCGAATAAGGCTTCATCCGTCGAGTCAATCGGCAGTTCCATTCCCACCCACGGCTTGTTTGGCTGCTTCCACTGAAACCATAGCCATCTCAAGCGCAAGGCAAGATCATAGCGTCACATCGTTGTCCGTACGGCGCCATGTCTGTTACTATGCCGTACGTACGTGACCACAAACACAGCACTAGTATCACGCAAGAATATCTGCGCAGTGCACACGGAACGTACGAATTCAGATCGATTCAGTTAAAGATGTTCACGTTCACGCGACGTACGTTTATCCGCCGGCCGGGCCGTTTGATCTCAGCTGATGAGGCCGCCTTTGACGCAGAGCCACTGGCCGGGGAAGAGCGCGCCGCAGGTGACGTTCGGGTTGAGGTCCGCGAACGTCCCGAAGCTGAGCCCCGCGCCTCGCGCCACGGACTCGCACGTCTCGCCGGCGGCCACGCCGTGCACGTCCTTGCAGAACACCCTGACGACCAGCGGGACGTCGATAGGCCGCTCCCGGCGCCGTTGGCCGCCGGCAGTCTCGGCGCGGACCGACGCCGCGAGGAAAAGGAGGAGCGCCGCGGCGACGGCCACCAGGAGCGCGGCGGCGCGGTGGCCTGCTGCCATCGATCGATCGGTGGTGATAAGTTGCGTTTGTGATTCTGTGGCGGGTTCAGCTGGTGATGTACGTCCGCGGAGCGTATCTTGTGACGACGCGCGGCTGGCATTCCTCCGTCGCGCGCGGCCGGTTTCTTATACGCGGTAGTAGCAAGCAGGGTGGGCAGAGCGTCCAAGAGGATGGAGGTATCTAACGCTTTGATCGATGGAACGTTAAAGAGGTGAAATGCTGAGGCGAACGCTCAAACAAACACTTGCCGACAAAGCGAGCCCGCCGCCGTTACTGTCTTGTAACTACTGTATACTACAGCTTGTTCTCTTCTCGCAGACGAAACAGCGACTACCGAATGAACCAGGATCACACACACACATGCTTGCTGGGAGAAAAAAAGGGAGAAAACAAAAACAGCTTAGAGCCCGGCCCAACTCATGGCGGTGGCGTGCGTGCAAGGCCAGTTTAGGCCCAAACAGAGAGACGACGACGAAGACGAACTGCCGAGGCGCCTGTTGAATTTTCGCGTGTGCCGGGCGCGGCACAAAGCTGCCGCCGTACCGGCTGCCGCGCCGGGCGCCGAGACCGAGGCCCGACCGCAAGGAAGGCAACCGCAGCGCCGGCGCCTGACCGAGAGTTTAACCGAGGCGATGCGGGCTTTCCTCTTCCGGCGAAGATTTGCTGCAGATCTCGCTGTCCCGCCGCTCGCCGAACATGGCTTCCGGAGCAGGCAGGGCAGTGCAGTGCAGTGCAGTAACTATCACATCGGCGGCATCTTTCCGGGCGCGCGTGCACGTCGGCGTCAGTAGGAGCCAGGTACCGCCCAGTCAGCGCGCGGCTCGCCCCGCCCCTACTGGCACGCTGCCTGCACCCAATATTTCGGCCCAGTTTTCCAAGTGCCGCTTTTCACCCTTTGATTTTTCCTTTTTGCGGTGATGTTTTCTGAACACACAAGATGATGGTACTCTGTCCCGGCCTCCCGCCTTCTTTTCAGTAGGGTCGCGCTTCGGAACGCCAAAATCGTGACCTGTGGAGTTGAACGTTTTGTACGAACGGAAGTAACGTTACTTTCCGTTGTTATCTGCAGAGCCTTTTTGACCTCCACGTAAGTCCGGAGAGAGCAGCGAACCTTGCTTCGCTTCATCTCTTCCCCTGGCCCGCGCAGCCGGCGCCACTGCATGCACCAGCAGCTAAGCACGTTCGACGCCACGCCACGCCCGCGCGCGGGACCAAGCTACAGAACGCAGCAGCATCTGTCTCGATCCGACCCCATGCATGCATGCCAGGAGGCGGCGGACGCCGACGAGAGTTCGTTCGATCAACACATGGAGCTACTAGCAGGCGACCGAATGCATGCATGCCGTTGCTAGGCTACCAGCTTTTTTTTTTTTTTTTTTTGGGAATTGCTAGGCTACCAGCTAGCTGCGCCGGGGAAGGCTAGGGCTCGGGCGCTCGGCAAAAGCAAAGCATTGACACCCCGCGCGCGGCCGTGACGGGGTGGCCGCAGGCGCAGGGGCGTGGTTGCACCGCGAGCGCGAATCCGGAATCCAGACGCGCCCGATCTTCTCGAGTACCACTGCCGCGCCGCGCGCGCCCGATCGATACGTGTGCGTGATCCATCCCGTGCCAGTACAATGAAGCGTTTCCTCTTTCCGGCCTGCCGCATCCAAGTGGCCCTCCACCTAAAGCCTGGCCTGCCTCCTCCCCGTTCCGGCACGGTCATAGGTGCCCTCCTTTTGTGGATGCCAAGGTGCCAACACCCCATCTCGTGTTACTGCACTGACCACCCCTGCACGCTTTGTAGGACGAGGAATACACACAGAGAGAGAAAAAGCAAGGCAGTCGACTTGCAAACAAACAAAGCTTTGTGTTGTGTGGTGGTCCGCCTCCAGGGAGAAGGACTGAAGGACCGCGAGCGAGCCTGCAGCAGGGCCGGCCGGCTGGCGAATCTGTGGCAGTGGATCAGCTGTTGCAAGCAGTGACAGTCGCAGTGGCAGTTCTCACCAATGGCGTGATCCGGCTTTAACCACCTGGCGTCGTCTCTCTCGGCACGGACACAGCTTGCTTTTCCTAGCCTGGACAAGCTCAGGCGCGGGACGGACTCTGGGGGAAGGAAAGCTGGGATGAGTGCATGCAAAAGGAGAGCCCCTTTTGCCGTCCTTTCTATCACCCACCTAGGGCTTGCCGCTTGCAAAACGGCTAATGCTACTGCATTCTCTAGTAGGAGTACGAGTAACAATTTTGAGTTGAGCTGTCCACCTGCAATTTGTGCCAAATCAGGGCATTTTGTTTATGTGAACAAGAGAATCTAGTGGATGATGCACCGCTCCTCAAAGTGCAATGGCTTCGAACGAGCAACAAACAAGAGACGGATCGAGTACTCGCTTATTCTTTTGCACGGTGGCCTACCTCAGCGTTGATCTAATTAAAGAAGATGGGGGCATGCGTATCTTGCATGGCCTGTGTCTCTCGCCCCACACACGAAAGAAAGGGCTAGAGGCATCTGCTTTCAAGAGGCGAAGGCTGCAAGCCATGACGCGCTCTCTATATCTCTGTTGCGACCAATTGAATCTTGTTTTTAAATTTTTGTACACGCAATCATTCTCCCAGAGGTAGGATCCCAAGGGGCAGAGCTCCAAGTTCAGTGCGTGCATGGCTACATGGAGCAAGAAAGCTTCAAAGCAGTCTGAAAACGGATCCTCTATTAATAAATGACCTTTTGGTCTCCATTTCCTGACAAGCCTAATCTTCGTCTCTTTCATCCACTCCTCCTTTTCATGGTTAAAAAAGAGAGAGAAGAGATAATCTCTCAGAAGAAACAATAAAACTGAAAGATAGAGGGGGTAAAAGGACACTAATGCCCGAATCTACGGTGCGGCAGTATCTAATCTAGAGTACCAAAACAAGCTGCTCGATTTACAGTGATGCAACCCATCACATGATGTCCCATCAAAATCTGACCGGCGGACGGTGCGTGTGTGCACAAGCTGGCCTGAATCTTCTGCACCCATCTCGTGATCTTGTGCAGGAGGAGACATGATGATGATCGCAATATGTAGCGTCACCTGCTCCCTCTCTCGGCCTCAGGTCAAAGATACTGCAGCTATGTCCTTCAAAAAAAAAGAGAAGAAGATACTGCAGCTATATGTCTATGGAGATTCGGATGGATCCACGCCATTGCTGCCTCAGCTGTTTCTGTGTTCGAAACTGAAGCCATGGCAAAAGAGTTACTGCAAGATCACAAATGGTGTGTCACAAGGACGAAAGAAAGTGGAGTGCAAATGGACGATCACGATCGAACACGGCACACGGATCCCGAGGATGATACTGTGAGGGCCCCGTCCACTCATTTCTCAGATGATCGGAGTCGCGAAAACTCTTCTGGCTATAAAAGACGCGCCGCGCCCTCAGGAGGGGACAACTCCCTCGTGCCACTGCAGAAGCCGAGCACGCAGCAAGTACGAGCGCGAACCTGTTGGATTCCCCCTCTCCCACCCCACCACCACCCATGGCGACCAGGCCCTACTTCCTCTGGCCCCCGCATTCCTCCTCCACCGGCGCCCCTGACTCCGACACCGCACCAGGCTTCGACACGGGCTTGGCACCGGAGATGTCGCTGGCGCCCGGGACCACGACGACGACGGCCGCCGCGGACACCGCGCACGTCTCGCCCGAGCGCGGGGCGGCGGCGGCGGGGGTGGCGCGGCCGCGGATGCGCCGGAACTCGTCGGCCGGGTCCGGGAAGCAGCAGCAGCAGGCGGGCGGCGGGGCCAAGAAGCCGCCGCAGCGCGGGCTCGGCGTGGCGGAGCTCGAGCGGCTCCGCTGCGGCGGCGACCCGCTGCGCGAGCTCGGCCTCGGCGTGGTGGGCGGCGACGCGCAGGTCCACCCGCTGCTGCACTGCAACCACCCCCACCACCACAACAACCACGCGTCGGCGCCAGCCTTCGACGCCGCCACCGCGCGCTACTGCTCGTCGCTGCTGGTCCAGCCGCCCCCGCCCGCGCCTCCGCGTCCGGCGGGTCCCGGCTGCTACGTCCACCACCCGGCCGCAGCGGCCGGCGGGCAGCAGAGGGCTCCGCCGCCCTTGGCGCCGGAGCAGCAGTACTTCATGGACCGGTGGGGGCGCATGGGTGGGTTCACCCCGTCAGGCGGTGACCTCCAGACGACACAGCTGCTGCCGCTGCTGGCGACAGAGCACCCTTCAAGCCAAAGCACAATCTGGCGTCCCGCTGCCTCCTCCTCCTCCTGCCTCCAGTCCGGCCACCGCTGCGACCTCTGCTCCAGGGTAAGCCGCCACGCCAGTAGTAATAACCTTGTGAAATGCTCCAAAGAATCATGAAATGCGATCCCTTTCTTATTGGCTCGTCCTATCTCGTTTCCCTTGTTGCTCACACATTTACATTTCTTCGACGACTCCACAGAGGATGATGAGGGCGTTCGCCGCCGAGAGAGGAGCACAGCCATCAGCAACTCCTCCGTCTCCCACGGCCGCAGCCGCCGCCACCGCCACGCCAGACTACTCCATCTACGACCTCGCCGCGGCCATGGCCACCGCCTCGCCAGGTACACACACAACAAATTCGCAAGGTCTCATCTGATCAACTCATACGCACGGCACAGCCACAGCGCACGTATTCTCGTCTGCTTGTTCAGCTTGTTACTTTACTCACCAATTCACCGTGCTGCGTCGTCCGCACCACGCAGGGAGAGGCGTTCATGGCCCGGGACAGGAAGCGGGGCGCAGTGGCCGGCGAGGAGGCGGCGAGGAAGGAGGTCAGAGAGATCGAGTTCTTCCCCGCGGCGAGCACCCACCGCGCCGGCAGCGGCGTCACCCGCACACCCGACGAGTCCGAGTTCGTGGCCCCCATGTTCTCGTCCTACGGCGCCGCGGCGCCTCTCGACCTCTCCCTGAGGCTGTAGGCATGATCGATTCGGTGGAGCGAGTTTGATCGTCGCGTGACAGTTCGTGGGGTTTAGGGCCATCATAATCGTCTTTTAACTTGTCGTCTGCTGAAATGCCAAATTTGCTAAGTTTTGTTGATTTCCATTGCTGATAGATCAAGCGAGGCAGAATTGCTAGTGGTATGCGTGCTTATATATGGAGCTGCCGCTCTTGTGTTGTTGGTTCTGTGTTAAAACTTTTGAATCATGTACGCTGTTTGTGGCTTGCAATTTTCTGATATAACTCTTAAGATCATGTAATGGTATATCGGCATCTGCTCGTCTCGCAAATTTTGGTTTGTCTCGCAAATTTCTGTTCGCCGATCTGCATGCATCAGGTTATTAGTGTGCTGGATATCGGCGGTGTGCAATTTGCGACGTCGGTTAACCGTTGTGGAAAATGGAGCTCTATACTGCCGTGCGCCTTGGCTTCGATAAGGTTACAAGGGCCAAGGGGCTTCTAGCTAGCACATGGAATCTTTTGGGGGAAATTGATGCCCGGTACGTGTCGTTGTTGCAATTCAGGCGCACACACATCAAACACGCGCAGCGCCACTACAAGAAATCTGATGATGCGTGACGTTTGCAAATTGTCATGAATTGAAGAAAAACCGTCATAAAGCAGCGTCCGTGACGAATAGTGGTTTCATCATGTATCTCACGTCATAGATTAAACCAGATGACGGTTTCTTATTTTCGTCATGGATCGCACTAGATCCGTGACGTTCTTGATTGTCACAGAAATAGCCCAAGCCCAGTCCCAACCCAAACTTTAGTGACGATTAGAAGTGTGCAGAATTAAATCGTCACAATCACATTCTGTTATTTGTATCATCAATCATGCAAGCTCACACAAACTCATACAAACTTTCATCATACCACAACAGATTAAGCCAAAAATATACAGCTTTTATTTTCATTTCACTTCAAGATTTGTCAATGTACACAACTGATACCGGTTCAAGACCACACAACACATACAACTAAGGTTTTGATCCGGCACCACCAACTTGCAATAATATACCATGGCAATTCAACAAATCTAGTACTCGAAACTAATAACAAAGGGCTTCTAGTGTCCAGCTCCTCAGTCTCTCACCTCCCTCCGTCGTATCTGCAATCAGCAAAATGAAATATGATTAACTGCTAGGGTAGTAGTTGTATTTACAATCTAAATAACAAAGCAAGGGAGAACCCAAGCTTTTGTATCACACCCGTTTTTTCCATCAGGAGAATCAACATGTGCTTGTACTGCATCTAAAAATTCCAAACCAAATCCTATGACTGAATTGCAACGGGCAGTTAGAACTACCTGCAGATCTTACCAGTGGAGAAGGGGGAGCCAGAGACCGTCGCCACGGTCAAAGTGTAAAATAAAAAAAATCCTGAAACCTGAACTCACGAAATGAAGCAAACTTGAATGAAATCTTTACGTTTGCAGATGAAACGTACCTTAGCAATTAGCATGTTGCTTCCTCGACACTCTGCTTGCAGTGCAGCTCGTCGCGAGCTCTCCGCAGCGTGCTTGCCGTGGCACTCGACGGACCGGCTCTCCGCGCGCTTGCCGTAGGGGCTCCCCGCGAGCTTCTCAACTCGCACTCGTCGTAGCTTGAAGCCCGCTCGGCCGTGCACCTCGGAACAGCACGCCGCCGCGCCTTGAACATGCTTGCCGCGCACCTTGGAGCCCGCCGCCATGACACGGAGCATCCAGCCGCCGCACCTTGGATCCGCTCGGCCGCCGCACCTTGGATCCGCTCGGCCGCCGCACCTTGGATCCGCTCGCCATCCACCGTCGCGCCTTGGAGAGGCTCGGCCGCCGAACCTCGGAGCAGCTCGAGGAGACCGCCACGCCTTGGAGCACCTCTCCGCAGATCCGAGCCAAGGAGGGCAGGGGCGGAGTGCAGCGCGGCGTAGGAGATCGAGGCGCGGCACCAGGGAGGCAGGGAGGAGAGAAGAACGAGAGGCGGATGAGGATAGAAGACAGGGGCGGCGGTGGCTGAGGAGAATGAGAGAGAGGTGACGAGCGTGTTAGGGTTTCTTTGATTTTATATTAGGCATGGCAGGTTTTGGGCCGGCCGGCCGGCCCATTGGAGCAAAACACACTAGCATGAGTGCATGACACTAATACAAGAATATATATTCCTCTAAAAAAATATACGGTTCTAAAAAAACTAATACAAAAATATACTGTTCTAAAAAAGCTTCTCATTAGTCCAACGTCAAATTAAATTTAATAATTCAGTGGTGAGGGACAAACAGCCATTGCGTGAGGTCACTATCATTGTTGTCTCCACAATTTCTTTTTACTAACAAATAACTTGCTCAGTGTTGGGAGAATCGCCCAATCCACCTGATCTATGAAGAATATTTACTGACCGTCAGAAAATAGTAAAGTTTGTGATGCTTACTTGCAAATCGTCATAGAATGATAGTAGATGTGACGGTCACTTGAAAATCGTCATAGATTATTATTGTTTGTGACCATCACTCTAAACGTCACCACATATTCGTCATGGATTAACAGATTTGTTGTAGTGTCCAGAGCTTACGTCGACTGAGGTCATACGTGTCGCGAGACGCGGAGCGCGCCGGCCGATCCCTCTGCCCGCAACATGCATGATCGAGCTCCGGAAGGAGATCAAGGCGGAGCAGTCCCAGCGCGGCGACCGACGTGTTGCACGCAGGCGGCGGCGGGGCGTGCATCCATCCATGCACGCAGCTCAGCTCAGCAGGTGTATGGGCACCGGAAACGAGGGACCGGCTATAGCTAGCTAGCGGTGCTCTAGCTGCTCGCCGCACCGCACGGCATTGGGGGGGGGGGGGGGGGGGGGGGGGGGGGGGGGTGTGGTGGTTACGGTGCAGGCTTGCGGCGCGCTCGCCCGGAGGAGACAGACAACAAATCGAGAGGTCGGTACGTTACATAAAGGTGGCGCGGACGGACGGGCGGGCGTCGCACGCATGGATGCGTGCGTGCATGCAGGACCCATCCTGTCCTTGGAACCGTGCACCGCGCATCCCTTATCCGACGGTACGTACGCGCTCCAGGAGTGGCTTGGTGACAAGCCTGATTTCCATGGACGGCGTCCATATATCCAACCATAAATCTCAGCTCCGGGTCAACTACTCTCTCTCTCTCTCTCTCTCCAAGGTACAGCCTACAAGTGATCGTGTCGCGTCGACAACGACGGGAGAGACGGGAGTGAGGAAGAAGCAGACAAGAGAGCTGGATTTGAGATACCGCCATGGATGATGGGGCGTCGAGGTAGGGCCCACGGATCTCGAGTTCTCGGTACCAGCGGCAGAGCGCCAGAGTCAGCAGGTTGTTGTGCGGGCCCTGGTGGCAGGCAGGGCATCGATCGATGATCATCACTGACCCAGGAGGTCCCCGCGCCGCCCTTCCGTCCCTCCCAGAATCTCCCACGGGCATCTCACGGAGTCAGGGTTTAACTTCAACTTTCACCCCAGCTTGGTCGACTCGCAATGTTGCGAGAGAGATGAGAGCCGCTACACACACCCATTTTTTTTTTTGAGCCAAACACACACCGATGTCTTTTTTTTTTTTTTTGGAGGAGAAAACACACACCGATGTGGTCGTGCCAAACCGACCTATAGCTGGGCCAGGGCAGGGCGTCGATAAACTGCTTTGCTAGAATCCGGCCGGCCCATACCTTAAACAGCACCGAAAGTTGCTTTGTTTGGGCCGTATGCTACGGTCGTCAGCACGGCCCAAGAACCTGATAGAAGCACCAATTCGCAATTTATCAGGATTCCGAGAATTCAACCTTTAGTTAGACCTACCTACTGCTAAAAAAAAGCAGGAGACCAGACCAACAGGCGACTACAAACGAAGCAGGGTAATAGGTAGCCAGGCGAAAACATCCATATACAGATATAACGACAGCTCATGTATGCAGCCACGCAGGAACATAGTTTTCAGTTTTTACTAATAAACACATAAATATGTCAGGAAGCAAAGCAACAAAGACTTGTGTCTGATTTACAACTTCTGATACAAACGCAAAGATGCAGAGTAAAGCAGATGGAGAAGCAGCCACTCTCATGTTAAATAGGAAATCGCCACTGCTGCTGGTTAACTCATCTTTCTGTAACAGAGGACGGAAACATGTCAGGTCATATTAAATTAAAGGCATACACAAATAGAAAAACTGGTCAGTCGAAACTAGCATTAGATTGCCAGTATGACAATGGACAATGGTAAGGAACAATTGACAGTATCAGCGACACCCCGAAAAACAGAAATAGAGCAGGTGCAGAGGGATACAGAATATGACGTTTTGTGTGCTTGGGACAGTTTTGGTTTTCTTCTTTGACACAACAGCTTTGGTTTTCTGGTATCTATATGTAGTCACGAGATTTAGCATGAAAGGTCAGAGTTATGTGTCTGTCGGTTCTAATTTTCAAATAGGCTTCTCCAGGAACATATCCAAGGCATAAAGGCTTCGAACTTTGAGATCTGACAAACATAAGCAAAATAGAACACTCAAGCAAGTTTCATTTTCGTGATAGGGCTAGCGATGCTGTAAGTAGATGTTTGTGCATCTTGGTGCCGACGTCAATTTGCTCGTCATTTGATTGGTAACAGAGCCATGAGAATGGAAATAGTGGCAACAGAGCCATGAGAATGGGTGCACATAATACACATCAGTTGCTTGCAGAAATAGTGGCAACAGAGCCATGAGAATGCAAAATGGTAAATATATGAGAGATGACCTGAACTATAAATCATCTGTGCATAGTACAGCTATCTTTTCATCCTATAAAACTTTATACCAAATATAGGGGAATTCTAGTAAAGGTGTGAACAAACTTCTAGCTAGTTAAAAGAGTGCATAAATATGGCATTTCCAATCTATCCTGTTTTAGCATGAAAACAACATTTGTGCTTGCAACTTTAGGTTCAAAGCAAAGGCACAGCTCAACAATCAATATCCCAGCATTCCGTAACTGTACATTAGATTTACATTAAGAGTCAACTTATCAGAGAAATAAGCTACTTAACTACATAAACCTCAAACTTGTTGCGATAGCAAATGAGCTTAAAACTTATATGCGCATGGTAGAAAAAAATTGCTTCGTATATGGTCTACGCTAATGGCCTAATTGTTATTTACTATTTGTAATTAGTACTTGCAGCAATCCATTAGTTCCACATATAAAAAGAGAGCCCAAGCTCCTGCATGCTGTAATTGCAATGTAGATTATTATTTCAGTTACCAATATTAGTTCTACTTCTTCGTCAAAGAAAAATATTAGTTCAACTCCTTTGTTGGTTCACAACTGCAGAGGGGAACTACTTGCATCTGCCATTTCTATCAGGCTATGAATTTGCCCTGCTACAAACATTGCAATGCTTGAGGGACAGCGGTTAGTTCATTCGTTTTGCTTGAATTTTCTTGTCAGCTAAAAATGAGAAAGTTTAGCATCTATTGGAATGCTGTACGAATAACAAAACCAGATACTCTGATTGATTAGTTCTATTGCAATGGCAACACAAGAGTGTCAAACCTTCTAGATTGGACTTTCTTACTAAACAAGCTCTACACTAAACTCAATGTGGTGCACCATTCTCCTTGCCCATACCCACCATTGTCAAATAATTTCATTGGCTACTTCACGGGAAACAAATGAACTAGCAAATCAAATAAGAAGTACAAGATGAAGCAACAGGACAGACCTTTCTGCCCCTCGGGCGCCTCATGAAACACAGGCTCATTTTCAGGCACCGGGCGCAGCTCCTCCCCCACAGTGTCCCCTGCTGCCGCAGCATCATCAGGGTAGCGCACAACCACCACGGGGCAGACGCAGTGGTGCACGCAATAGTCGCTGACACTACCGAGCCTGCCTTTGGCGACCCTGCGCGAGGCGCCGAACCCCCGGCTGCCCATGATCATGGCGGACAAGCCGAGGCGCTCAGCCTCGAGGCAGAGGCGCTCCTTCATGTCGTGGTCCTTGACGATGTGGATCTTGAAGGGGATCTGCGCGGCGACGAGCGGTTGCGCGAGGTCCTGCGCCTTGGTGGACGTGAAGGCGTCGAAGTCCTCCTCCCGCTTCTTCTTCGCCTCCTCCGGCTCCTCGGCGGGCGCCGGCGGAGAGACCTCGGTGTCGTCGTCGTCGACGGACGGGGATGGAGCCCCAGTCGGCGCCGTAGAGGACGGAGGTGGGGCGGACATGGAGCAGCACGACGGCGTCCCCGGGGCGGAGGTAGTTCTGGACCGCCCACTTGACGGCGAAGGCTGACTCGTCGGAGAGGTCGACGGCGATGCCGATCCGGCGGTGCGGGGAGGAGGCCGCCGCGGAGGCGGCGGCGAGCGAGGAGAAGAAGTACCGCGGCGAGGACGGCTGGATCGCCGCCATCGCCTGCGCCGCGGACAGGCGCACCGGCGGCGGCCCCGACGGCGACTTGTCCCCGCCGGCGCCGGCGGTCGGGGAGGCCGGGTGAGTCGCCATCTCCTATGCGCCTAGCAAAGTAGCAAGGTCTTACGCGTACCTCGTGAGGTTGCCCGCGGCGGCTCGAATCGAATCGGGGGCTCGATCTGATCACCGGAAGGGGAGGGGAGGGGACGAGACGGCGAGGGTTTTGGCTTCCAATCACACGGATTTACGGAGATAGCGACCAGTGCAGTGGGTGCTGATGAGCGTGATTTGTCAGTGATTAAATCAGGATGCTGGAAGTGGGAATGGACAAGGACGGTGGCGGCGACGCTACACGTGGCTGCCGACTTCACGCGCGTTTGTCGCTATTCTAAGTGGGAAGTTCCATTTCTTTGATTTAAAGGGAACATATCACGTGGAAACCAACCTCTCCGTGCACACTATGGAAACTTCAATCTGAGCCACACTACGTTGATCCAAGAGGAGCGCTCAGGGAAGGTGGAAAGGGTGATTTGTAATCTCAAGGGAGGTGAAATGGGTGATTTGCAAAAGCGCTTTGCAAATTACCCCTTCCACCTCTCCTGAGCTCTCCTTTGGATTAATATTGTGTGGCTCAGATTGAAGTTTCCATAGTTTGCATAGAGAGGTTGGTTTCCACCAGATATGTTTTCTGATTTAAAACCGTATAGAGAAAAATGAAACACACCTCTCCGACGCATAGTTATATATATTTTTTATTATTTAATTTAAAATGCTGACATAACATATTATTTATTGAAAATAAAGTTTTTATTGTAGCTTTACATCAAAATTTTGAAAGACAGATAAAACACTAAGAAAACATTAAGTCTTTTACTCATCTTCGTCGTTACTTATTTGATTGATGCAATCGAAGAGGAGGAATCCAGTTGAAGCCATATCCTTTCCAATCACCAATAGAACATGCACAAACTTTGTAAAAAAAATGCATTACCCACTTTCTTAGAATTCATTGTCAAGATGGATCTAGTGCTATAAACAAGAATCAGGTACATCTCCATGGTTGGAAGAGAGGAATGTCTTGCCTCATTGCCCCTTCACAGTGGTCAGATTGAGCCACTTCGTCTCCGCCATATCGTTGCCGTTGGGACACACAAGTCTTCATGTCGTCGTTATTGTTGACGTCATTGCTACCTTCACCGAAAAAACCGCTATGAAGAAAACAAAAACGCAAAGCCTCAATGAGAAAGGAACAACAAACCCTATCACCGAATAATTCTACATGAGAAGACCTAACTCTAAATATAAGGCATCAAAATATAACACTACTGCTAGTAAAGACTGAATCCCGCTCTTTTTTTTTTTTTTTGATGAAACGAATCCCGATCTTTGTGATTGCCGGAGATGATCAAAGAGAGAAGAGAGGCCCAACAGGACGCGACGGCGTGCCCTAGCATGATGTAGAGGCAAATTTGATCATGTTGTGTGTCTTGTATTGTGGTTGCCATCACAGTTGGGCAGATTGACTTAAGGTGGCCCCATCAAAAAGCCATATTTTTTTCCAAAATGAAAGGATTAATTGTATTAAAATACAAAGATGTGCACATTTCTTACATCAATACTCTTGGTCTCATGGCATGGTCTAAACCGGCTAGATGTTGGTGATAAGCTTCGAGTAAAGAGTTGTGAAAGTCCTCACAAGTTTGTACAGGCACTTATTCTTTCAGTTTCATCAGACAACGGCATTGCTCGCTACTTGATGAGATGTCTTTGCGGTCACTAAAGTAATCACCGAGATACTAGTTGGTCACTATATGTAGTTATTGACATATTTTCATACGTCAACCTTGGTCAAATATTAGCTTGTAATTTGTAAAGCACAAGGGGACATGACCACCTTATTTGCTATGGGTTGCTACCAACGGTCGGGGAAGCTTTAAACCGCGAACGAACTCGCTGTCCGGCTGGACTTCTCATCAAGGAGCGAACAAGAAGTTTAAACCGCACATGAATCCTTAACAAATGGGTGTGTCCTTTAATATATTCATATATAGAATAAATACAGGTGATGCTTATTACAATTCCGCGAGACAAACAAGGAATGTGGAACACATAAAATTTGCAAGATATATGTAATTGGCACTCCAAGACCTCCCTATCACAACCCATCTTCAACAAGCTAGGAACTGGAAGAGGGTATACCTGGTGCTTGTTGCAAATACGTACGCTTCAGTGATGGCCGAGGCGACGCAAGTGGCCTGACATTTCTAGAGTGTCATACAACAAGTAACCACCGACGAGGAAGTAGGGCCAGAAGAGGTACAGGACGTTGGCTAGGAATCTAATTGCTAACTCCATCAACGCGAACTTAGGTCTTCTCATGACAAGGGACGCCGTGTCATTGAAGCTCGCCACCAGAAACCAAATGCCGTCAAGCAACGCCAGCGACGTCATGACGATTGACGCGATGGCGGTGCCGTACGCCACTTTCGCGAGCAGTAGGTAGAGGGCGAACGCCAAGGCGGCGCAGAAGCTCCGCGCCGAGCAGAGCAGCAGCGCCAGGGAGAAGGTGACCAGCTCGAACCGCTTCTGTATGTCGACCGTGGCGACCCCGCAGTAGACGAGGCTGAAGGTGGCCAGAGTGGAGCACATGAACGCCACCGTGTTGGAGATCACGAACCCGTCGAAGGCGAAAGACCCGGCGAGCACCGGCGTCCCGGGTGGCGGCGGCGGCGGGGCATGATCCTTGTTGCTGCCGCCCGTGGGATCGCCGGGGCTCCACACGCTCCCGGGCATTGTTAAAGCTGCCGCGAATGTCGCCGTGGCCACGAGCACGGAGCCGATGCCCACGATCTGCGCGAAATCCTTGATCTTCTCCGACTCTTTCTCTATCTCTTCCTCCGTCTCTAGGGATTTGGTTTTGGACAGTACCAGATCGTGCCGACGGCTGCCGGTCTGGGCGCCCGCGGAGGTTAGCATGCTGAGTATCCTGCGCTGGGCCATCTGCAAGATTTATTTGGCAAAAAGCAGTCCTGGTTAGATTAACCTGATAGGCTGATACTAATATACTACATCAGTTAGTACTAGTAATTACCATCCCGAAGTAAAATCCACATTTGACCCCCCTGGCGGCGAGATCCATGGGAGTCTCCCCGTCGGCGTTCTCCAAGTTTAAGCGAGTGTGCCTGTTCCCGATGAGGTACCTGCACATATCCAGCTCCCCATGACGGACGGCCAGGTGCAAGGCGGTGTCGCCGTGATTGTCCTGCACATTCACCACCGACTTGGAAATGGGTCGGCGCCCCCACATGTAGCACACGAACGCGACGGCGTGGATCCTCTTCGCCTCCACCGCGACGTGGAGGAAGGTCTGGCCCCTGGCGTTGCGCAGCGCGGCGCAGGCAGGGTACCTCGTGAGCAGGGCGATGAGGGATACCATGCTGTCCGCCGCCGCCGCGACGTGCACCGGGAACGACCCGTGCCGGTCCGGCTGGAACGCCGCGGCCGGGTCGGCCTCCAGCAGCTGGGCGAACGGAAGCTTCAGCAACTGGAACGCTCTCGTTAGCCACCCCGCGGGCAAGAGGTACATGAAGAAGGAGCCCAGGGAAGAGCGCTCGAAGTTGCTCGCGGCGAAAACGAAGAGCGTGGACTGGACGGTCGGGTCTGGCGCCGCCGCGGCGAAGTGCAACGGCGTGCTTCCGTCCACGTCGGTTTCTCTGACCAGGTTCTTCACGTCTCCTCTTTGTTCGGCAAGGCACTTCTTGTTCCATCCCAGTAGTAACTTTGTCATTACTGCGCGCGCGCGGTTGCAAGATTAGTTGAGCATGTTAGTATAGACAACAAAAGGCAGATCGAGAAGAATTGTAATACAATACTAGTAATCGTGGAGATCGACATTATTGTCATTTCTTCAGTCACCTCTGTAGTCGTGAAGAACAGCTGCGTGCAACGCATTCTGTCCACGCGGCCCGGAGTAGGACGGCTCCTCGCCACAACCGTGAAGCTTGGCAGCTATTTTGCCGTGGCCCAAGGAGCTCGCGAGGTACATGGGCGAGGTGCCGTCTTTCGCGTCCACGCCGGCTAGTCCCTTGTCCGCGCCCATGAGTGCTTCCACCATCTCCAAGTCGCCGAGACGGACGGCCTCGTGCAAAGCCGTCTCCCCGCGCGTGTTCTGCATCCTCACCAAGTCCCTCGCCGCCGACTCAGCGGCGGCGAGCTTGATAAGGCGGGCCACCATCTTGGTGTTGCCGGCCCTGGCGGCGCAGTGCAGCGGAGTGTCGCCCTTGCTGCTGGGCGCGGCCATCGTCAGCAGGTGGCTGGCCTTTTCGTGGATCTTACTTGCGCACTGGAGGTGGCGCTCGCTGTCCCCGGCGGCCGCCACGACGTGGAGCACGGAGCCCGGCTCCTCCGTCTGGACGTCCACCTCCTGCACGGACTTGTGCTCACCGCCGGTCTCCACATCTCCATGGCCCTAGGGCGAAACAAGAAAAATATATATATGGCGGTCCCTCGATGAACAGAAAATCAATATAGGAATAAAATGTGTGTCGGTAATGTAACAAAATTATTTTGATATAGTACAAATTTCTACCAATCTAAGGTCAAAACAAAATCAGAGGTCGTAAGGCGGGTGATCAAACTAAGTAGGCGATTGTGATGTTTCAGCAGTCGAGGTGTTAAAATGGGCTTGCGCCGGCTTGACAGAGCATGTTTGGATACCGTTTAGTCCTATGACTAAAATTAGTGAGACTAGTAGTTTTTAGTCATCTCCCTGTTTAGAAGATATGATTAAAGAACATTAAAGTCTAGATTTTTCTGTCTCCCTCTCCCTTCCCTCTCCTGGGTAGATGTCAACGGAAAGCTTAACCCCGATGCGGGGAGCGCCGAGCCCCCCGGCCACCGAAATGAGGCCGCCGGAGCGAGGGGCCATCCATCGCCGTCGATGGGAACCACAGCAGCATCGGAAGACGCCGTCTGCGAGAAGAAATTGTGGGGGATGCCGCCGTCGCCGTCCATGGCAGATCTACAGGTGCTGCGGCGTGGCGTGGAGTTGGCGGGGCGGCGGCCGACCCGAGCGTGGGTGGGCGACGGCGTGTCCGGGCGTGGGTGGGCGACGGCGCGGCCAGGGCGGGGCGGCGCGGCGCAGCCCGGGTGGGGCGTGGCGGCGCGGCACGGGCGCTGGCTGGGCCGCGGCGCGCCCCGGGCGCGGGCGAGCGGCAAGGGAGGTCGGGAGCGAGCGGCAACGGACGTCGGGGCCGAGCGGCAAGGGAGGTCGGCGCCAGGAAGCTTCAGGGAGGAGGCGTTTCACGAAGGGGATAAGATGCGGTAAATAAGGAGAGAGAGAGAGAGACTAAAAGAAATTTTAGCTGGCCCTCTCCTGATTAGAGACTAGACTAGTTTTAGTCCTCTTTTAGTCCAACCTGTTTGGGAATTTAGTTCCTAAAAGTAACTAAATTTAGCCTGACTACTTCTAGTCATGGTGATCCAAACACCCTCTGAGCTTGGAGAGACAGCACTCGGAATGATTCATGAGGAGGCTAAAAGGAAGGGTTTAGCATTAAAGGGTGACAAACATAGAGTTTTGCAAAAATTTACACGAGAAACTAACTATTTCATCTATTAACTTAATATTTGACTAAGAATAAGGAGCCACCACGTTCGCTCTCTCTAAAGGATAGAAGTTATCACACTAAACGGAGAAAACAAGAAAAAAAATTACCCATCACTGTCATTATGAAAAAATTAGTCCCAAATACACTCCATATGTTTTAAAAATCACCCCACCATTGCTATATATGGAAAAGTAGTTCGAGATGCCCTCCACAATTACCCACCATTGTCATTGGAAGAAAATACCATGAACTACTTATCTTTAAGTTTATAAATTACACATATTTATTTGTCAAAGTTTAAAAAGTTGACTTTAGGATAAACTAAAAAAAAATCTTTATATCTGCTACGCTACTTCACGTGTGCTCATACCTTGCCTTGGTCGGTTTTCTTTCTGCCCTGCCCCGAGGCCTGGTCCTCTGAGCCAGTAACGTTGATGACGACTTCCCGACGGGCCAGGGACGCCGCCACCGCCGCACCTTCCTCGTTGCCCAGGGCTTCTTGTAGCAGCCTCAGCCATTCTTGGGACGAGCTGCTGCCTGAAGCCATCGCACTAGCTAGTCTGTTCAATCTGTACGAGCGCTATGCAGCGCGAGCTGCGTGCCTATATATATCTGCGTGTGTGGCCGGAGCCCCTTTAGCACCTGCAGTTCGTCAACAGGCAAACATAACCATGGATGTGTATATATAGTTGGCTACTACTATTCATTGCTACGACAACAAGCTATCCCTTGGATTGTTCCTTGTAAAAAATACTAGTATATGTTCTTTGCTTCGGGGTGGCCAATGAGCCCCGACAACAGTCATATTTAAGGTTTCTGACTCGCAGGAGGCAGCCTCAAGTCTTTATATATTCTTACATGAGCACAAGAAGCTAGGAAGAGATGCGCATGCCTATATGAAGCAACCTACTAGTACCTTTCCGTTCTGCATGTTTTTCTACGATCCTTGTGTGAGTGTATGGGTGCCTGCGATGGTGCATCGTGTGGATTTCTGGCGGCATCTTTGCTGTAGTTGGAAACTTTTGAAACCTCCAGTCAAAAAATACATTGAAGTACTAGAAAAGTACAAAAACTTATAATAAGTCATCTCCATTGTTGTTAATGCACACACAATTTGAAGAGACCACAACTTGAAACCGTTTGTGATATATATAGAAAATAATGAATGCTGGAGATATATAAGCTAAAGGACAATATACCTCAGCTTAAATTTGTTAGTTTTGTATCTATAAATTAAAAGATGTCGAGTTTGGCTTTGAAATTCTTGTGCATCCCTAATCTATAACATATATGGATGATGATGAGATTTTTCTCTAGGGGTATTTTTTGAAAGATTTCAACACGATATGCACTCTTCTAAGGGGGGAAAAAAAGAGTGAAGGTGATGTCACCGCCGAACCGGGCCAAGCCTGGTGACTTTCGCACACATTAGTTGGTAGAATTGGCCGGCCCATTGCCAGCGCATAAAATCATGAAAGCCTATTGGGCTGTGCTCTGCAGATTTCAGTTTCTCCTGCGACGCAGGTCGCCTTCGCGGCTCGCCGGTAGCCATCGGTTCGTTTCGGCCTAGTTTGGCGGCGCTACGTACCGATGAGTTGAGCACATTGGAGAGAGGATGTGGCCACGGAGCAACTGGTGGAGGCGGCGGCGGCGGCGGAGAGTTGGCTGAGTGGCCGGGAGGCGTTAGGCGAGGCGGTGGGCCAGGGAGGAGTTCGGCGATGAGACTTTGAGGTGAGAAGGGGAGTTTCTTGCCCGATCCGCAACTGCCCCGTCACTCCGTGGGTGGACGGCGAGGAACTTCTAAAACTCATAGTATGTGTGCTCACGCAGGGATCATTTCTCAATTTCCGCCGCCACCACAACCGTAATCAAACTGGATTAGGCTCTCGGCGCCGACCGCAATGCGAGGTCTTAACTCTGCCCAGCACATCAATTCAGTGCTATTAGGATTGGATTTATGGTGAATTTTACATTCCCTCCTCGCCTATTCAGTGCTAGAGCCTATAACTGAACAATTACAATCCACAAATACACAAGATGCCAGTCATTTGAGTTAGCAAATGAAACAAGTTCTCTCAATGCAAAGTTTCAGTGGAAGGTTTCAGTGGAAGGTTTCATTCAACAATTTCCAAAGATGCTATGTCATTTGAGTTAGCAAATGAAACAAGTTCTCTCAATGCAAAGTTTCATGTTCACAATTTCATAGACTAAATATCACTTAAATGCTTCATCTAAGTGACCAATGATAATAGATGAAATATGTGGAGATGAAACAAATTATTCTCAGTGGAGTTTCATTCTAGTTTCATAGTTTAGGTAACCGTGTACACTGGGTTTCATGGGGATGAAACCCATTTGCTCTCTTTCTTCATAAATTCCATGCCACATCATCATTTTTGCTTATGTGGCATGTCATGTAATAAATTTGAAATTCTTATGAAACTTGCATTGAGATTGGCCTAACAGAGCAAAACATAGTCAATGCCACTTCAATATTCTACTGTACACATACCGTGCTCCATCCAATAGGGCCTGCTATCGACCCTCCACCATTGTGACAGTCATGCTGTCCACAATGCTGCAGTCGGGCCTGCTAGACGTGGTGTCCTCGGTTGCAGCTGCAGCTCTCCGTGCAGCGAAGCCAGGCTGCTTGGGAGTTGGCAGCGAGGCAATGTCAGCGCTGGCTAGCATCAGGAGTACCTGGGACATCAGAGGACGATCGTCTGGGTTCTCTTGCACGCACAAGAGCCCCACTTTGAGGCATTTAAGGACTTCATCTGAGTTGAAGGAGCCTTTCAGGTTTTCGTCAACTAAATCTAGGCTTTTTCCCTCAACCAATAAACTCCAGGCCTGTTACCAAAGTCAGCTGAGTTAGTGTTAAGTTAATTTAGTGAATGTTGCATTACTTGTGTGGAATTGGTAAGATGGATGGATGCTCACATGTGCTAGAAGGTTGAGGTGGCCGGAGTAGCTATAGATACCTCGGTTCCTGATACCAGTAATGATCTCCAGCACTATGACACCAAAACTGAACACATCTGATTTCACGGAGAACACTCCATCCATTGCATACTCAGGAGCCATATAACCACTGTAGTGAACCATGTAAACATCATCAACATTAGGATATTAAATCGCACAGCTATTGTTTGATAATTTGATTGTCGAATAAACAGTTCGTGACTTACTATGTGCCAACCACTCTGAGAGTATTGATTTCTGTCTCATCATTGCCGAATATTCTTGCCATGCCGAAGTCTGAAATTTTTGGGGTCATATCCTTATCCAGAAGAATGTTACTTGTCTTCAGGTCTCTGTGGATGATTCTATACCTCGAGTCCTGGTGAAGGTACAGTAAACCTCGGGCAATTCCCTCTATTATACGATATCTTGTTTGCCAATCGAGTAGCATGCTCTTGGAATTGTCTGATAACATACATGGATTACTATTTCTTCCCTGAATGATTATGAAATTTGATGCCCATAAAAGTTCAGAGCATACCAAATAGGAAGTAGTCCAAGCTTTTGTTTGGCATGTATTCGTATATAAGTATCTTTTCTTGTCCTGAAATACTGCACCCAATCAGGCGAACAAGGTTCCGATGCTGGAGTTTCGCTATCAACATAACCTCATTCCTGAATTCATCAAGACCCTGTATTGATGTTCTCGAAAGTGTTTTTACAGCTATTTCCTGTCCATCCTCAAGCTTACCCTGAAATTTTGAGATGGAACATTTGTTATCAGGTATGTAGTTGCAATAGTCAGTAGTTTGAAAAACTAGAAGATGGTGGAAATTGCTATTTCACTGGAACTACAAGTGATGCCCTGTAATACACAATCACACTGAAACTACTTAAAAACCTTATGCTTGGTAATGCATAATTTAATCAGCAGTTCAGGGCTCCTTGTGCCGCTCTGAATTGTTTTCTGAAATCTTAAGATCTTCCTTCACTGGGATTAATATAGATAGATAGATTGATACCTTGTACACAGGCCCAAAGCCACCTTCACCGAGCTTGTTGCTGGTTGAGAAACCCTCTGTGGCTGCCACTATTGTCGCATAATCATATATTGGGAGTTCCAGTTCATCCCCACGATCATTTCTCTCAGTAAAGCCTTCCCTGCTGCGGGAACCACCACTCCATGTGTTTGATCCTTGGAAGTTGGAACATGTCAATGTCAGTATGGGATCACTAACACTTTGCCCGTATTGTTGATGTTTCTACATTTGCAAAAAGAAGATGCATTTTTTTTCACTTCATGAAACTAATCTGTCTGCAAATATTGTAAGCTACCTGGTTCTCTTGCTTTATTTCTCTTTCCTCTCCATATGAAGAACCCTGTTAGTGCTAGAACAATAATTACAGCTGCAGCTATGCTGGCAATTATTGCAACCATAGTAGAAACCTTCTTCTTGGACTTTGAATCTGTAAAAAAAATCATAACTAATAAGTTTTGCCATGCACGTAGTTACTCTGAAGACGTTAATAAATAGGTATTACTTAGATGACAATGTATACTCTCTCCATCTTGTTCAGGACAGCAACTCCAGTTCATTTTTTTGAACTAGAATTGTTGTCCTAATGACAACAATTTGAAGACAGAGGGAGTACTCAGTAGTGTAAAGCTTTATACGAGGAAATGACTTGTGAGCACTCCCTTTGCTTATAAAATTTTAACATTCCAAGTGCAGCTGAGTGAAGAGTATTGCCAAGAAAACATAGTTATAAGTTGCAATTTTAAAGGAAAAATGCTTCACGTTGAATTTTGCACTTTGGAACATATATGCTAAAATATTGGTGCGTGAATCTAGTAAAACTGTACCATTATTCCATTGCCTGGTCTGATTCCTTTCGGATAAATTTAAATTGCAGTGCCTGATGCCCTGATATTTTGCAGGGTTCTATGCTCACTTGTCCATGTAAAGATAATTAACCGCATATGGAATAATAAATGTTGTTTCATCAAGTGATTTATGCAACCTTTTCTTTTAGAGAATTGGATATCATGGGATGAACTACCAGTCGGTGGTCCTGCCATACCAATTACCCAACGCTTCAAAGTCTGGGACCTCGTATGTGGAATTCTTGACACAACAGACAGAGAGGAGGGTCCACGCCTTGCATGGGCACTGGTACTATGGATCTGGGATGCCTTGCAGGTAATGCAAAAGTTCGTCATGTGGAGAATGATTTAGTTTACATAAACAGAAGACGACTGATGTCTGGCATATCTTGGTCCGAAGTATGTCATTATTCCTGACCAAAACACATGTACAATGTTTGATAGGCCCTAACTTTTTGCTGGCATAGATCGATTTCCTTGTGCTGAATTAAGTGATATGTCAGTGATTTTTTACCAATCGTGGGAACAAACATGATGCCACATATACTGCAGAGTTAGACTTGGAAACAGCTGCTGTAATGGCCATATCGCAATGGGGATAATGTGCAGTTTCATACTGATGGTTGGCTTCCCAAGACAGTGCCTACAGTTAGGCAGGAAGGAACCGTGGAATTTACCCATATCTAGCCTTTAAATCAGGTGACGGTGCTATAAAGTAGAAAACTAAGGAGATCTTGACCACAGCAATAGCAGTGTGCACTTTTGGACTGGAGCACTACTGCTTGTTTGGATCTGCAGAAGGTTTCACATGGATCACGCATAACCTGCTGGTGCCTAGTTGTGACTTGTTATTTGTGAAAGCAACAACGCCCTTTGTCATGGTAACAGCTTATCCAGGCATGTTTGATTCATGATGGATGCCTACTTGTATGACCTTTTTTTGGAGAGCAGATTACTTGTATGACTTGATAAATTCCTTTCTATTGGAGCATATGGTTGCTAGTTTTATTTAAGTCTGACACCTTTGTGTTGTAGGAGACTAATGCCTTCTGTTGAATTTTCACTCAGGATGCAATCTCTTTGTAAACTACACTAAAAGATATTTTAAACCGATATAATTGCTGATGTTCGGACAAATGCATAATTTTAATCACAGTGGACCAAACTGCATGCAAAATTAGCATATCTTTCTGTTACGGTATTTAGACCATACACGCTTGCAGTCTCATGAATGCATAAACTATTCTGGGTATGTCAATTATTTTGCAGCTAAGTTATTTTGATGATTTCCTTTGAGATGTAACACGCATGCTGCACGCTTGCAGCAAACAAAGAAGAAAACTGTTTTGGTTTATCCTTATATCCACCTAATGATTTTCTTTTGATCACACGACATACACAATTTGCAAATTTTCCTCTTTCTTCTTGTTGAATCTAATGCATGCCTAGTCATTCTTCCCAATTCCCATGGCAGAAAAGGCATCCTCTTTTGTCTTTTTCATCGTTTCTTCGTTTTGGTGTTTCTGCCCTCTTTCATTCCTTTCTTTTAGTATTTCTCGGGTTCTTTTTCATGGATAATGCCTTATGCATGCAAACTTCACCCGGAAATCACCTTGACAATGCCATAATTTAGGGTTTATATCGTGATTTGGATACACTGACACTTTGTTCTTAGAAATATGGCCCATACTTTGTTTTCAATGTTTCCTGATTTGTTACGGTATTTAGACCTTCTAATTGGTCGCCATCATACTTTTTGAAAGAATTTACTAATGCACCACGAGCCAACAAAAAAATGGGTGCTGAATGAGATGTATCATCAGTGACTTGTACTGCCACAACACAAAAAAATGTCGGTTTTTATGTCTCTTTTTGGGGCCAATAAAATGCCGTGCGCAGTTTGCTTAGCATTAGTAGGTTTGGTATATCAGATTGCGACTGGAGCCATGCGCTAACAGCCCCACATTATAAAGTGGACATGGACACGCTATTTTGTCGGGTCAATTTTCTGTTTTCTCATGTGCTGCTATACTAAGCATTAACTGTTCATGTTCATGATTGGACAGGCACCAAAGTCATCCCAATAGGTCAGAGTTGCTTGGACTTCAATCGATTCCATATCTATCAAATCACCTATGCTATTCCTGCTTTCCTGGATTTGTGGTAGAAGACTTGTGCGGTGCACAACATCTAAAAGACATGAAGACATTTCTACGTGGAGAAGAAGCTTGAAGACCTAGGTAAACACTGTATTGGAGTCTCATCTCATTCAGGCAGCAAAGTTCAATTTGTGTCTAGCTATGTATACGCTGATTTTGTTCACAGTCCCATCTGCATCAGAGATTATGTTCCAGAATTCAGGCTTGCTTATCCATGGCACGACCAGCAGGTTCCAGAATTTGTTATGCACTAACAGGAACACAGGTGCCCGCCGGACGGTTATGATTTAAGGTTGAGAAGCTATTATCGTACTCTGTCCGGTGGCATAGGATGGATGTGCTTCTTACACACGGCAGTGAGACCACATGTCCACAAACATGAAAGTGACTACTCTAGCAGCAGCACAAGTGAGGTAGTATTAGAGAAAAAGACGAATACGTTCTCGTTTTCTGTTTGATGGTGATAAACTCAGATGCCGGAATGATAACTCGGATCAGATGCTTAAAGGGATCTGTAGTCTTTTCTTTCTTTCTTTCTTTTTTCTCCCTAATACTTACTCCTAAAAGAGACAGAATAGCTCTTCCACGTTCTCTAAAAGTAAAGGCAGTAGACTGAAAGTTTGTTTGAAAAAAGAGAATGCTTTATTAACCTTTAATTAGGAACTTTTAGAATTTATACTTGATGAAACATGTATGCATGGTTGGTTGATAGTAAGATTTCACCCACTGACATGAATCATGGCATGGCAGAAAGAGGGAAAGAAAGCAAGTGATGGGTACGTGTACGTAAGATGGCGTGGAGTGTAACGTACCGAGATCCGCGGCGGCGAGGCGCACGTAGAGGTCCTGGCCGAAGCCCGGGAACACCCGGAGGTCGTCGAGGCCGCCGGTCCAAATGACGCATCCTCGGTGGCCGGGCTCGCCGCTGAGGTTGGCTCTGGCGTACGCCGTGCAGGAGCAGTTGCCGAGGCACCTCCGCCTGCACTGCTCCAGGCTGGCGTCGTAGTCCACCACGGCGGTCGTCGTGTCCGGCGCCTTGGCGTGCGGCAGCACCACGAATCCGTCGGTGCCGTTGCCGCAGTCGAGCGGCGTCGCCCGCACGCAGCCGTCGCGGGCGTCGCGCAGCGCCCACGACGCCGGCGAGCGCGGCGTGAACCCGCGGAGGCAGGAGCAGACGGGGACGGTGTTGGTGTCGCACACGGCGTTGGGCCCGCAGGGCGAGACGGCGTCACACTGGTCCCGGGGCGCGTACCAGTAGAGCGTCCACGCGCCGGCCTCCGCCGCCCACGCCCACCGCTGCAGCAGCCCGCCGCCGGCGGCGGCCGCCGTGCTGTTGAGCGTCAGCCGCGTGAGGATGCTGCTGGTGTTGGGCACCTGGAAGCTGTAGGTCACCTCGCGGCCGGGGCTGTTGACGAAGCGGAAGGTGAAGCCCTTGTAGGTGACGGTGTCCGGGACGCCGGTGAACTGCACGCCGTCCCAGGGCCCCGAGCGCCACACCTTGGTCGCCCCGTTCCAGATGAACACCTCCGGGTCGCCGGCCGTCTCCATCACCGCGACCACGGCGCTCGGCGACGGGTCGGAGGGGCTCTCCCACGCCGTCAGCGTCATGTTCTTGCCGGCGGCGAAGTCCACCCCGAACCGCATCCCGGGGAGCAACGTGTCCGTCGGGTGGTCGAACCCCTGCCACGCCACGCGGCCCCGCGCGTCGGCCACCACCAGGTTGCCGTCGTCCTGGATCCGCGCCGTGCACGAGCCGCCACCGCCGGCCGCGGACCCCGGCGGCGGCGAGACCGACCAGACCACGGTGGAGTTGGTGTCCGCGACGGCGAGCGCGCAGTCGCGGGAGACGGTAAGCGCCGCGCCGGCGTTGTCCGCCACCGCGCCGCGCACGGGGGCGGCGCGGTTGGCGACCCAGACGACGGTGCGGGGCTTCACCTTGGCGTACCAGACGCCGACGTAGGTGGCGTTGGAGCCCGGCGGGGTGAAGAAGCCGAGCGCGAAGACGCCGGCGCCGGCCGAGACGAGCGTCTCGTTGCCCCGGAGCGGCTGGCCCGGCGCGATGGAGTCCCTGGCACGGGACGCCGCGGGGAGAAGCAGCAGAAGCAGGAGCTGGGCGAGGTGGAGGTGGCAGCTGGCCGACATTGCAGCGAGTGGAGCGAGCTCGCGTCCCGACGACAGAGTCACTATGATTGTACCATGTTCTGGTCATATGATCATGTCAGCTGTACAGTCCTTTTTGTTTCGAGCGGAGTGGCAGATTTGGGCTCCCCGAGGTTCCAATCTAGCCCGTAAAGATGAAAAAAACCTTGGGCGAATGAAGTCCCATATGGGCTGTATTGGGCTGGTATAGTGATATTTCAGTTGGGCCATGTATCTGTCTCCATGTCAGCTCTTCCCAAAATTTGTTCATCCAACAAGATGCATGCACTTTTGCTCCAAAAAAAAAATGCATGCACTTAACCTTAAAAAAAAAAGATGCATGCACTTTTTTGCGATGAAGATGTTTTTTTTTTTGGCGATGAACATGATGAACGCACTTCACTTTTTTCTCAAAAAAGAAAAGAAAGATGCGTGCATGCCACCGTTTTCCGTGAAAGTTCTCTCCCATGGGTCGGTGATCACAATTCATTCACGAGTTATGGAAAGAGATGGACCACATCATTTCCTGTGTCGGTGACCACGAGCTAGAGATCTACAATGTCCTGTGTTCTGTAGTTCAGTGCGCCGATCGATGGGCTGGCCAGTTGCCGAAAGAGGAGCAGCAGCAGAAATCGCGTTGCGTGACGGCGAGACAGCCTTCAATCCCAAGGAACACACGAACACGAACGTTCCATCCATGCAAACACGCACACGCATGAGCCTGTTCTGTTCATGCTCGAGCTCCATTTTCTCAGCGCCCAGCGACTGGAGAGAGAGAAGAACAGGGCAACGGAAAGAAGAAAATAGAACAGCGCAGCAGCGGAAAAGGAATAGTAGCTGTGGCACGTGCTCCAACCCGTTGGAAGCACGCGCCTCCGACGAACATCATGAAGCTGCTGCTTTACAACGAAGGCATATGTGCGTGATGATGGATGAGAAATCTTGACTCGTAGGTGAAGTGAAATCAATGGTCGACCTGCACGCCAGACCCATAACACTCAGAGGAGCCTCTCGGATAGTTCTAGCCAGCTTATTAGCTGATCGGAAGTCTCCTAGATGATTAACCCGTTTCATGGCTTAGTTCCTTCCATGTCTGAAGTGAACAACAGTGATATAGTGCAGGTTCAGCAACCCTGAACGTTTCAAGTCCGTCCGGATTGCACTCTGCTGAACGGATGGTACGGACCGAGCCATTGAAATCCCTGCCTCCAATGGCCGGCTACCGCATCTGCGCAACAGCTTCCAGAACCATGGCCTTGCCCGTCACCATCAGCGTTGTTGGTGACAGTGAGGTAATGATGCATCTAAGCATCTTGGCGTGGTTGAAGATGAATCAGAGCTCGAGGTTTTAGACACGATGGTCGGTCAGTTCAAGCTTGAATACGTACGTGACATCGTACTAGATTTTCTGGAAATTTCCTGGACAAATCCGGCGGAAACTATAAATTTCTTAACTGGCATACGTGACTTTGGATTAACTTCTGCTGTTAAGTGTTGAGGTACAACTGAAACCTGAAATTCTCCCGGCATTTCCCATGCCCAGATCATCAGCCTTGACATCTTTCTTATGTTGGTTCTGGAGTTCTGATGCAGCCATGACGTACCGATACATCTGTCAATCTGCGCAGAAATTATACCTGTGCAGTGCAATGGCCTCGCCGCTCGGTCTGAGCCCTTGATTCTCCGATCAGGCCCCGCAACGTGAGGCTCTCCGCACTCATGTTCCTCTATATCTTTCCTCTAAAAGGAATATTCTGTCTTGGTCATCGAGATTCTTTCCTCTATACCAATTTCCTCCGCACCCATCATTCCTCCATATCCATCCTCTATATCAACTACACAATATTTTATTCACCCATCTCCAACTACCATCAGTGAGGCTCACTTGTAATTTTATCTAAATATATCCATGTGAGATCTTGTTTTGAAGGATTTCTTAGAACGAATTTAATGGTGCAATCGGAATTTGATTTGGTTTTTTGGTTTGTGATTTATAACATTTTTTAGTTCCTTGAAACAATAGGGCCCGCCACTGCTCTCACTCCCGTACGTGCGTGTCAGTGCATAGCGGGAGCCCTCTACTACGCTGGGAATAGCGGAAGCCGCGGCGTTCCTCTTCCATAGCGGAAGCGTACCGGACGCCGCTGCAGCGTTGATTTCCGCTAAACGCATCCTGCAGGGCGCCGTAGCGGAAGCCAGTGCGAGCAGTCTGATGTGGCGCCCTCCACGGTGGATCCACTTGGCACCGCCTGCGTGTCCAACCGGACGCGAGCAGAGCAACGGCCGTCCCCTATAAATACTCTCTCCCCTTCCCTCAACCGCGCACACTACCTTCATCGAACCCATTAAACAAAGACAAGGCCAGCCTCCTGCTCGCTCCAGATCTCAGATCCGACGAGCTCCGACCCTTCTCCAATGGCGGTCAAGGTCTACGTCGTGTAAGCACTCGCACCACCCATTTCGTCTTGCATCCAACTGATGATCAGTTCGCCTAGTTTCCCTAGCTTATTTGTTCTCTGATCATGGTGTTTGTCGTCAGACATGGTTCTGAATTTAGTTATTAAAATTGGTAATAACATTTCGTAGACCACTCCTGTGCTATTTTTTTAATCAGAAATGTTCTGTTCTGTTCAGCGCCATATACATCTAGAAGTTTTCAGCTTTGATCACTGTCCAGGATCGATGAACTTGAGGCAGTTGGGAGGGTTTAGGCTCGTGAATAATTATCTATTTTCTGTCAATGTCTCAGTCATGGTAGTGGGTTTCTCCCCTCCCTGACGAAACTGAAGAGGACTGCCCCAAACGGTGGTAGGAGCTTTCATCTATCGCTAATGCTGCACCGGCCCTTCACTTAAAAATAATTTCCTCTTGTCGCTGGAAATGCTGCTGATATATTTGCGCCTGGCTGTGGTGAGAGGACTTGATTTTATTGTTTATTTTCTTGTGATGACTCCGACTCGTACTTCTTTTATACTACTCAATTAGAAAGATAATTAGTGGTTCAATCATCACCTAGAGTGTGACTTGTTGCGGTTGATTAGGCTTTTGTATCAAGGAAAGAAACTTTGGGAAACATTTTATTTTGTGAGATGTATCCTATCTTTACCAACTCCCTTGTTCCTTCCAGTTGAAACTGCAACTGGTCATGACTTCCAGAGGGGGTCAGACAGCTAGTGAAAAAATCGTGCTGGCAATGGATATTCTTATCATATACTGCAAGTTAGAGTAGATTACGCATTTACGCTAAGTAAAACACACATTTTAAATAACTGAAATAAAGGTTAGTTTATCAAGTTCAAGAAGGCACCTGTATGTTACGTTAGAACTTGCTTGTAATTACAGCTAAATAATAATATTCATTATTTTTCATTCAAAAAATAATATTCATAATTTACTTTTTTTCCTTTTGCTGTCAAATATATATCAGTTAAGCGTAAATGGAAAACATAACCAAATTCTGAAAATTGGCCTAAACATACAGGCAATTTGTGATCTTTTTTATTACCACCTACTCCCTCTGTTTTCTTTCTTAGTTTGTTTTCTAGATAAAAAGTAGTCCCAATGTCATACATTAAAAACCAAAGGAAATATTAAAGGGATTTTAGTGTGTCCTACTCTTTTTTTTTTCGTAAGGTGCACGTTTCATCAGTTTGATGAGCTGCACTGTAACGCAAACTGAACAAAGTTAAAGTTAAAATTCCTTTCATTTTCGTTTGGATAACTAAAATTATGGATTGTCTCACTTTCTTTTCATGGCAATATTCATCGATTGTCGGTGCTTCTAACATATACAGTTTTCTATTACTTTTTTAGTGCCATTATTTCTTTCGCGGTACTCAAGCTTCTATAATGTTTTCTATTAAAGTCTTAGTATCATTACTCTTGAAGAATGCAGTGCCTTAATTGAAATGTACTGCCTTTTCGTTTATGGCCAATTATGAAATCCACAATGCCCTTTTCTGTGATGTGGATTTTCCACTACAACAGTACAATCCCCTGTCTTCTGATGGGCATCCATGATCAACAATTTTGCATCCAAAACCAAGCAGTTCACAGCTAATATCCAAATAAGATGTCCATATAGTTCATTGGCTTTTCTTAATATCTGAATGTAAACACAATTCATCAAGAAACACGGAGTAACAGTATCACCCTTCAGAGGATGTCACAGGTTGTCTAGTACCTTTTTTTTTTCTTTTGAAAAGTTGATCGTTTCTCGGTGCATGCATACTGTTACTGCCAAACAAAATTTTATCTGTCAATCAACATCACATCTCTTTTGCTGAAGTCGCATCTATAAACAACCACCATAATATCGTTTGATATATGTGATAATTCACTGTTTTTAAGTTTTTCTGTCTGAATGGGATCGTCCAACTACCCAAAAAGTGAGACCATCTAGAAGCCTTTGAATTAAAGATGGGAAACATTTGTTTTTGTTCCTAGTACACCTTTTCACCTAAATACCTGATTGCCACTCGAAATTAAATTATGAGTAATTTTCGCCTCCAAATTAGTTTATGCTTTATTTTTAATCTTGAAGGACAATAAGATGAACTCGTATTCATATGAAAACTTTGCTGAACTAGTTGGGTTATATAGGTTATAGGTGTCATCTTTTGTTCCTTTCTCTATCAACTTGGACCTCTGATACGATTTGGCTTTATATGATGATCTTATTAGTTCTGTGTATAAGCTTTGTTCTGTTCCTACATTCTCGAAAAAAGCTTCGCTCTGTTCATCAAGGTTCCTAAATGTTAATTATGTGTTCAGTGAAAGTAGTAGTGCTCAGTGTTGAGTCCTTTTAGTTCTTGCGCATCCATCATTAAAGCAGTAATGTCATTTTTCAATAGGTTTTACTCCACGTACGGACATGTTGCCAAACTAGCTGAGGAGATCAAGAAAGGCGCCGCCTCTGTCGAAGGCGTCGAAGTGAAAGTATGGCAGGTTAGTCTCAACAACCATGTGGTTTCGATGCTTGTCAAGGACTATAATCTAGTAACGTGTTTATGAGTCCCGAATGATTCGCTCAGTGTCATGATATTCTTGGTTTCTCGCGGTAATCAATTCCGGTTTACTTTCTTGTTTCTCTGCCTCTGATGATGAACCGCATAGTAAACCTTACAAGGTTTTTCTTTCTTTTTTCCCCTGCTTACCGTCCAAAGGTACCTGAAATTCTGTCCGAAGAGGTGCTGGGCAAGATGGGCGCGCCACCGAAGACCGACGTTCCGGTGATCACGCCGCAGGAGCTCGCGGAGGCCGACGGCATCCTCTTCGGTTTCCCCACGCGGTTCGGCATGATGGCCAGCCAGATGAAGGCGTTCTTCGACGCCACCGGCGGGCTGTGGCGTGAGCAGAGCCTGGCCGGCAAGCCCGCCGGCGTCTTCTTCAGCACCGGCACCCAGGGCGGCGGACAGGAGACCACGCCGTGAGTCACACACCTTGCGTTGCACGATTTGATCACGTCACGAAGGAGATGGAAACGGCCGTTGATTTATGCTGACGATTTATTGTTTTCTCGGTCAGGCTGACGGCGGTGACGCAGCTGACGCACCACGGGATGGTGTTCGTGCCGGTGGGCTACACGTTCGGCGCCAAGCTGTTCGACATGGAGTCGGTGCGCGGCGGCAGCCCGTACGGCGCCGGCACGTTCGCCGGGGACGGCTCGCGGTGGCCGACGGAGGTGGAGCTGGAGCACGCCTTCCACCAGGGCAAGTACTTCGCCGGCGTCGCCAAGAAGCTCAAGGGCGCCACCGCCTGATCATCGCGTCGTCTCTACATATGTACGCGCCGGTGCAGCATCTAGCCATCCTCGTGGAACTTTGCTAATTTATTTAGTCTGCACGACGGCGCGTCATACGCCGATGTTGTTGTGGTTGCGATTGAACTGGTTGTGAATTTGATACGGGGATTGTGAATTTGTGTTTGATATCATCATGTACTTTTTTTTTCCTTGAGCTAAAATGGCATGTGCTCTGCCTCGCCATTATAGAAGAAGAGATACAAAATTGTCCAGTCCAGGTAGATAAAAAAACACAACGCATTACCAACGGTGCAAAAGAAACAACCACGGTGACACAACACATGCCCGCTCAACGGTCCTATGAAATCCGGCAGAGAGATGGTCACGCACGAACCACGGATGTGTCGTCAATGGCCTATTGTCTTCACCCGGCGAAGACAATGGTGGAGGGTGTACCATGGCTACGCCACCAAGGAGGACAACGATGTCCCCGTCGCCAAAGATCGGCAAGAAGCTAAGCTTTTTTGCATGAAACCCCTCACACCACTAGCCGTGTGGACAGTGAACACCGATGCCTTGTCATGCCGCCCTAGAATCACCATCCCGCCACAAAGCTCCCCAAGGGCCATATGTGGGGGAAAGACAGGGGAGATGCAACGGAGGGGAGGCCAGTGTGAATGCCATGTCGTTGCACAGTCCTCCAAACCCTAGGTTCACCGTAATGGGGAAAGACCCCTCCTGTAGCTCCAGCCTTCCCCTGGCCGAATCCGGCTACCACTATGTCGTAGCCTCCGTGGACGCTGTTGCGGCATTCCGTCATCTGGGCGCCTAGCTAGTCAACGGCTGCTTCTCCACTGCACTGCTCCCGAAGTCAGTAGTCGTGTGGCTGTTGCGCCATGCCGAAGCGCGGCTGCTCTACCATGCCGTCGTGCGTCGCACCACCATGATACCGGCACGTGTGCCCAATTGCACCAAGAAGAGCTCCATGCCCCACCAACACCCACATGCTTCAGCCACTAGCACTCCGTTCGACGGCGGGTAGCTCTGGCCATTCCACACCTCCACCAAAGCTCCGATCGTTGTGTCCAGGTCCCATCGCCTGGCTCCATGACCGCTCCCCAACATGTCACGAAGAAGGCCACCAACCTCCCCGCGATGACCTGGTGGTTCGCTCAGAGTGGGTCATGTGATCATTTCATTTTTTAAAGCAGAGACGGAGCTTAGTGACGGGTGGCGGCCCCCCCCCCCCCCCCCCCCCCCCCCCCCCAAAAAAAAAGAAAAGAAAAGAAAAGAAAAAGTACAAGTCCTTTGTTTGAACAATAAATAGGTATTGTTCATTTTTCTTTTTAGACATCAAAATAGGTATTGTTCATGTCATTTGTTGATGCTCCACCACTGTTTAAATGGACCGGGTCACATCTTTTTCAGTTTCCAGCCCACCTAACAGGTACTGGACTTGAAGTCCTGTTTAAACGGGCTGGGCTGTGAAAAGTTGATACTTTGCAGATCCCAGTCGAACCAATACAATGAAATATTAACAGTAATTGCTAAAACAATGAAATATTAACAGTAGCAGTATTGTTTTGCAAATTTGGTTTCATCATTCTCTTCTGTCCCTGTCTCCACAAGACCACAACAATAGTCTACACCAGTAACAAATATTTGAAAGACTTGCATCCTATTCAATTTTTTAAGTCCAAGCCTTCCCTCTTCTCCTATCTTCAGGGAGCAATCCAAACAAACGTATCAAATTCAAATTTCACTTTGACTGCCCCCCTAGTTCCGTTGGGAAAAAAAATCACTTTGACATAACACATTGTTTGATTGCTCGTCTCAATCTATTATCTTAGTATTTGAAGGTCCAAAGGAGCCACCACGTTCGCTCTCAAAGCCACGAAATTACCACATTAATCGGAAAAAAGACAAAATATGAACCATTGGATTTTATGAAGATTCAATGGCCAAGATTAAAAGAAGTGTCCACCATAAAAACAACGTCTATAGATCGTCTGTGTCAAACTCAACCTATGTCAAATTCGGACTTAAAAAATACAGAAATTACCAAATTAGTCCCCTACCATGTTTGATTGTAAGAACGGCATTGATTTGTCAAGGGCTCGACCAAAAGAGTCCCATATCTCTGTGTACGGAATGAAATAGTCCTGGGTATGTCAACAGAAAGAAAATAGTTCCCATATTTTCGGAATAAAATATAAAGAAAACTGGACGCTTGATTTTCTTACAGATTGGAAAATACCCATATTAATCTGTGTCATCACGTTAGGAAAGAAAACAAATTCCCGGATAGTGTCTGTCCACACGTTAACTAAAAAAAAAGTAAAAGCACACAAGCGCATGTTAATCTATATATATACACGAATTTAGCAGAAAATAAAAAAAAAAGTCACACACGGTATTTTGGAAGTCCATGGATTTACCAGGAAAAAAGTCACACCCGGTTACAACTCAAATTAATGAAGATAGAGATTGTTTATACATGATAGGTTGCTAATCTATGATTTAGCCATGCCGTGACAAAGGAACAACGTACACTACAATAAATTTTGAAACAGTCTTTGTGGATCCTAGGATGCAAATCTCCAGCCTCCCTGATGCCTAAAGCTAATTTGGAAACATCACCAGAAAGCATGAAACTACCACTGTCAGCCTTTATGCTGCACTCAACTAGCTTATTCCTTCACTATGCACTGGCGTCACCGAAGATGCGCTATCGAGACTCACCGGCCTATGCGCGACGACGTCACTATAGCTTTAGTTACCACTCACCGGCATTAGTGCTCGCTATGCATGTAGACAATATAGCCGATATGTTGTGAGGGCCAGTTTGATCGTATCCTCCGACGAGAGGAGACTGGAACTCACCTAGGCTGCCCAGCTATTGCTGGTGCTGGCAACTCAGGACGCCACACGGGTTCCATTGTTGAGCCCCAATTTAGAACATCTAAAAATGAATATGAATACACGTACACATAGCTAAACTTAATGTGATGTTTTCAAGATATCACTTCATAAAAAAGTTAAAAATATATTATTCTTAAACTAGCCGCGCTATTAGCGCGGGCCATCTCGCTAGTTCACTTTAAGCACGAGTTGTACACTGCTTGGTTAGCACACGACACAGACGTACCTGCCTAGCCAGCTAACTTGTTACTACACATGTATCCGTCTTGAGAGGTTCCGAGTATCTCTACCGAAACGTGCCCCTAAATGTTGGGTGCCAGAACTCCGGCATCGTCTCATTGGCCACCGTGTAGGTGCTGGCTACCGGGACGAGGCACAGCCCTCGACTGCGCAGGTCCTTCTTCGCCTCACCGTCCTTCGCCTTACTGGAATCCTGGTTAATTCAGAAGAAAATCCAATATTACAGAGATATAAGCCAGTAGACATGTCCACGTCACCTTGAGTAATGTAACGTCTTCAAAAAGTTTTACAAGATTTCCAAAAAAAAGTTTTACAGTTGAGTAGATGACCTGTAGTTTCTGTGGCTGCACAGGGCGCCGTCCACACCTCAGGTACGGAGAGCTCAGGGACTGAAGAGCAGAAGGAAGAGCAATAGCTAGAGTTACACAACTTGTGCAGACCGAGAATTTGTTCCATGATTTTGAGCTACATAAACTCGCATACTTACAGCCACTTGATCGTGAAGGAACTTGATATATTCGGTGGCCTCGTGAAGAACCGATGCAGTATCCGTCTGAAAACGCGGTCGCAGTGATCAGAAAATGATGTAAGACGATTCGTATCAACTTACAGATGGACTAGATGGGATTTTGATCGATCTGAGAAAATCTTGCGAGTGGGATACAGAACAAGAAACAGCTAACAGAGAAAAGTTCAGGCAAGTGAAGAGAGGAACTGATGCAGAAAGCGTGGAGAGGAACCTTTCCGAAAGGCGAGACGAGCTGCTGGAGCGCGGTGATTCTGTCCCCGAGCTTCTCTTTCCTCACCTGCGGAGAAGAATTGAAAAGCCACGCATCGTAATTCTGTTGATGATAGCTAATAGGAGTCAAGAATGTATGTCTAGCTTGATCGATTGCTAAATGCTAACTGATCGAGCTGGAATAAGATGGGAGAATGACTGAGCCGGAAAAAGATGTTACTAGCTGCTATCACTGGTTGGTTTGGTGCACACCTTGAAGGTCGGCAAAGAGGACGGCATCTCGATCCGGGGCTTTTTCGCCGCCGCAGGCGAGCCTGCAGGAACGCTCGATCTTCTCGTCACCGAGGAGCAAGCCTCCTGACCACCTTCTGTATCGGTCTGCACCAGAAGCCGAGTCAGAAGAAGCCCTGGACATGCACTAGGTGAAGGCGCATCATGCTAAAATCATGTCCAGTACCTTGAGGCATTTGGACCCTTCTAGTGCCTGCGAGAGAATCGGCTGCGGCTGCTGCTGCTGCTGCGGGAACGGCGACTTCATCATCGGCACGTCGCCGCAGCTCCTGGCCGTGGCCGAGCTGGAGAACTGGTTTTCCGCGAACAGGGACGTCGCGCTCCGCGGTGCAGCTGCCTCCGGCGCCGTGCCGTCGACGTCGTAGCTGTACTGGGCCTGTGCGTGTGGGTGTGGCGGTGTCTGGTCGAGCAGGAAGTGGCTGCCCGCGTCGCCGTGTAGTTGGACCAGCGCGTTGAAGCTCGCGGTGGCCGCTCTCCCGCCCCTGCTTTGCCATACATGCGAGAGCATTGAGAGGAGTATGGTTATGTGCGTACAGTGCGACATGCCATATTCATCATCGTACAAAAAGAAGGCAGAACGCGCTGCAAGCTGATCGAGATTCCACTTACATAACGTAGGCCGGCGACCAGTCCATGTGAGGATCAGCCAGGAAGGAGGAGGACGACGACGACGACGCGACACGGCCGTGCAAACTTGGCTGGAAAACTGGGGAAGCCTCACTAGTCGCCGACTTGGCGGCGTCCGTGTTGTCCGTCACCGGAGCCGTCGTCGAGCAGGCTGACGCGCCGTGGGTCGTTATTGCGTGACTCCATCCTTCGTCTGCCATGGAGGTCGAGAGCGCTGGCTAGCTAGACGGACGTCAGCGCCATGGTGCAGGGCGTAGTTGAATCTCTGCTTATCGAGACGAATAGGAATTCGGTCTGTATTTATTTAGCTAGCTAAGTTATATTTATTTAGCTGGCTAAGTTAACGTGATGGACGCGGCAGGATGGATGGCTGGCTTAGGACAGAGGGCACAGGGGGGTTGACCTTTAAGCGGAGAAGCTGCTACTGTGCGCTCGTTTTACACTCACTGTATATGGTCGTGAAGGCCCATACTTTTTCGTTATTTGGATTGGAGCGGTATCAATAGCTAGCCTTTTTCATGTGCGCGTGAAAGCATGCGGGTCACGATATATAGTCGTCAAGCGCAAGCATGCACGCGTGCCTCTCGGCGCGTCCCGGCAGGCCAGCCGGGGCCGACCATTTTCCGGCCGTAGTCACTGGACAGAGTCCCGGAGCCGAAAGCGACCGTCGCCGCTGCCTGCACCGCCCGTCCAATGGCGGTGACCTCCACTCTGCACAGCTCGGCCGGTGCACTGGAGTAGCGAGCCCAGTAGTCGTCTCATCTACTGGGTTCATGGTTTGACCTTAACACGCCACTCGTTTAAGTCGTCGTGGAATCTGGACTTGTTTGACAAACTATAGGACTTGTTTGACAAACTCTAAAAAGAAAAAAAAGCGCGGTAGACCCGAACGAGCGCACTTGCCGATGTCTTGGTGCAGTACCGATCGAGCGTGGACTGAACCGAACGAGCTAGCTAGGCTTTGTTCGATCTGGAGCAGGTCTTGACGTACGGGCTCTCTTGGAGTCAGATCGTCAATGAGAACCGCGTGGCGCATGCAAGTCAAGACAGGCAGTTGCACAAGATAATCGCGTAGCCGATTCGAAGGTGACAGATGAAAGGAGACCGACGACCATCATCACATCAACTGATTAACTAAGTACTGCCACAAAGGTACGTACGTCACAGCACGAAACAGACGAGGTTAGTTACGAGCACGACGCAACTGCAATGCGAAAGCTGCCTGCTTGGTTTAGTTACTTCAGTACTTAATCTAGAGAAGTTTTACGGTGGTCCATATCACCAGTGTGTACTAGTATGTACTAGTAATTTATCCGAAACGATTTGACGATAGGATTATAAGTCCCCTAGAACATAACAGAAAGGGGATTTGAATGTCAACTGCTGTAGTAGGCTGTTACTAGTCTAGCCATTAGCGTCCAGTGGTTTAAGATTGCGTAACAACTGTAGACTTTCCGAGGACCTGTTCCTGCCATGCATAAGGGCTGCCAACAAACCTTGTGCTGTTGTGCTTATCGTTTCTCTGGCTTGATCGCTGTTTTGACTCAACAGCTCCATTTGTTTCATGTCAACCATTTGTTAAGTAATGTCTGGCAGACGAATTGCTTAGAACTTTCAAGTTTTGATAAGTGCCAGCTAGATACATCTAAAGATGTGAGCCTGATATTTTGTTTTCCGTTTCTCGAGACGGAAGCAGAATTCTTCCTCTTCGTGAAATACTTCTACGTGCTAAGGCACGTTCTCGAAAAAACAAACTGGAGCAGAACTAGTATATGCTCTTACTAAAGATTTTTCCAAATCGACATCAGGAAACAAGAAACAAAATACAGTAATGTTTAAGTGAAATGTCCGTCCTCGAAGCTTCATGAGCTTGACTAGCACTCGAAGGGGAAAAAAAAAAACTTTTAGCACATCTCTGATATATTCTTTGAGGATGTGATGCGAGTTGACATGTTTTGCAAATTAGTCAACACCTACAAGACTCATGCTCCAGGTGCGGACTAATAGTGGTAGCCTGACTAGTTTTTTTTTTTTGAGGCGCACCACCTTTTATTGATCAAACAGCAGAAGTGTTACAAACACCATCAGGTGATGTCAAGAACCACACATATCTACCAACAGAGTTATAGATTGAGCTTCTCGCCAAGACTTGTGCGTCTGTGTTCGAACGCCGGCCTTCATGAACAAAATCCATCCTCACAAAGTCCCTACTTCTGACTTTGATCTCGCGTATAATATGGCCATACCGGCCCATTCCATCTCCCTGGATGTTCTTGATGACCGTCAGACAGTCGCTCGCCAAACGAATGTACGACATGTTGATGTCGCTTGCTAATGAAAGCCCCTCGCGACAGGCCAGAGCTTCTGCAGTCTCAGGATCCGTGACCCCCTCCATGACAACTACTGAAGCTCCCAGGAAGTCACCATCCTCATTGCGTGCAACCGCCGCACAGGCCGTGGTACTTGTGTTCTTTGAAAGTGCAGCTTCTACATTGATCTTTACTGAGCCTGACGGAGGAGGAATCCATATCGGTGCCGCCGTCTGGTTCTGTTGCTTCTCCCTTGTGACTGGTGTTACCAGGCTCAACTCTCCAATGAAGCGATCAACGAAGCAGTGCGTTGAAAGCGGACTTTGGAACAATTTTCGTGAATTGCCTTTCGCCTCGCATGCCAGATGGCCCATAGTGTGACCACGACCCTAGTGAGGTCATCATGCTCAAGATGCGCAATGACTTGGGCCAGCCATCCTCTAGCACTTTGCTCTGGGATCTGACTTAAAAATTCTAACAATCTCCTCTCGTTCAAGTGCCCAGACACATTTTGACATTGTGCAATCGAGCAGTGAGTGCCTCCAGGAGTCCTCCTTGCCGCATATACCACAACAGCTGCTCGTCGCCATATTCCTATGATTGCGAACATCATTAGTTGGGATGGAATGTCTCGCCAACCTCCACAAGAAAACTCGTAGCTTTGATGGGACTTTGATTCTCCATATGTCCGTCCACTCCTTATGTTCTGCTCTGATGTTCGACCTCCCAGCGGTGTTCTCCAACCAAGCCGTTCTAACTTCTTTATTCTGCACTAACATTCGATATGCCGATCTGACGGTGAATATACCAGACCGTTCGTAGTGCCAAGCCCAAAAATCCTGAGATCGGTTAGTGCTCAATGGAATACTGGCTATGATCTCCTTATCCATGGCTATGATCTCCTTATCCATCGGGGTAAAAAAATTATCAATCAACTGTATGTTCCACGTACCCGACGTCTGGTCAATAAGCTCACTCACAAACTGTGGTGGGTTCGAATCTGTGCATGCTATCAGCTTGAGAAGACCATCACGAGGAAGCCAATTTGTGCTCCATACCTTGGTCGTCTCCCCTGTGCCGATCCTCCGAATGAGCCCCTGCACAAGAACCTCCTTTCCATGAATGATCGCCCGCCACACCCGAGATGGCGAGCTCCCCAATTCGGCATCCAAAAAGTCATTATGAGGGAAATAAACTGCTTTGAGTAGGCGCGCGCTCAAAGAGCCCGGGTCAGTCATAACCCTCCATGCTTGTCGTGCCAGTAACGCAAGGTTAAAAAGTTCCATATCTCTGAACCCCAGGCTGCCATCTCGTTTGGGTTTGGTCATGTCGTCCCAAGCAACCCAGCAGGTCCTCCTTTTTCCATCTTTGCTTCCCCACCAGAAATTACGCAACAAACCATCGATGTGTTGACATAATCCTCTAGGTAGTCTAAAACAGGACATGGAGTAAGTCGGAATAGCCTGTGCAACAGATTTGATCAACACCTCCTTCCCACCCGTAGACAAAATCTGCTCCATCCATCCCTGAACTCTCTTCCAAACTCTATCTTTGAGGTACTTGAAAGCCCCATTAGAAGAGTTCCCCACGTCAGTAGGCATCCCCAAGTATTTCTCACTAAGAGCTTCATTGTGTACACCTAGTAGATTTTTAATTTCCACCCGGGTGTGCTCTCTGCAGCCCTTTGCAAAGTGAATAGATGATTTGTCCATGTTCACTTGTTGCCCCGATGCTCGACAGTAAGCTTCAAGTGCTTGCTTCACCACTTCTGCATTCTCTATATCCGATCTGAAAAACAGCAGGCTGTCATCCGCAAAGAGTAAGTGACTCACCACCGGTGCCGATGGCGCCACCTTAATGCCATTGAGTGGCGAAGACTGAACTTTAGATTTTAAAAGGCACGAAAGACCCTCTGCTGCTAATAAGAACAGATAAGGAGAAATTGGGTCTCCTTGGCGAATCCCCCTCGAAGGTTTAAAGCAATCCAACTTTTCACCATTGAACATCACCGAAAAAGATACTGTTGTAACCAACCTCATCACCATCTCCACCCATAGTCGATGAAAACCTAAACGAATCATGATAGCTCGCAGGTAGTCCCACTCGACTCGGTCATATGCCTTCCTCATATCTAGTTTTAACGCACAACACCTGCTGTCCTGGGCTCTTTTCTTCTTCATAAAATGCATATACTCGTACGCAGTAATAATGGTATCAGTAATTAATCTATCAGGGACAAACGCAGACTGCTCTTCTGAAATTACCTCCGATAATATACTCCTGAGCCTGTTTGAAACGGCCTTAGATGCGATCTTATAAATCACATTGCAAAGGCTAATGGGACGAAACTGGCCGAGCTCCTCTGGATCATCAACCTTAGGAATGAGCACAATACATGTGTCGTTAATAACAGTAGGGTCGTCCTCACCTCGCAACATTCTCAGCACGGCTGTCGTGAAGCGCCCCGGTTATCCCAGGAACTAAAACACTTTATTATACCAGTCCCTGGATCAGTCGCTGGTACAATCAAGTCTTACAACAGGTGATATTACAAGTCGCGACCTGGCTAGGGTCGATCGATAAGCAACAAGAATATCAAAAGATAACAAACAACAAGTACAAACCAGACCCCGATGATAACATCTAGGTCTTCAACCATAGTGGAAGCAACTAAGCGGTAGACTAACGCCACAGGCAGCTCGGGTGCGGACGAGACCAAACTTAATCGTCTTCCTCACCGTCGGCGTCGACGAAGTCTGGATCTTCCTCTGTAATCAGCAAGCAAGAATGAGTACAAACGTACTCAGCAAGTCGCAACCCTTACCCTACCATCAATGGATAAATGTATGCATTTGGCGGTAGCAAGGTAAAGGCCATCAGGTTTAACATTGCAATAAAGCAAGTTTTACACATGCAGGGGTTCAGTTTAAAGCAGTTTTAGCAAAAGCATCAAATTAAGATATTAAGGGGTTGGTCAAGTTTTACGTTGCCGGACACCCCGTCCACGACAACCTTCGGCGAAAGGCCGGACCTATTCTCAAAAACAACTCACGCATCAAGGAGATAGCACCCATCCCATGCTAGTTCTTGGACCGAACCAAAGCCATGTCCGTGACCGTGGACTCGGCTATTCGAATAGATTTTAACACTCTGCAGAGGTTGTACGCTGTACCCACAATCTGAGTGCATCACAAGCCACCCGCGACGTGGGTGTGAAGACTCACAAAGCCATTACCCATCACAGCATCGTCCCGACTAATCGCCATGGGAGTTGTCCAGGGGTCTAGCCTCTGATCTAGGCCTCGACCGGGTCGCACACGTCTGCATCACGTCCACCTGCTCCATGGGCTCCCATTGCATCTCCAGCCTCCAGGCGATTAACAGACTAGCTGGCGGGATTTAGACTAAGCCGTGCCGCATACACGGTAGTGTGGTCGCACTGAATAAACGGCTAGGTAGGATGTCACAAGCAACTCGGTCCTTATACGAGCCAAGGCAATCATCTCCACATACATGAACCCACCACAGAGGCGGCATTCATCTCCCATATCACTTGTCATAAGCACACCACAGAGGCGACACTTAATCTTCCATAAATATCATCAGGATCACCTCAGCTCTAACCCAAGTTCATTCATTCGTCTTTCTTAAGTTATCACCCAACCTTACTACTACCACACAACACCAATCACGGTTTTCACATTTGCAAAAGCTAAGTATAAGTAGAACACTTAGTGATACACAGTTCTAAGCATTTCTATAACAAGGAATTCATCCATGCGTAAATAATAGTCATACATGGATATCCTAGGTTTAACAGGGAATAAATTAGGACAGGTAATATAAGGCTCAGTGGTCTTGGTCATACTACACAAAGGTTTTGCAAACATCAGGGCAATCATTTTATGCAATAAAACGGCTTCTACGGGTTGTGTTTATAAAACATAGGAGCAGTATGATCAAAGGGAAAACGGATTGTGACTTGCCTTCGTTGACGTCCTCGGGAAGCTCCTGCTCGAAGTCTTCGGCTCCTGGTTCCTGCTCCTCCTCCTCCGCGTACTCGTACTCTCCGTTAGCTACGCGACCGGCAAACAACAAACAAGCAAACAAACACCAATAAATACAAAAGAAATAGAAGATGAGCTCTATGAAAGATGAAACTGGTAGAAATGGATAGAGCTCGATTTTAGATGAATTTAGGAAGAAGAATCGGGTCAATCGGAGCTTGGATGGTGGAGATATTGATTTTACGGTGGAGGGTGTTGGTTTATTCCGAAAATAATTTCGGAAAGAAATATATCAGCACGTGTGCTGGGATGCTGCTGGTATTGCTCGAGTGCACAAGGGCCTAATCAGATTGGGTGGGCCGGGGAGGTGGAGGTGGTGTTGGGGACGCTCACCTGCGGCTCAATCGATTCCGGGACGAACTAGGACGGGAGATCGACGGCGCGGTCGCAAGGATTGGAGAAGACAGGTATGGTGGCTCGGTGCTGCTGCTGAGTGATGGAGGAGCTCGCGAGAGGGGGCCATTTATAGGCACGAGCGAGGTGAGAGCTCGCATGCAAGGACGGGACGGTGGGGCCGATAACGTGGCGTGCAGCTTTGGAGCGACGGGACGCGAGCGCTCAGGCAACTTGGCCACTTGCGGCGCGGATGCGCATGCGCGGTATGGGGTGGTGCAGAGCGATGGGATGGCTCAGGCAGCAGCGCATGCAAGTGTTCATGCGTTGGCGTGCGGGTAATAGTGCGACGAGACGGCTCATGCAAGTGGCATATGCAAGCGGGGGCCGGGTGATAGTGCGATGAGACGGCTCAAGCAAGTGGCAGGTGCAGCATGCAAGTGGGCATGGTGGCATTGTAGCTTTGGGGTGACGTGACTTGAGCTGCAGAGAGAGGAGAGGGGCCTGGACGGTGCGTCGCTTTGTGTCGTGCGCGAGCAGGCGATGGGACGAGAGCGGCAGCGTAGTGAATGCTCTGCGGAGCACAAGGAAGGCTGCTGGATTGGAGCGGCAGGGTGGAGTGTTGCTTTAGAGTGATGGGATAGCGGGGCTGCCGGAGCGGAGTGAGACTTTGGGTTGATGGGATGGTTCATGCAGGCTTGAATAAAGGCACGGGTAGGCGAGATTAAAGGCGCGAACCGAGGTAGGTAAAGAAAACATGCGTGCTGTGCCAGTGCACGGGGTGGAAGAAAAGACAATGACGAGACGGCGGGGCCAATGGTGTGGCGTATGGTTTTGGTTTGACGAGACGACTCGACGCGATGAGACGACTCAGAGATGGAGTTGGCGTATGGATTTGGGCTGATGAGACAACGACGAGACGTGACGAGATAACACAAGCATAGTGTATAGTGTCGTCACGTGGTTTGAGATGACGAGACGACTCAAGCATAGTGCATAGTGTCGTCAGGTCATTCGAGATAATTAATGTGACGAGATGACTCGTGCGGGGCCGAGCGATGTGCCAGCTTAAGCGAAGGAATAAATGACGGTCACTGGGTAGGTGAAGGTAAAAACGCGCTGGACGGCAATTTAGCGCGCGAGGATGAAGAAGGGAAAGAAATAGACCAGACCGGAAAATCCAGTTGGTGTGGTCCAGAACAAGAGAGGGATTTTTTGAAAAGTTTTGAAAACTTCCGATTTAAGTTTCGATTTTTATTTAAAATTTTTAGGGTCGATTTTCAGGGCGTTACAAACCTACCCCCCTTAAAGGAATCTCGTCCTCGAGATTCAGGCTCATCCTCGAAGAGATGGGGATACTCCTTCCTCAAGGCGCCTTCTCGTTCCCAAGTAGCTTCTGCCTCTGTGTGCCGACTCCACTGAACACGGTACAGACGGACTGTTGATCCTCTAGTCTGACGGGTGGTTACATCCAAAATCTTAATCGGCACTTCCCGATATCGAAGGTCATCTTGCAAGTCCAAGGTTTCTACAGAGACATGCTCTTCAGGGATCCTCAAGCACTTCTTGAGCTGGGACACGTGAAAGACGTTGTGCACATCTGCCAACCCTGGTGGTAGCTCGATCCTGTATGCCACAGTACCGATCTTCTTCAACACACGGTAAGGTCCGATGTAGCGTGGTGCTAACTTGCCACGGACTTGGAAACGACGTGTACCTCTAATTGGGGAAACTTTAAGGTACACATAATCTCCAACTTGGAAACTTAAATCCCTTCTTCTCTTGTCTGAATAACTCTTTTGACGAGACTGTGCTTCTTTCAATTTTTCTCTGATTTCTGCAACTTTTTCTTCTGCCTCCTTAATGATGGATGGTCATGTAAGGGAACGTTCTCCAACTTCTGACCACATCAGAGGTGTTCTGCATTTTCTGCCATACAACACTTCAAAAGGTGACATCTTGAGGCTGGCTTGGTAACTATTGTTGTATGAGAACTCAGCATAAGCTAGACTCTTCTCCCAGTCTTTGCCATAGGTCAGTGCACAGGCTCTCAACATGTCTTCAAGGATTTGATTGATCCTTTCTGTCTGACCATCTGTCTGAGGGTGATAAGCAGTGCTGAAATCCAACTTAGTTCCCAAAGCAGAGTGTAAGCTTTTCCAAAACCTAGAGGTAAATTGGGTACCTCTATCAAAGACAATTCTGCTCGGTACTCCATGTAGCTTCACTATGTTGTCAATGTACAACTGGGCTAACTTGTCTCCTCCATAGTTGGTTCGTACAGGAATAAAGTGAGCGACCTTGGTGAGTCGGTCCACTATTACCCATACAGAGTTATATCCCTTCTTTGTTTTAGGAAACCCAACTATAAAATCCATGCCGACTTCATCCCATTTCTACACGGGGATTGGTAAGGGCTGGAGTAGTCCTGCAGGCTTCTGGTGTTCTGCCTTGACTCTCTGACAGACATCACATTCTGCAACAAACTTGGCTATATCTGCCTTCATTCCATTCCACCAGTACTTTTCCTTTAAATCAAGATACATCTTGGTAGATCCTGGGTGGATGGAATAAGCTGAGTTGTGGGCTTCATCCATGATTATCTCTCGGAACTTTCCTTCCTGTGGTACACAGATTCTGTCTTTATACCACAGAGTGCCTTTATCATCTACTCTGAAGTTTGGGGCTTTGTTTTCTCCAGTGTGGTTACGGATCTTCATTAACTCTTGATCCTTGAGCTGGGCTTGTCTGATCTGTTCATCCAGTGTTGGTTGCACACTTAGATTATTCACACAAGCTCGAGGCACTATCTCCAGATTAAGCTTCTTTATCTCGGTCGACAAGTGATCATTGTGGGTCATGAGGTAGTTGCAGTAGGCTTTTCTGCTTAAGGCATCTGCTACAACATTTGCTTTTCCGGGATGGTAGTGGATTTCCAAATCATAATCTTTGATTAACTCTAACCATCTTCGTTGTCTCAGATTCAGATCTGGCTGAGTAAAGATGTACTTCAAACTCTTGTGATCCGTGTAGATCTCACACTTATTTCCAATTAAGTAGTGTCTCCAAATCTTGAGGGCATGCACTACTGCTGCTAACTCCAGATCATGAGTGGGATAATTCTGCTCATGTGTCTTCAGTTGCCTTGATGCATAGGCAACAACTCTACCATCTTGCATTAAGACACATCCCAAGCCTTGTCTTGAAGCATCACAGGAGACAACAAAATCTCTGTGAATGTCAGGTAGGACTAGCACTGGTGCTGTTGTCAGCCTTCTCTTCAACTCTTGAAAGCTTCTTTCACAAGACTGGGTCCATTCAAACTTCTTGTCTTTCTTGAGAAGTTCTGTCATGGGTCTGGCTATCTTGGAAAATCCTTCAATGAATCGGCGGTAATAACCTGCTAATCCAAGAAAGCTTCTGATCTCTGACACATTTGTCGGCTGAGGCCAATGAGTGACGGCTTCAACTTTCTCTGGGTCTACAGCAACTCCTTCTGCTGTTAGAATGTGGCCAAGGAAGGCAACTTTCTCAAGCCAAAATTCGCATTTACTGAACTTGGCGTACAACTTGTGGGCTCTGAACTTTTCTAAAATTACTCTCAGATGTTGCTCGTGCTCTTCGGCACTCTTTGAATAGATCAGTATGTCGTCAATGAAGACAACGACAAACTTATCTAATTCCTCCATAAACACCTTGTTCATGAGATTCATGAAGTATGCAGGTGCATTGGTTAGTCCAAAGGACATAACTGTGAACTCATACTGGCCATATCTGGATACAAATGCTGTCTTTGGGATATCTGCTTCTCTGATCTTCAACTGGTAATACCCGGACCTTAAGTCGATCTTGGAGATGTACTTGGCTCCTTTTAACTGATCAAACAGGTCATCAATCCTGGGTAGAGGATACTTGTTCTTGATGGTCACTTCATTCAAGGATCTGTAGTCTACACACATCCTCATACTTCCATCCTTCTTCTTGACAAACAGAACTGGTGCTCCTCAAGGGGAAGAACATAAGATGAGAGAAGAACCTAAGATCTTCTTTATGTTATCATTTAATTCTCTTTGTTATTATGTTTTTCTTTTTATAAAAAGGGGAGCAGGGCACAAGGGCCTTGCTGGCACACACAACAAGCAATTCACACAAACAAGCAGCACTCACAGATTCATTAAAACAACAGGGGTACAACACTAGCGAAGAGCCACTAGCGGTTACACTACGACTACAAGGGGCAAACTAAGACTTCGGGGGTACAGACTTCCACAGACACTTTCTTGAACTCGGACCGGTAGCTTCATCCCATGATGATTGGATCTTCATCTCGGTAGACACTCATGGATCCTGGGCATCCATGAGGTTGGAGGCATCTTCCAGGCCTCTAACTGGGGATTCTTCATTCGAAGCGGTGGGGAGGCGATCTTCATTCTCCCTTGGAAAAGGCTGGGTCAGAGGGAGGGGCTCTTCTTCTTCAACTTCTTCTTTACCGTCTGCTGCAGAGGGCGGTGGTGCAGGAAGATCTTCTGCGTACTTCCTCTTGATGTTGCTTCCCGCAGAGCAAATAGGAGTCCCATCCAAAACGGAACGTTCTCCTACTCCGGGGATATGCAGAGTCCTGCAGTGGGCACGCCCAGTGAGATAGGCAGTGCCAACTAGCTTGTTGTAGCGGTCTTCTGCGGACTTCAAGGCTTCTGAGGCAGCAACAACACGGCTTTCTGCTTCTGCTTCACGAGCTTTGGCTTCAGCGAGCTGAACACGTAGGGTCCTAACTCGTGTCTCAGCTTCTTCAGCTCGAGTGATGCACCTTCGCAGTCTGGCTGCGGTTCCGTCATACAGCTCATCCAAGGCGAGCAGATAACGGGTCATGGCAACCACAGTGGGATCTCTTTCAGCCATTCTGACGCCTTCAATTGTCCTCATCCTTGCAAGCCAAGTGGGGCGGTTTCTCTCCAGGGGAGGGAAGAACCTCATTGGCGAGCGACCGATAGGCCTCTCATACATCTGGCACAAGTACCGAAGGGCCTTGCGTGCCACAGCTTGGTAGGTGTCCGGGAATCGTGACCCAGTAGTAGTCACGTTCCAGGGCTTCATCTCTGGGTGGTCATCACTGGCTCCAATGTGAATGGTGACTTCACAGCGCTCAGCGTCAAACTCTTCATATTCTCTTCCGACATACTCCGCTGGCTCCATAATGCCAAGTCTGACCATGGCATCACGTAGCACCTTTGGGAAGCCAGGGGTCTCCAAGCAGTAGTCGGTCACCCATCCATCTTCTTCCATCTGTAGAGGAGGGATTAAATAAGAGTTTTGCAAAAGAGAGGGAAAGAGCTAAGGAGTTTTCCAAAATAGTTTTTGCAAATAATTTTAGCGTCCAAGCCTAGGGTCACGTCCTACAGCCAAGCACGGCTCTGATACCACCTGAAGCGCCCCGGTCATCCCAGGAGCTAAAACACTTTATTATACCAGTCCCTGGATCAGTCGCTGGTACAATCAAGTCTTACAACAGGTGATATTACAAGTCGCGACCTGGCTAGGGTCGATCGATAAGCAACAAGAATATCAAAAGATAACAAACAACAAGTACAAACCAGACCCCGATGATAACATCTAGGTCTTCAACCATAGCGGAAGCAACTAAGCGGTAGACTAACGCCACAGGCAGCTCGGGTGCGGACGAGACCAAACTTAATCGTCTTCCTCACCGTCGGCGTCGACGAAGTCTGGATCTTCCTCTGTAATCAGCAAGCAAGAATGAGTACAAACGTACTCAGCAAGTCTCAACCCTTACCCTACCATCAATGGATAAATGTATGCATTTGGCGGTAGCAAGGTAAAGGCCATCAGGTTTAACATTGCAATAAAGCAAGTTTTACACATGCAGGGGTTCAGTTTAAAGCAGTTTTAGCAAAAGCATCAAATTAAGATATTAAGGGGTGGTCAAGTTTTACGTTGCCGGACACCCCGTCCACGACAACCTTCGGCGAAAGGCCGGACCTATTCTCAAAAACAACTCACGCATCAAGGAGATAGCACCCATCCCATGCTAGTTCTTGGACCGAACCAAAGCCATGTCCGTGACCGTGGACTCGGCTATTCGAATAGATTTTAACACTCTGCAGAGGTTGTACGCTGTACCCACAATCTGAGTGCATCACAAGCCACCCGCGACGTGGGTGTGAAGACTCACAAAGCCATTACCCATCACGGCATCGTCCCGACTAATCGCCATGGGAGTTGTCCAGGGGTCTAGCCTCTGATCTAGGCCTCGACCGGGTCGCACACGTCTGCATCACGTCCACCTGCTCCATGGGCTCCCATTGCATCTCCAGCCTCCAGGCGATTAACAGACTAGCTGGCGGGATTTAGACTAAGCCGTGCCGCATACACGGTAGTGTGGTCGCACTGAATAAACGGCTAGGTAGGATGTCACAAGCAACTCGGTCCTTATACGAGCCAAGGCAATCATCTCCACATACATGAACCCACCACAGAGGCGGCATTCATCTCCCATATCACTTGTCATAAGCACACCACAGAGGCGACACTTAATCTTCCATAAATATCATCAGGATCACCTCAGCTCTAACCCAAGTTCATTCATTCGTCTTTCTTAAGTTATCACCCAACCTTACTACTACCACACAACACCAATCACGGTTTTCACATTTGCAAAAGCTAAGTATAAGTAGAACACTTAGTGATACACAGTCCTAAGCATTTCTATAACAAGGAATTCATCCATGCGTAAATAATAGTCATACATGGATATCCTAGGTTTAACAGGGAATAAATTAGGACAGGTAATATAAGGCTCAGTGGTCTTGGTCATACTACACAAAGGTTTTGCAAACATCAGGGCAATCATTTATGCAATAAAACGGCTTCTACGGGTTGTGTTTATAAACATAGGAGCAGTATGATCAAAGGGAAAACGGATTGTGACTTGCCTTCGTTAACGTCCTCGGGAAGCTCCTGCTCGAAGTCTTCGGCTCCTGGTTCCTGCTCCTCCTCCTCCGCGTACTCGTACTCTCCGTTAGCTACGCGACCGGCAAACAACAAACAAGCAAACAAACACCAATAAATACAAAAGAAATAGAAGATGAGCTCTATGAAAGATGAAACTGGTAGAAATGGATAGAGCTCGATTTTAGATGAATTTAGGAAGAAGAATCGGGTCAATCGGAGCTTGGATGGTGGAGATATTGATTTTACGGTGGAGGGTGTTGGTTTATTCCGAAAATAATTTCGGAAAGAAATATATCAGCACGTGTGCTGGGATGCTGCTGGTATTGCTCGAGTGCACAAGGGCCTAATCAGATTGGGTGGGCCGGGGAGGTGGAGGTGGTGTTGGGGACGCTCACCTGCGGCTCAATCGATTCCGGGACGAACTAGGACGGGAGATCGACGGCGCGGTCGCAAGGATTGGAGAAGACAGGTATGGTGGCTCGGTGCTGCTGCTGAGTGATGGAGGAGCTCGCGAGAGGGGCCATTTATAGGCACGAGCGAGGTGAGAGCTCGCATGCAAGGACGGGACGGTGGGGCCGATAACGTGGCGTGCAGCTTTGGAGCGACGGGACGCGAGCGCTCAGGCAACTTGGCCACTTGCGGCGCGGATGCGCATGCGCGGTATGGGGTGGTGCAGAGCGATGGGATGGCTCAGGCAGCAGCGCATGCAAGTGTTGATGCGTTGGCGTGCGGGTAATAGTGCGACGAGACGGCTCATGCAAGTGGCATATGCAAGCGGGGGCCGGGTGATAGTGCGATGAGACGGCTCAAGCAAGTGGCAGGTGCAGCATGCAAGTGGGCATGGTGGCATTGTAGCTTTGGGGTGACGTGACTTGAGCTGCAGAGAGAGGAGAGGGGCCTGGACGGTGCGTCGCTTTGTGTCGTGCGCGAGCAGGCGATGGGACGAGAGCGGCAGCGTAGTGAATGCTCTGCGGAGCACAAGAAGGCTGCTGGATTGGAGCGGCAGGGTGGAGTGTTTGCTTTAAGTGATGGGATAGCGGGGCTGCCGGAGCGGAGTGAGACTTTGGGTTGATGGGATGGTTCATGCAGGCTTGAATAAAGGCACGGGTAGGCGAGATTAAAGGCGCGAACCGAGGTAGGTAAGAAAACATGCGTGCTGTGCCAGTGCACGGGGTGGAAGAAAAGACAATGACGAGACGGCGGGGCCAATGGTGTGGCGTATGGTTTTGGTTGACGAGACGACTCGACGCGATGAGACGACTCAGAGATGGAGTTGGCGTATGGATTTGGGCTGATGAGACAACGACGAGACGTGACGAGATAACACAAGCATAGTGTATAGTGTCGTCACGTGGTTTGAGATGACGAGACGACTCAAGCATAGTGCATAGTGTCGTCAGGTCATTCGAGATAATTAATGTGACGAGATGACTCGTGCGGGGCCGAGCGATGTGCCAGCTTAAGCGAAGGAATAAATGACGGTCACTGGGTAGGTGAAGGTAAAAACGCGCTGGACGGCAATTTAGCGCGCGAGGATGGAGAAGGGAAAGAAATAGACCAGACCGGAAAATCCAGTTGGTGTGGTCCAGAACAAGAGAGGGATTTTTTGAAAAGTTTTGAAAACTTCCGATTTAAGTTTCGATTTTTATTTAAAATTTTTAGGGTCGATTTTCAGGGCGTTACATGTCGTGACCTCGTCGCCACAGAGATCCCAATGCCGCTGAAAGAAGTGCGCCGGGTAACTGTCGGAGCCTGGGGCTTTGGTCGGGAACATCTGGAATAAAGCATGCTTTACTTCCTCCTTGGCGAAAGGTTGAAGTAGCAGGTATTCATTTCAGGCGTTACCTTCACCGGAACTGTGTCCAGCACAACATGCATGTCCTCCGTACCCTCTGACGTATAAAGGCTCTTATAAATGCTGATGCCATAATTCCCATCTCACTCTCATTCTCTGTAAACTGGCCATCAGATTTCTTCAGCTTTACTATTTTATTTCTTTTCTTACGTTGACTTGCTCGTAAATGAAAGAACTTAGTGTTCTTATCTCCGGCCGTTAACCACATCGTGATCTCTGTTTTCACATGACCTCCTCCCTGTGACTTAGTTCCACAATTCTATCAGTCACTTTGATTTCTGCATGTGAAGGCCCGGTACGTGCTGGGTCAGAACGCAACTGACTAGTGACTAGCACGCGGTGACGATTGAGCATGCACGCACTTGAAGACCCAAAACGCGATCGGCGTGTGTGAAAGAGGAACGAAACCACCATGATCCTCCTGTCCATGGCGTTGGGTCGGCCTTGGGCTACCGGAAATAGTGATGGAAGCGGCCCATTTCTGGTAGCCCAACTCTGTGGCAAAGAGGAACGAAACCACCATGAGATCCTCCTCCTGTCCATGGCGTGCCGGGCTGCCTTTGTACGGCAGGCTGGCCCAAGGCCGACCCAACGCCCCCTGCATGCACGCCCATCCGTTGGACGTTCACTCGTCAGGATCGAGGAGCAGCGGCAAGCTTTGCTCAAAAAAAAAAAAAAAGGAGCAGCGGCAAGCGTCACGTGTCAGCTCCGAACTCGACGCGTACGTACATACCGTACACAGAGCAAGCATACCACTGCGTAGATGACGAGCACGCAAGCATCCCTTTCGCGCGGGCGCACATGCAGAGTTCCCGGCCGGTGCACCGATCGATCGACCGATCGTGACGTGGATTTTGGCTTCATCGATCACCGATCCAGCTGAGATGAGCGGAGAAATGATTTGATGAACCCTGACGATCGAATCCCGACACGAGCTACGGACACGGCGGCATAAATGAAGACCCGATTATAAAAATAGCCGCACCGGCCGGTTTTTGATCACGCGGGCGGGCGCGCCAGCTAGCATCGCCGCCGATGAGGCGATGATGGACGCCGACCGCACTGCTCGTGCTGTCGGCAGACGACCGGAAAAGGTCCGGGACACGCACGAGCATATAATGCGAGCCCGGGACATTCCCTTTTGCGATCGACCTATCCGTCCGTCCATCAATGTCTGAGGGTCCTACGTCTACGTACACTCGTACGCCTAGCTACATGCAGCTAAGGCACCTGCCCCTATCTCCTAGCTACGTGCCGTCGCCGTGGCCACCACGCCCCGGAACGGCCAGCGGCGCCGCGACACCGCAATCAAATCGCTAGCCGCTTTCCGGCCAGCCGGCCCCCTGATCCGGCAAGGCTGCAGAGGCCGAGCGAGAAACCCGTGGAAAAGAGACCAGCTCACTTGTTGCTGCGATCGGATGCTCGTCCACCGATCCACGCGCGCGCGCGCGCTGGGCAGGCGAGAGCCATGGTTCCGGCCGGCTGCAATTGTTCGCGGCGTGTGGCGCGGATCCGGTGGCAGGTGAGGGGGTGGGAGTGGGCGTAAATGGCTGGGGCACACGGCGAGGGTGGCAGCCATGTGCATGCCGGCCGCGGCAGGGGAGGGCAGCCAAAAGGAATGTCCCGACATGTCGCCGGGCGCGGACACGCGACGTGATCGGTCGTCGCCTGCTTTGCAACGTACTCTACTTTTGGCTGTCCGCCCGTGTGGGCGCTAGCCACACCATTATTGGCGCGCTATTTGGTGGTAGCTGCTGGGGGCGTGCTCGTTCGTACGCGGCCCGGCGCCGGCCCCGGCCCCGATTGATGCCGTGTCGTCGTCCGCGACGACGACGCCCGTGTATGCCTGCAGCAAGCATGGCGTCGAGCCTCGACAGAGTGACACGCGCGCCTATATGCCTGGTATTGTTGTCAAAGAAAATATTGTGGCTGCCAGGGAGTCAGGGACAGCCATGGCTGATTATTATTCCCGCGCGCAGATCTTTGTATGACGGGACGCGATGGGACGAGCTAGACTAGCTACCTGTTATATTAGCCATAGGCGTCGTAGCCTCGTAGGCCACCATGCGCGCGCATTAGCTAGCTGCGTCGTCGTCGCGCGCGTCGTTTCAGCCGGAAAGCGGGGTGCGATCTCTGGGAATCGTGGCGCACAGCCGAGGCCCCCCCGAGATTTTGCTGGATATACAACACCGCGATATGGCGATCGAGCGAGCGAGAGAGCGCCTTTTTTTTTTTTTGACTAGGCCACTCCCGCCGGATAATTCGTCGGCACACCAACGGCAGCCGGTGCGAGCTCCGTGATATTCCGGGACAGACAGGGAGCGCCACGGCCGTTGCATGCGTCGGCGTCGATCCATCGCGAATCGCAATGCCACACCACCAGCACCGCACCGGTTGACTGTTGAGTGGCCGGCCGAGCTAAAGGCTACGGGTAGCTTAGCTGCCTGCTACTATAACAAGCCTTGTCGTAGCTGCATGTCTACGCAGCGGTGACGGCGACGGCGGCGCCACCAGTTAGTGGATCACGCGGCAGGTACCGCTTCCGTGCGACGCCGCCTCTCTGCCGTGCCGACGGCCGCAGCTCGCTAGCTCGACCGGGCCGCTTTCGGGCCGGCGGCGTCATGCGCGATGCGTCGGCCACGGCCAGTAAGCGAAGTTACGGCCGGCCGGCGATGAAGTGCAAGGGTTGGTGGTGTACACGTACGTAATTTGATGAGGACATCGCTCTTTCGGATACACATGTCACACCTCCAGTGGATATACAAGGTCCAATCACTAGAGCTCGCGCACGACAAATGAATCTAGAGGTGAGCTCGTTCCTAAGCACTCATTTATATGAACTTGAGGATAGATTGTTACCTAATGATTATATTATGATTAGGAACCATGGAGAGGATCAGGAGATGATTGGAGAGGAGCTTCGAGGCGTGGAGGGACAGCAAGGGCGTCCAAACCAAGTTGGAGGCCCAATTGAAGTTGACTTCGGATCGGTTTCGGAGTCCAGGAGCAGTCTGCACTAAAACGGTCGCCCAGGTCGCATATGGGCTCGGTTTTGGACGTTCTTTATATGCATGGAAAGATAATTTGATAACCTTTCCAATGGCGCCGGTCTCATGTCAAAATTCATCCGGAGTCATCGGGAATCGTCGAAACAAATTGACGTCTAGAATCTGTCTCGGTGCTGCGCCACCGTAATCTGGCCTTTGGGCTTGTATCTTGTTGGAGCCCATTAGGGGCGCGTCCAGGGGGTCTTGCACGCCCTAAGGTGTATATCTACAGTAGCCGCCGTCCGAATTAGGGTGGGGTTTTGCTTAGATTATTCTGTCAAGAACAGTTTCGCCATTCATCGGTTTGTGAGACCCCAACTCGTGAGATTAATTCAGTTTTCAGCAATTTTAGTTGCAATCTACTGTGTTCTTGCTTGTGTTCTTCGATTCGCAGGCAAGGATAAGCCTTCTTGGCGAGGTCGACCGTGCACCGCCGGTCGATAACCTGAAGACGTGGTGCTACGATTGCGGGGTTTAGAACGTGTTGTTCTGAAGCCGGATCGACGTGTGTCAAGTCTCCACCAAATCGAGAGTTATCAGAACCTTTCGGAAGATCGGAAACCCTAGTTCACATCATAATTCGTACGTACGACGTGACCGGTACACGTACATTTTGCCGGAGGTCGATCGCGAAATTAAAGGAACGAGAAGAAAGTGATGGATGCACCATGCATGGTTTTCTTTTGGTTCGTTCGTGACAATGTCGTGCCACTAATTAATTTAGGCTCATTAACACCAGCCATCAAATTAAACCTTTAAAGTTGCGCTTCGATCGCTTAGCAAAGACAAGATCGTTACAAAAGCTAGGACGCCAGATCTCCCCCCAGAAAGGATGGCAATCATGATGTCCCAGCAAAAGCATTAAGCAGTACTTTACTAGCTAAAGCGACGTTTGACCACCAATGACCAGGCAAGAACATCATCTGATTAGCGGCCCAAATTAAAGCTCTAGCTAGTACTAGTAGCATATATATATAAGTATGGAGAATTCAAGATATCAGTCAGATGATTGGCCGGCACAGAGATATTCTCCCGGCAACTCGTAGCTACACTAGATCTGATTATTGAGGCCTGGCCTGCGCTCTCTCGATCCCTGACCGCACATCGATCGGGCTTAATTAATGAAATGAACTTGCATGCGATTATTACTTGCCATCCGTCAGAGGCTAACCCCCACCAGAATCGATCACTCGAGAGCTAGCGGTAGCTTTCGTCTAAAAGAGCTTCCATGGGTTATGGGGAGCAGATAAGATCTTTACGATTAGCCAAGTTGCACTATGTCTCATCACACACACACACACACACAAAAAAAAAGGATGCACTACTACAATGTTGTTTTCTGATCGGTACATTGCACACCACTTGACGAATGTGTAGCGAGTAGTGGTGGCGATACATTGATTTGAAGGAAAAGGTCGTTGAATTACGCGAGATATCTGACCAGATTAAGGCGAGAGAGATACGGCCGTCTCCATGCTTCTCTTTTAATTTCATTGGGTTCATACTTTAGTTAGCTGCACGTGCTCTGGATGTGGACCAGGGCATAACTGGTTCTATTTTCCTATGGCCGTTTCTGACTAAATTAACACAACTAGTATGGCTGCCTGCGCATTTGCGCGGCTAGAGTTGATTGTTTCACAACGATGACAGTATAAATTTATAAATTTGTATTTAGGTATTTCATAATATTTTGTAATAAGTTTTTATATGCTCTCTCCTACGGTCGCATCCCTCGCCTGCTCGTAATGATGCTCAGCTAGTTGTCGCCTTAGCTTGTTGTCCGGCTCACTTGTTTCTCTAGTACACTTCTGCCAACTCATTATCCGTCCCGTCTACTTGTCGCCCACTCCGGCAAAGGCTACTACCTTCACACGTCATCTTTCCTCCTCTCCTTCCTATTGGTAGGTTGGTCATCTTGTTGTTCAGATTGCCTGCTCGTCGCCCTCTCATTCAAGGCTCGTCTCGTCCTTCTTTCTAACTTGTCTTTCGTTCTCTCACACATCCTTACTCTGTCATCGTCATAGCTTGTTTTTCAGCTTGCCTACTCACCACGTCATAATTTAGCTATTTTAGACTCATAATTCTATGGTGGAAAAAATTAGAAATGAGAATTAGGAATATTTTTAGCTATCTTTTATAACCCGAATTTAGTTATTTCTTAGACTTATAATGGAATGACGGGTAATTCAGAAATAGGTGTGAAGTGTATTTTTAGTTATTTTTTATTATTTCAAATTTAGCTATTTTTTTGACTTGTAATGGCAATGGTGGGTAATTTAGAAATAGGTTTGAAGGGTATTTTTAGCTATTTTTTATTATTCCGAATTTAGCTATTTTATAAATATTTACAAGGGGTTTTTGACTAATTTTTCATAATGGCAGTGGTGGGTAATTTTCTTTTCTTATTTTCTCGGATTAACGTGGGAATTTCTAGCATTTTAGAGCGAACGTGGTGGCTCTTTTTTCTCGTCAATTATATATATAATAGATAGAAGATAGATGTAGATGTCTTGTCGAGATGAGTGAGAAAAACATGAGTATGGCAACTTAGATTTGCTTGCGCAGGTGAGAAATTTAACCCTTTTCTGCAGGTAAGAATAGCCCCTTTTTTATCTATGATGCATGCTTCTGAGCTAAAATAATTGTGTTGCTAAAGAGAGAATCGAATACTTGTCAAAATTTATACTGGACTGTTCCAATATTAGCTAAACTAATGGTTTCTACAGAAACCCTTTCTCACCTGCTAGACATTGAGGACAACTCCGATATAAACAAGACTTTCTGAAAAGTCAGCAATGCTATTCATGGTATCATCTGAAAAGTCGGCAGTGTCATCCTTACTGTTTATATAATACGTCCTTCTGCAAAAGGGAATAAGGGATGCCTCCTTCCGTATACGGTATACCACCCTGGAAATCTCCTATATCTCGAGACCATGCAAAAACAAAGTGTCATACCCCATTTCTGGAATATGTTGTGCATCCTGTATCAGTCCCTTGATCAGTAGCTGATACGCACAAAACACAGATATGATAATCAAAAGCATAATAAGTAAATAAGTATAATACCTTATATGGGACCTTTAGTGGCGGCACGACAAGGATTTATAACTATCCAAGTCCATCCGACCCACTAACGGTGAAGACAGCGGAAACCATGGCCAAAGCCACAAGCAGACTTGAGAAGTAGAACCGAAAACCAAAGCGTCGTCGTCTTTCACGACGCCATCTCCTACTAAACCAACAATCGCAAACGCGTGAGTACATAAGGTACTCAGCAAGCCCTACACTACACAAAGGAATGTATACATGCATGTTTGGTCTTAGCAAGGAATAGGCTGTATGGTTCATTTGCAGCAAGCAAGCTTTATGCAGGGTTCACTAAAGCAAGCGAAGGAGTCATAGATAAAACAGGGGGTTGATTGTCAATATTTTAGTTGGTTGGCCCTGGGGGAGTATGAAACATTCCCGCCAGTTCCCAAGTTTTAGTTGGGCTTTCTGACCTCAAGGATCATACCGACCCGGCATCCATGCCATCACTTCCAAAACACGGGTCGACTACAACCCACTCACACTCCAAAGGATAAGAGAGGTGGCTAATCCAACGTGCGCCACAATAATGTGTCATATGCCGTGACAACGTCCATCCGGATGAATTTTTACACTCTGCAGAGGTTGTACATCTTTTCCCACGGGCTACGCACCCTTTGCAAGGGGGTACGCAACGCTTATTCCATCTTCTCCGAGTAGTCTCACAAATCCATCACGGAATCCAACCCAGGGGCTTGTGACATGAAAGGTCATACACCGGCACAGTACACCTGTAGTAGATAGCAGGGTATGTCGTGCTCCTGTGACTAATAGCAGGATCCTGTAACACATAACAGGACATGCGGCACTCCCGTAACTGATAGCGGGTTCCGCGAGCCGGATCACGGGTACGTTTCCCGGATCTTCTCCTGAGCTTCCGTCGCCTCTACTGGCCTCCAGATGGAAATGCAAGAGTACCAAGACGGTAGGGTAAGTCCTTCCCATACAGGTTCCGTGGTTGTACGAGAAATCATTATGTTAACGGGCGTCAGAACCGGTCCTTATGTGGCCGGGCAAGCACCAAATCTCCCACACTAGGGGACTATCATACCATCAACATCTCACTAGTGGCCTTGCCCGCAATCCAACCCATCCTATCATCACCGTCACCAACATCATCATCACCTAACACAGTTGTGCTACTCCCAACCCAAGTATCACACACACCACCAAACTCATTTAACACATTTGTAAAAGTACGCATGTGAGAAGGTGTGGCAATGTAGAAACATTGCGGGGTCCTAAGCATATCTAGTAGCAAGGTAAAAGTGCCATCATACAAATGATGGAACTGTCCTAGAGTTATCAAGGTGACAGGTAAACAAGGGTAAACAAGGATTAAGATATTAACGCCTTACGTAACAGACATCAATATCAATAAGCAAGTAGGATTATAGCTACACAAGCAGTAAAATAACAAGTAATGCATAATACGAGAGTAGGCCACATAGGTGCATTGCGGAAACAGTAGGTTCAATCATGATCAAGGAGAAGTAGAGCTTGCCTGAAAACGCTATCCTAATCTTCCAATACTTGGTCTTCAGATTCTTCTGTCGAAGTCGATGTCTTCAAGTCCTTCCTCAAAGCTTGTATCTTCTGACTCGTCCTTGGGCTCGGATCCTTCGGCTCGTCCTTGCAGTTTGGATCTTCTTGATCTTCCTTGAATTCTTCTGGCTCTTCCTCGGATCTCGTGTAAGCTAGCGCATAGGAATACAACGTATAAACAAACTACCGCAAAAGAAATAAAGATCGAAAAAGCCAAGTAAGATCCAATTAAACTCCAATAAGAATCGATAGAACATCAATGAAGGTTAAGAGGCATAAATCATGTATGATGCAATAGGTTTTACTTTAAGAAGATTTTATTATCTTAAGACTATTAGGAGTGATGTCTCAAGCACTAGGGCTTTTAGGTAAATGAGGGATGCTAAACAGAGAAATGCATGAGTGTACGTGAAGGTGGAGATAGTGTATGCACGTGTTGATCATACATTTGTGGCACTAAGTCTTTATATAGGTCGTAGCCTATATAAAGGTTCATGCGACACATGTACAAGTGCAAGATGTGTCACTTTAATTACTTACCTATAGATTATGGTATTGCCTAATGGTGATTTAGCTATCATATTATTTACTAAATTAATTACTAAGACTAAGCTACTAGTTATTGGTTATGGACGAAGCGCATGACCGTGGTACGTGTACGTGATTATGTATGGTATGATGCACGGTTGCAAATAAAACAATTAATTAACCGATTAAGAATAAATAGCAATTAGAATAGCAATGAATAGTAACTTCAATAAGTCCAATGAAATACCAGATATGAATGAAGCAGCATAAATATTGATAGAACTTGGTGGAGGTGGGTGGCAACATTGGTTAAGATTGATTGGGCGGTGGTTAAGCTAGGTGAGAACAACGGAGTTGTATACTTTGATATGGAATGATATAATGAGATAGGTTAAGCTCACTGTCAACGTTAAAAGGTGAGCGAGCATACGTGATACGCGGGATCAACGACGTATGATGAGGTTTGATGAGAGAGGGATTTAGGTTCAATGCTACAAGGTGAACGGGCATTGGTGACATGCGAGACTGGCGTCGCATGATTTGTCGAGAGGGGATTATAACATGAGAGAGAGAAACTTGAGTATTGATGGCTCGTAAAAGTATTCTAGAGCTTCAAGATTAGTACCAAAAGGTACGTCGCGTTTCTATGAACGCGTGAGCGCAAGAATCGCTTAAAACGGAGCTACGGTTGAAAAGATATGGATATTTAAAGATTGTAGGGGCTTATGTATAATTACAGAAAGGTTCTAGGGACTTATTTGTAAGAACAGAAAAGTATTAAGGACTAATCTGTAATTACAGAAAAGTTCCAGGGACCTATCTGTAATTATGGAAAAGTTTAGGGGTCTCGGTGTAAAAAGACAGGGGCTAAAGTGTAATTATGAAAAAGTATAGGGGTGTTTCTGTAAAAAGACAGGACCTAAACAGGAATACAGAAAAGATTAGGGGCTAATCTGTAAAAAGAGCGGGGACTGGCGATTTTCCTGGAATTCTGGGTTTATTATTGTAAAGGAAAAGAATTGTGAACCGGGTCTACTGTCAGCCGGAGGGCCTCATGAGCCTTGGGTTCATGTGGACCGGGTGCATGGAAAGGAAGAGAGAGGTGGGGTGCTGACTGGGCTGGCGGACCGGGTCAAGCGGGGCCCACGCGATGACGTGGCTCGCCACGTCGGCGGCGGCGCGACGCGGTCAGCAGCGGCGGAGCGGGCTGGGCGCGGCGGCGCGTCGCCGGGATCTACGCCGTCGGTGGCTAGGAGGGCAAAGGGGCGACGGGATCTCGTCGCGGCGGTGGAGCGCGTGACGGCGGAGCTGCGGGTGGAAGATGTCGACGACGGGGAGCGGTGGAGCGACGGCGAGAGCTCGCCGGAGATAGGCGGCGCGGCGGCGCTCGACGGGGAAAGGGCGAGGGTGTGGAATTTCTACGAGTGTGTGCTCCCATGGCGGTACAGGAAGGTGCGGCGAAGGTGTGGCGCGCACTGGCTCGGCCGGGCGTTGCCGGGAAGTTGGTCGGCGGCGAGGTCGCGTGGCCGCGGGCGGCGGCGCACGGCGCGGGTGGTCGTGCGCGTGGAGAGAGAGAAAGAGGAGGAGCGCAGGAGTAGGAGGGAAGCAAGGCGAAGCTCACCGTGGGCTTGTCGAAGCCGGGGGAGGACGGGAGGCGGAGACGCGCTCGGCGATGTGGAGCACGGCGGTGGTGCTCGACGGGGACGAAGAGGGGGGCGCGGCGCGTCGGGTTCTTGTGCGCCGGCGAGGTACGCGGCGTCAAGGCGGAGCGGGGCGACAAGGTCGCATCGAGGAAGGAGGCACGGACGCGCTTGGAGGCGGCGGAGCGCGACGCTCGGCGGCGGCGCGCGGCGGAGCAGTGCGCTCGCGCGTTGTTGGCGATTTCTAGCATACCATTTTATATGCCAACTGCGCCTTATTTAGAGCATAAATGTCATCATTATAGGCCGTTAACCCTTGATAATAGCACCATATTTGTATTTATGTCGTTCTGGAGCTTTATTGCAGAAACAGATGAAAAGGACGACATTCTGGACATTAAGGCTGATCTGGACCTAAAGAGAAGAGAACCAGCAGAAAAGGCCCACTGTGCCGATCGGCACAGCCATGTGCCGACCGGCACATGGGACCCCAAGGCCACTGAAGCTGGCCCACCATTCAGTTTATTCTAGAAGGAAGCTATCCGAACCAATCTTGGGAGATATTCATCACGAAGAGATAAAAGATACTCGAAGATTTGAAAGAGCAATACAAGACTTGATCTCGAAGAAAACTGTTTGGAAGGCCCACATGGAAGCTACCTAGGACTTCGGAACCGACTTAGGGAGGAACCCGAGCTGGACACGAGGTGTGCCGATCGGCACAACCCATGTGCCGATCGGCACAAGGACTCTTTTCCCGAGAATCCTTTCCTTCCTGATGTACAGCCCTATATAAACTTGTAAAAGCCCTAGGGTTTCGGGATCCGCCGCCAGAGGGACAACACAGCTAGTAAGTTTAGAGCCACCGGGGCTTTGCCCCGTTCTTCATGTTCTCTAGTTGTTAGATCAAGAACCACTGGTGTTGAAGAGGTGATCCATCAAGGTAGGCCGACTAGATGGTGATGTATCTTGCACTATGTATTATCAAAGTATGGTTGAATATGTTGATGAATGGTTTTGATTATTGATTGCCTGGATTTTATGGTCTTTACATGTGCTTGTTCCTACGCTTAGTGACGACTAAGTATTAGATGTTATCTTGATTGTGGTGGCAAAAAGAAGTGACAAGATTCGTTCTCTCACTATCTCCATCGTGGTTAAAGTAGCATTGGGATCTTGTAATGCGCCATAATTGCACGTTGTCTCTGTACCTCCACAGCCGCTAATGCATACGCGATGATCCTTGAGATGATGTGTAGAGTAGGAAGAGGCTACCGATTACGGCGATTGGTCGTGACAGGGCTCGTCGGAAAGGGGTCTTGACCTATCGATCTTCGGTTATCAATAATTGAGTAATCCCGTTTATGATGCTATTCGATTAAGCTTTTCGGTTACGATCTTGGCTAACTTACCCCATGATCTAATCTGTTCCTAGGCTTTTCGGACAACACTTCGGACAACTTCACCCTGGTGCCGACCGGCACAACCCCTGTGCCGATCGGCACAACACCCTGTTTTCCTGAAACCCACGCTCACGCTCACTAGAAAGCTTGGCTAACTCTTTTACTGATGATTTTGCTTAATTCCCATAGGTCCTTGTGGTTCGATTAAACCTTGGAATACTCTTCTAGGGGAAAAAGACTACAACTGTACACCGTGCTCTTGCGGTATATAAGTGGGTGCGTAGATACGACCAACACGCGTCCGTGGCCAAGGTTTGCTTGCCAAGCTGGCCGAGGAGGAGGAGGGAGGCGTGGTGTTGAGCTCAGGCTAGAGGAGAGGGAGGAAGGGAGCTCGCCGGCGGTGTATTTCGCGGCGGCCGGAGCTGGGGAAGATTTGGGGAAAGGCGGCGATTGGAGCTGCGTGGTGCTCGAGGAGAGAAGCTGTGAGCTTGGAGAGGGAGAGGAGGCGTAGGCGCACTCGTTTTTATAGGCGGAAGAGAGAGGAGAGGCCGGGAGCGGGCGGTTGGGTCGGTCAAGATGTCGGCTTCGGTCGTCGACTTGGTCCTTGCCGATGGGACGCGACGCGGAGCGGAGGGATGGGCGTCCGCGCGCGTGATGACGAGCGCAGGAGGTGGCCACAGAGCGCGGAATGCGACGGGGCGAGGCAGAGCTCGCGTGGCGTGGCGTCACCGCGCGTGGGTCGCCGGTCTACGGGGACCGGCGCTCTGCTCGACGGGACGCGTCGTGAAGATGGCCATGCCGATGACGAGAGTGGTGGTATGGCCACAGGGGAGTGGAGATGACAGGACGGCAGAGCTCCACGTGAACGACGCGACGGAACGACTGAGTTGACGCGAAGCGGCGTCATGGCGGCATGGGCGCGGCGGCAGCCTTGACTGGAGGAAGGAGAAGGTGGAGGTCGGGCCGGACTGGGCCGCGGTGGGCTTCGGCCTGGAGTAAGGGAGAGGGAAAGAGGAAGAGAGAGGAGCAGCTGGGCTGCGAGATGGGCCGAGGGAGTGGGCGGCCCACGCGAGCTGAGCGGGAGGAAAAGAGAGAAGGAGTGGGCCGGCTCAAGGAAAAGAGGAGAGGACGGCCCAGAAGAAAAAGGAAAGGCTTTCCATTTTCTGGGATTTGATGAACTCCAAATTTGAATGAGAATTCAAATTTGACAAAGAACAAATTCGACCGGACACTCAAAATAAAAGCAAGAAGATTCATAAAATGCATATGGTGAAGTTTGTGCAAGTTTTCAAAAATTAAAATTTTAAATTCGAGGTGAATTTCCTGGAGTTTAACAAACAATTATTTTAGTTTGTTGTAAATTCAAAAGTTCAAACTTTTAGTGAATTTTAAATGAAAACAAACACTTGAGCATATGTTTTAAGATTTCAAAATTTCATTTTCTATCTAGGTTTGAATTACTTTAGTGAATTTTATTCTGAAAATTCATGGCAAGGTAAGAGTTGGACAAAAATTTAAATTTGCACTGATTTTTATTCCTTTTCAAATTTGCTTTGAAAGTTGGGGTGTTACACAAAGAAATGTCAGGAGAAATCAAATGTGCTGATTAGGCAGCTTTATTGCAGTTTTCTAATACAATGTGCTAAGGTTATTATATCTTTCTGAAATTGATCAAAAGTTGTTGTTTATCTATAAAGATATCAAGAGCTCTATTGCAGCAGCCTATTACATAATTTATGTGGGTTACCACATAATTTAACCACATGCGGGATTACAAACAAGCCCGCTTGCATCCCCATGTAACATTCTATATATGATTTGAACAAAACAAAGCTTCAAAGTTGTTGAGTTAGTTTAACTGAATATATATGTCTCTTCATTCGAAAAAAAAAGAGAATATATATGTCTCCTGGATGATGCCCACCTACACTACACAAAGTCACAAACAATTCCTAAATGTCAGATATGAAACGGACCGCACAGATATATATTTCTCCACCCAGTGGATACAAAATAAACTTAAAATCGATCCCAAGTCAGATTTAGATGATATGATATTAAACTAAATGACCTGTCCTGTGATAGGAGCTGGTCTGTTTGTCTATAAATGTCATGAAGGCATGAACATGCTCGATATAATAGGAAAATCTCAAGAAATTTCGCACAACGACCTCGGGGTTGCACGAGGGAGCAAACAAAGATTAGTCAGTATATTTACAATCAACCAACTTGTCAATATGAGTACAACCAATTAATAACTTGGTCCTATCTCCTAAGTATCGCCACCAGTACTCAACTTGATCCTAAGCAAGCAACCAAGTTGCATGTAAACTTGCATGTTCCTGCATCTTCAGATCACACGAAATCAATGTGAACGTCCAATCGCAGTACTTCTGAACTACCATCCAGCTGTTTTAAATACTCTCAGCTTATCTTGGTCGTAGCTATCCTCTGGGAGACAGGCAGACTTAAGCTGGATTACCATTACAATACGGCCTTAACCCTCGCCCAAGGCAAGGTCATGGGCGTGGTTACGGGGGACAGGAGCCGCAGCAACGGGCTGATGAGTAGTGTAGTTAGCCGTAAACAAACACGCTATAACATGGCGCAACTTGCATCAAAAGAAGTTTTGCGCGCATCGCTAGCTTCTCGGGCTTTGCTCGTATATTGTTTGCCGCCGTCGATCGCTTGCCCTCTCGCAGTGCCTACAGCTGTACTCGTAGACACATCCTCTTGATCTCTCATATAGTTTTGCCATCTTTTTTCTCCCCCAGTAGTTACGGCATCTGTTGTTGAGGACATCACAACGCTGCAAACGGATGCGCACTCCACGCCAGCTCGATCGAACGGGAGCTAGCACGTCGACGTCTCGCGATCTGGCGTTCTGTTTGGGCGTTTTGTTCTCTTCTCTGTTTTGGCAAAGCACTGGCGATAATGCTCGGAGCGGCGGATTACGACCGGCCCCGAACCGTGTACTTTGGTGGCATCCGCGTGTACTTTTCCTTGGACACTTCCAGACACCGGAGGGGGCTGCGTGAGCTGGCTGCACGGAAGCAGCCGGGCAGAGTGGCGCCACTTGCACGTGAGGTTGTTAGACGTTTCTAATAGCGGCTTATTAGCGCTATCGAATGCTGGATGTAGTGGTGGTGGTGTTGGGTTGCCGTCCGTCGCCAATGACTTATCAAACACATCCAGGTGACTGAATCTGCCGGACCGTTCTCTTTCGGTGGGTACATAGAAAGATGGACGACGAAAGAACCATTCATTGGTGCATGCTAGAAGAGCACGCATTGCGGTGTGAACTGAAGACGAATGTGTGGCATACTATAAATTTTGTGCGCTTTCCGGATTGAAGAGTGACTTGGACTTGCAGCATTTGTTGTGGTTGTTGCCTGGAGGTTCAGAACTGTACGTGTCTGAAACGGCAGTCGTTTGCTAAGAATGGCCGTTCGGCGGATTTGCTTTACGCAGAGTGTGCGCGGCGCTCGCCGATTCCGGCACGTACGCACCGGTCGATCGATCGAAATGGCACGGCAGATGATCGATCCCCTTATCCACTTGGTGTAGCCGTACAGCTTGGGTGTTATACTGTGCTGCAACAGAATTTGGTTCCAGTGTCCTAGCGTGCTGCGTGTCAGCCTCAGCATGCGTACGCTTTTGCATCTTACATGTCAGGCCGGGCCGGGGTTTATGTGTTGTTTTCTGTTGTTGTTCTGCTGGTGCCACGGACGGACGATGATCGATCGAGGAGCCTGGTTTGTTGTTTCGGATGACGATCTTTCTCAAAAGACGAGAGCACTTTCTTGAACAAGAAGACGGCCTTCTTTTTTCCAAACGGCCGGCTTGACGATGATGACATATTGACACCTGGATCCTAGACGATCGATCGATCGTCTGTCTGATCCCCCGGCCCAAATCCTCTCTCAGATTTTACTACGACATGCATGTGAATGATCCATCGAATAGGACAAGCTAGCTAGCTAGGGAGGCCGCGCATGTGGTAGCGAGCGAGCGAGCAGCTGGGCGCGGTACGGGCGAGGACGTACGCCTCCGGCGGGGCCGGCGAGCTGTCTGACCGGGAACTGGTGCTGCTGCCGACCCATCGCCCGGCAACTCACGCGCCATCGCGGCACGCAAAGCCCGTGTCTGCGGGGCGCTGCCGGCTGGTGATCGGCACCCATTTATTTCCAGGTGATCTGATCGATCTGCCTGCTCCGTCGATGGATAATGGATTGCCCTCCTGGCTGCCCGGCCCCTAGTAGTAGTATCTCCCTCCCTCCTTGGATTCAGTCCAATTCAACAACCTTCACTGCAAAACAGCTAGTACTACTAGTAGTATCTCGATGTTCTGAATTGTATATCTTGTTCCGAATGTCCTGTCGAAAATTCGGTAGAAATTCAGAATACAGCGTCCTCGAAAGCTGCATGTTTTTTTGGAACAGCTAGTATTGCACACATTGCGATGCCACTCTCTGCACGGCTACATCTATGCTTAGGTTTATCTGGGCTATGCATTGCTGCTATGAGTCTACTATGATGATACTATCTCGTTGCCAGCCGGAGAGCTCAACAGCTTTTCCTCAATTGAAGGGCCTTTGGCGCGAAGCTACCAAGTTGTCCGATGATCAGCTGGTCCCAAAGCCGGTGAAGAGGCGTTGAACGCAATACAAAATCCTTTCGTTGTTAGGGCCACCGGAAGCAAGGTGAAAGCGCTGATTTTGTAGCATCTGCAGTATCATGCGAAGAAGATAACTTGCATTCTGATCATCCACTACAGGGTACTCTTGTGACGCGCAAAGCAAACCGCCTTGGCCTTCTGGGCACCTCTCGAGCTATTTCCAAAACTCGCAGGTTAAATTTTTGAGCCATTTTCTTAGTCTAATATAACAAGTTTCTAGTTTCACATCTCCCGGCCAGTCACACTTTTAAAACGAATCAAATATTATATTGGAATATTACATTTTTTAAAGATGAAACCTCCTTTTATTCAGGTTGGGAGATTTTGATTTCTCGTGTAACTTTTCTATTGGAGCTGGAACATTTTTTTTTTGTGGCTTCAAACTTTTCATAGTGAAACTATAACAAGTCAGATATATCTCTAAAGCCTTTTTCTTGTTGAAATATGAAACCTCTCATTTGTATTAAAGGTGAATGTTGAACTTCTTTTATATTAATATTTAACTTAGTTATTATTTACATAATTTCGGTCATCTAACATTGAGAGACACCCATGCATGATATAAAGCAATGAACTTGCAACCGCAGCGAGAATTCGTAGACGAACGAATATGAACCTTTCTTGTATAGAAAAAATGCAAGAAACAAATAGTCTTTTCCCACAAGCATCTGTACTGAATCAGGGACCCAAGTTTCACTAAAAAGAACCTAATCAAGTGAGCTATGTCTGCAACAAAATACTACTTAGCACAAAAGAAACCTAATCAGTGAGCTACCTCTGCAACAAAATGCTACTTAGCACAAAAGGGCGAATCAGTGTCACCAATGATTGATGTAGAAAAATCGACATGAGCAGTACATTGCAACATATTTTGACCATTACCAAAGCTCGTGAGCCCGAGTGGTCAGAGCGGTTGCTTCGGGAGCGTTGCTCCTGTGAGACCCGGGTCCGAGCCGCGGTACCAGCGCTGTGTGAATAAAGTAGCCATAGTGCAAAAAAAAAATCCCCTCGCCCTTCCCTGCGCCAAAGCATAGGTAAAGACTCGCGCCACTGCTCACAGGCTAGCTGAGTCCCTATGTACGATCAGGGAGGGGGGTTCGGGGTTTTCTCGATCTGTATGAGAAGATCTTCTCCTTAGAAAATGCCCGGGGCCGTCATGCCCTCCGCAGGTCGAGTTTTTTTATTTTGACCATTAAAAAAATCCTTAGCTTTTACTCTTTTTTTTGAGGGAAAATCCTTAGCTTTTACTGAAGTTGCAATTCTGTTCGGCATAAACCTGTGTAAAGACTTGAAAACAAAATAAGCCAAGGAAAACCCGGCCCCGCCCCTTACATTGCCATGTTGTCCCTAACGCATGATCACGAGAGAGGATCATGCAGATCGTATGCCCCATGGCCTGATCGCGCCGGAACGAACCGTTTGCCACTTGCAGCCCTGCACGTCATTTCTGTGACTCATCATAGAAACCACGCCTCTTCCAAAATCGTCAAATGATAATCACCACGAAATCAAAAACCTCTCGTGTTAGCACAGCCAAGCATATAGGAGTATTATCATAAGCATGCTTTAGTTGCTTATCATCCAACCATCAGCCTATAATCGATCTTTTCTTTTTTCTCTCTAGTAAAGTGATATTCGATTTCGTACGTACGGGACAAGCGCTAGAAGACACGAACAGCAGCAGCGGCTAGCACACACGATGCTGCTCTCGCGAGTGGCGGCCGTCTATAAATAGCACGCACACGCTCGCGCTTGCCACACAACACAAGAGCACACACACATTGGCATTGAGCTCCAGCCTCAGCGAGCGATCACTTATCACTGAGAAGAGAGAGAAGGCCTCCCTCCTTGATAAGACGGCAGCTTGTAGCACTGCACGAGCGACGCAACACACAGAACGCCAGATCATCCATCAGTGGGAGAGAGAGGTGTGCCATGCCTGAGGCTCCAGTAGCCACGCCGGCGCCGCCGGAGGCGCACCGGGAGGCGCTCGAGTACATCGAGCGCGTGACGGCGAGCGCCGGCCAGGTGCAGCGCCGCGTGCTGGCGGAGATCCTGGCGCAGAACGCGCCGGCCGAGTACCTCCGCCGCCTCGGCGTCTCGGGCGCCGCGCCGGGCGCCGTCGACGCGTTCCGCGGCGCCGCGCCGCTCGTCACCTACGAGGACATCCTCCCCGACGTGCTCCGCATCGCCAACGGCGACACGTCGCCCATCCTCTCAGGCAAGCCCATCCGCGAGTTCCTCACAAGGTACGTCTATACACGTGATGCGTTTCAGCGGTGCATGTCGACGTGGCTCGTCGTCGTGACGTTGGTTTCGATATGATGCGCGCAGCTCGGGCACGTCGGGAGGGGAGCGGAAGCTGATGCCGACGATCGCCGACGAGATGGACCGGCGGTCGCTTCTGTACAGCCTGCTGATGCCGGTGATGAGCCAGGCAGTGCCGGGCCTGGACCAGGGCAAGGCCATGTACCTCTACTTCGTCAAGGCGGAGTCGCGCACACCGGGCGGGCTGCCGGCGCGCCCGGTGCTGACGAGCTTCTACCGGAGCCGCCACTTCCTGGAGCGCCCCCACGACCCCTACACGGTGTACACGAGCCCCGACGAGGCCGTGCTCTGCGTGGACGCGTACCAGAGCATGTACGCGCAGCTGCTGTGCGGCCTGGTGCACCGCGCCGACGTGCTCCGCGTCGGCGCCGTGTTCGCGTCGGGCTTCCTCCGCGCCATCCGCTTCCTGGAGAAGCACTGGCCGCGCCTGTGCCGGGACATCCGCTCGGGGACACTCGACGCCGAGATCACCGACCGCGCCGTGCGCGCCGCCGTGGAGCGGGTGCTCGTCCGCCCGAACCCGGCGCTCGCCGACGCGGTGGAGGCCGAGTGCGCGCGGGCGTCGTGGCAGGGGATCATACGCAGGGTGTGGCCCAACACCAAGTACATCGACGTCATCGTCACCGGCGCGATGGCGCAGTACATCCCGACGCTGGAGTTCTACGGCGGCGGCCTGCCGCTGACGTGCACCATGTACGCCTCCTCCGAGTGCTACTTCGGCCTCAACCTCAACCCCATGTGCAAGCCCAGCGACGTCGCCTACACCCTCATCCCCACAATGTGCTACTTCGAGTTCCTCCCCGTCGTCCACTCCGGCAACAGCAGCGACGCCGCCGACGCCGCCGCCGAGCCCGACCACCGCGACCTCGTGGACCTCGTCGACGTCAAGCTCGGCCACGAGTACGAGCTCGTCGTCACCACCTACTCCGGGTTGTATCGCTACCGCGTGGGCGACGTGCTGCGCGTGGCCGGGTTCAAGAACCAGGCGCCCATGTTCAACTTCGTGCGGCGCAAGAACGTGGCGCTGAGCATCGACTCCGACAAGACGGACGAGGCGGAGCTCCACGCGGCGGTGAGCGGCGCGGTGCAGCACCTGGAGCCGTTCGGCGCGTCGCTGGTGGAGTACACGAGCTACGCGGACACGACCACCATCCCGGGCCACTACGTGCTCTTCTGGGAGCTCCGCGCCGGCGGGACGGCCGTGCCGGCGTCGGTGTTCGAGGACTGCTGCCTTGCCGTGGAGGAGGCCCTGAATAGCGTCTACCGGCAGGGCCGCGCCGCCGACCGATCCATCGGGCCGCTCGAGATCCGGGTGGTCTCCGACGGCACGTTCGACAAGCTCATGGACTACGCGCTCGCCCGCGGCGCGTCCATCAACCAGTACAAGGCGCCGCGGTGCGTGCGCCCGGGCCCCGTCGTCGAGCTGCTCGACGGCAGGGTGCAGGCCAGGTACTTCAGCCCCAAGTGCCCCAAGTGGAGCCCCGGAAGCAAGCAGTGGAGCGGCAATGGAGGAGTCGCTTAATCAAGCTAGCTACTATGCTCTAGCAGGCTGCTAAGTCTTAGTAAATCTTTGTTGGGAGAATATGACGAAGGAGCAGAGCCATGTCGACGAGTGGTTAGCTAGCTAGTAATCATCAAGCACTTGCGGTAGCTTAATTATTAGTGTACGCACCTATTGTTTCTTTCCCTTTTCTCTATTTTTGTAATAAAGTTGTTGTGGTAACCTTTGCTCTTTTGTTTTTTTTTGTCAGATTATGGTGTGTACTATCAGATGTTGATTAGTGAACTTATCTCCAGCATATATGTCATCGTGACTAAGAGGAAAATATGGCTGTTTGTGTCGTTGTTGTAGGTTACTATTATACAATAGTTTTTCTTACAAGGTACAAATCATGTATAGCTAAGGACTGGGACTTCAAATTACGCCTTGATGAATCGAATGGTTTAAACATACGATTGTACATATCAAGTATGCATTATTAAGCATGATAATTATTTTGTTATCACATTAAAGCATTTGATGTGGTTATGTCAAAGCATGGTTACTCCCTACACCCGTATAGAACTTAATCACCAGTTATGTGTGTAATATATATTGTTTACACTTGACATGATTTATTTATTTTTTTAGAACTTAATTACTAATTATGTGTTTAATATATATAATGTTTGCATGCGACATGATTTATTTTATTTTTTTAAGTTTCTCATATGCCTAGATATTCATCGGCGTGTGTCTATTTCCTCGCCGAACCCTAGTCCATCCACCTACAACAACCCCGCACCATCTTCCCCTCTCCCATTTTCTACACTTCCACCAACATCCGTCTCTTAAGCCAAGACCATCTTCTACCTCGCCGCCTCACATCGGTGCCTATGCACAACAAGGGACATAGTCTTCGATCAGTAAAATTCCCTCATTTATATGCTTCTCGTGCTGCACCGTCTCTTCATACTGACAACGCTGCATTTCAAGCTTAAGAGGGGGCACGCACGAAGATCGAACATAGATACACATAACTACAAAATCATCATTATTATTACTATTTATCAATATTTTTAAGACATATTTGTTTGTTCTCTTCTTCCTTGATCTCAATCTTCTACTTCTCCTGTTAGCTGATATTTCTACAACGTCGCTTGATTATGATACATAAATCAAGATAATGAAGATAAAGATAATTGTTTATTTATGAGAAATTCCTACTTTGAACCAAGTAATTTGACTTATTTGGTCCACTTAACTAAATAACTCAAGGGCTTAGCATAGGGCCTCCGGATCTATAGCACATTTTCCATGGTCCACGAAACAAATTTTGCCCCCCCCCCCCCCCCCCCCCCCCATGGGATTGAGCTTAATTACATGTTGAACACACAAGTTCAGTCCATGAAATGAGGGGCATTACAAAATAAAATGCATCCACGAACAAAAGTAATGTTAGGTCCCTCTCCCTCCCCATGTTTTCTCTCATCAATTTCGTTCTGCGTCCCCTAAATTCTACAACATGGTGGAAATTACATTACACCAAATTTCACGATTGCATTTATTGAGAAAAAACAAAGAGGAGATATGAGAGATCGAGCCAGATGTATGGAGTGGAACCCTTCTTGCCCTCACGGTGAACCGTTTATAGATGAGAGTTAGATGGCTAATCATGCCTCTAACCCCAGATATTTCATAAAATGAGAATAATTCAACAGGAAATGTCACTCAAGTGTGTGACAATCTATGAAACATCATTGGCTCTCTATATGACATATATATATGTCATGGCCCTATATGTCATAGAATTTTTTATGTTAAGAGTTAACTCTTAAACGTTAACATCACCCTTTTTTCTTTTAATAAAATATAATATTTGCTCACTCTTAGTTATTGAAACCTCCTGCGCCATTGCTCACCTCCCTCTATACAGGACAGCCCCATCCGTGGCAGTTCTTTTTTTTAAACCATTCGTGGCAGTTGTATGCATGTGAAGCACCAAATAAACATGCATGCATGACAGAAAGCGGAACCGCGCCCATGTCGCCGCGCACGACGAGCCCCCCCCCCCCCCCCCCCCCCCCCCCCCCCCCCCCGCCGGTAGCAGCGAAAAAGGGTCATGAAAAGAAGCAGATTCCTGACATGAACAGCAACACCTCAAAGCAGATGCTGACTAGCTCCGCTCAAGTCCATGCATGGCCCTGGCCACTCCAGTCCAGTCGAGTCCACTCCATTGCATCGCAGTACACAAGCATCATCTCCCATTTTTTCCACAAGGCCACGACTGAAAAGAAAGACCAGCTGTTCCCACTGCCTCTAGCTAACCAGGCCCTGGAGCGGCCAAGACATGAGAAAGGACGACGGCTAGAGCCTAGCGGCTTATCCAAATGTCCAGCGCAAAGGAGAAGGCATCTCTCTTTCTCGATCGCGGACGCCGCAGATCGATGCCGGCGAGGCAAAGGCCTGGAGCTTTTCTCTCTCGAGGGGGCCGCCGCTGCTAGCTCAGACATGATTGTTCCCTTTAATTTGCCGCCGTTTTAGCCAACAATATCTTTCTTGATTTCGCCTACGGGAAAGTAACGTTATCTTGGCTTGTTATCCGGTCTACCGTAAATCTGGTTCACTTTTATTTGACAAGTACTGTACGTTATCTTGCCGTAACAATAAACGTACCACAGCATCAACATGCAATAGCACAAAAGCCAAGAGAGCCAGCTGATAAGATGCAATGCGGCAAAATTAGACTCCTTCCGCGGCAAGTCGTCTTCATCACCACTTCGCTGTACCGATCTGGAACTCATCAGTCCTGGATCCGTCAGTCCGTCACGGTCACCAAAAGATTGATGCATGGATGGCAAGGGAAGGGACGAAGACGCCATTAAGCCAACTGCCAAGAACGCATAAGTGTGTGCACGTGCAGGCGGGGGACATGTGGGTCTCGGCCTCCGGAACAGCTTGGGCGCCGATGCACGGGAGAAGTTCTGGTGCTACCGCGGGTTCCCGTGCTACCGTGCTCCCACTCGAAATAGCGCAAAAACGATGCAACAAAAAATTGCAACAAAAATATGAATGGATAGCTCATGCAACGATCTACAATTCATATTTTTGGTTGAGGTGCAACCGAAGCTCGTACAAGAAGATACAAAAAAGAGAAATCAGACTTTAAACAGTAACGGGTTGCGGGTTCGTGATGAACAGTTGGAACCCGCACTATTCACAGTCTGATTTCTCTTTTTTTTATCTTCTTGCACGAGCTTCGGTTGCACCTCAACCAAAAATATGAATTGTAGATCGTTGCATGAGCTATCCATTCATATTTTTGTTGCAATTTTTGGTTGCATCGTTTTTGCGGTATTTGGAATGGGAGCACGGTAGCACCATAAGGGCCTGGGAGCACCAGATTCTTTCTCCCGATGCACGGGTGGTGGGGAGAAGGGTGGCGACGTTAGGTGGCGCATGCCATTACTACCTTCCCCGTGTGTCGTCAACAAGGCCAAGCTAGGCCCCCATCCATCCATCCATCCATCCATCCATGCACACACCCATCTCCCGGCCGTTCCACCGCGGCAGCGTACGTGTGCGTCATCGTCGCCGTCGTCTACAGGCCCAGGGTACAGTACCCGCGGCACGTTCCCCGTGCCCGGGTGACGTGTCAGGCTGGAGAACACACGTTGGTCTACGACGACACATCGATCCGGCTGTGCTGTGCACCACAGCGATTTGCTCGTAGATGCATGCACTGGCCCGCCCGGACACATGCAGCCAACAGCTAGGCGCCGGTGAGCGGTCGCAGCACAGCCCTGAAACGAAGGAGCGCTCGTGCGACCGCGACGGCGACGCGCGCATGCGCCGGGGAACATTCCGATCTCGCCAGGGCCGGAGCCCGTCGTCCGATCGCCGTCGCGCGACAGCGCTCTACTGGCCGGGGCTGGCTGCTGACGTACGCACAGAAGAACAGCTTCAGCTTGCACGAGCGAAAGCTCTGCTCGGCGATGCGATCGATGCGTGGATGTCCCTGTCCGCCGTGTCCGGGGGCATGAAGCCGACGGGTGCACGCGATCGGAGGCCTCCTGAGCGCACTGCACGCACAGTGACCGTGCTCTTTAGCTTCAGCGCACACGCCCGGCGTTCCTGGCGCAACTGGCACGATCACTCGTGCAAGACCTCGCTGTGAACTGAAGTGGCACACGATCACTCGCAATCTGAAGTGGGCATTACTACTGGTGACGATGCGTGGGCTTTGCCGGTCGCACAGCAGCTCTAGGGGCTCCTCAGCCTGCCTCCTCTAGGCCCGGGGAAAGTGGCCGGGCCGTGAGATGTCGCCCATCAAGTTCGCCCGGGGCCGCCCCGGCAAGAACAAACATTCAACGCAGTTTGTCAATGCCGAATAGTTCACCTGAATTGACTTGAAATGATGGTTGATAGTGTCATATTCAATCAGAGAGGCAATCATTCTACCATTGCACACATTGTCTAGCGAGGACTTCTGTACCTGGAACAGTACCAGAATTCTTCTGCGGTGAAAAAAAAAATGCCTTCCCAATCTCCAATAGTAAAGTGTAGTTAGAATGTATGTACGTTGTCAGCCAAAGTAGTATAACTTTATAAAAGCAATGACACATTTATAGTATGTTGAAATCTCAAATGATATAAACCGAACATTTTACAAGCCACAAGGCCAACAGCAACAGAAAAAGAAGAAAGAATAACCATACAAGGCCAACAAGCCACAACATTGTTTTCCGCTAGAAAATGGCAGGAGAGCTGCCTTCCATTAAGAAGAAAGATAACCATACAAGTTATATGTTCAGTAAAGAAGAAAAGGAGAAAAACATACATATGAGAAAGGGATGGAAAGGAGAGTTACACTGCACTATAAACAGCCAACCTGAATAAGCTAATCTCCTCAATAATGCTCCTTGTTGTTTTTGTATAAGATTGTTCTTTACCTTGAAATATTCTTCTATTTCTTTCTTTCCAAAGCCCCCACCAGAAATACAGGAGAAAACCCACCGCATACCTTTTCTCCTTTTTGTCTGTAATTTTCCTTGCAATTTGAATGACCCACTCCATTAGAGTACCACTGTGAATTGTATGTTTCAGGCTCAGAATGTTGCAATGTTGTATGAGATGGTTCCAGGTGGCTTCTGTGTAGTTGCATTCCTTCAGGAGATGCTGAGCTGCTTCCTTAATGCAGTAGCACAGACTGCATTGCTCCTCTGTCTCCCAATTCTCGGTTTCATGATGTCAACCGTGTTGATTTTTCCTAAGATTGCCGTCCAAGCAAGGAATTTACATTTTTCATCAGGGCTCTCCATATCTTTTTCTGTCCAGTTGAGTTTGATTGACGGTCCAAACTGTCTGCTGTATGCGGATGTAGCAGAGTAGCAAGCATCTGCTGATCATTTCCAGAAAATTTTATCATCTTCCTCTGATAGAGTTACCTGTTGATTATGCTCTTGCAATAGCAGGAATTCCTTGATTATGTCTTCATCATTCATGTTCCTCAGATTCCATATCCATGCATGATTTTTTGAGCTCTGCTTTGACAGTCCTTTTGAAATGTGTGACCCTGTATAGAGTTTGTGCCACATCTTTTGGCGATTTTCCATTCAGCCATGCTGCTTCCCAGAATGTTATACAATAAAAGGGTTCGTTTAAGCAGAAAACTTAGCTCCATCCTTCAGAAACAGCTCACTCATCATGACAAACACTTCGGTTACCAATTTATACTCCATCCTTTTTTTGAACCAAACAAGACGTCCATTCTCCATACTTAACTCTCTATCTCAACTCTTTAGTGCTTATCAAAAACGGCTTTGCTAATAAAATAGAAGCAAATGTGTTCAGACATTTTCATATCGTAGGCGCAAGTATACTGCCGTTTAAAATTAGTTTATGATTCAAATATTTTGAGATTTAAGCCTACTGAATATACAATTGCTTTACAATATGATTGTAAGATAATCCAACTTCTGTATCAAAGTTATGTAATAATTTTCATGTGCTTTCTCCAAGTGTAGCATCTCAATATGAGCAGCTGAACCACTCATGTTCCAGTGAGAAGATTTGGTGAATTGCAACTGGGTTTGCTCAATTGAGACAGAATTTAGTGTGTGCCATTTACTTAGAATCACACTGAGTAAGATGCAAATGTCCACTACCCACTCAGGAAGCACATACATGCCCCAACGTGCTTGGCATAGCTCAAAATTTCTCGGCGGAACTGCAGAAGGTTTTAGGGGGCGATTGGTTGCCTGTATATGCCCTGGCCTGGCTCGTGAGATGCAGGATTTGTATGTTTGGTTGCCTGGGCGTTCAACGGGGCCTGGCCCGAGTCATGCAAATCGGCCGCCGCGGCCTGGCTCCACGGAAACGAAATCGAGTTTCGTTTCTGGCGAGCCTGGCTCGCGCGATGCTCCGCACGCTTCCGGCCTTCAGTTTTTAGCAGTCCTCGCGTGCTCGCGCAGGCATCCAAACAAGCGGTCTTGTCAGCCAGCATCAGTAGCTGCAGGCAACCAATCTCTCCTGTCTTGCACGCGCATGGCCTGGATGACGGAAGCCTGGCTACCGAATGCAGGCCAGGTTCACCTCAAATGAGAACCAATCACGCCCTTATTGGATGGTTTTCAAGTTGTCCATTTACTGAGTCTGAGAGACATTATGTTGCTCGGCATTCAAAATTGCACTTTCATCACGATTTTGTTGTAAAAGTCATTTTAACTGCGAGCAGTTAGCTGCAGCACAATGAAGTTGCAGCACAATGAAATGGCCAAGAGATATGATAGATTGCACAGGCATTTGGGCAGGGCATCCCACACAGACTTCGTGAGATTGAACAAATAGTACATTTTTCCTGACCATTATTAGTACATGATCATAATTTCTATCTACAAATGTTTAGTATCTCCCCAAAATCCGTTGAATTTCATAATTCACAGCATACAGACATGAACTACTTACTAGAGTACTACTACAGTACAATACATGCCATGAATGGTAAACGAATCAATGCAGGTTTGAAATGGTGCTATTGCTCTTCAAGATTAGCATCCTAACCTGGGAGCCATCCAAGGTGACATCCTTCACATCCACGACGCGCGACCTCTTGAAGAGCGCGGCCACGGCAGCTGGCTCAATCACCCGGCCAATGGCGAGTGCTACGCCGCCTCCGCGACGGACGGCGCGCTCGGCCTCGGCCACGAGGCGGGTCGGGAAGAGCGCGCCAGAGATCACCGAGGGGTCGTCAGAGAAGACGAGGTCGAAGGCGCCGTCTGAGAAGGGTAGGTGGTGAGGGTCCCCACGGCGGACGAGAGGTGGGAACTCGACGAGGTCAACCCCGGTGACTTCCTCTACTCCCGCGGAGAGGAACGCGTCGACGGCATGGCCGGCGCCAGCGGCGATGCAGAGGACGCGGAAGCGTGCGCCTAGGAGGCCGACGCGGCGGAGAGGGGGCAAGGCGGACGCGGAAAGGGCAGCCGTGCGGCGTCTCCAGCGCTGGGTGGCGCGGAGTTTGGCGAGGCGGCGGTTGGGCGGCACCACGCGGCGGGAGGCGGCGTCGCAGGAGGTGCCTGGGAAGGGGGCGAGAGAGAGAGTGAGCGCAAAGGAGGGGGACGTGGGGAAGCAGGAAGCGGAAGCGTGGCGCAAGTGGTGTATGAGGCAAAGCGTGGCAACGGCTGCGAGCAAGACGGCGACGCCCGTGACCAACCGCTGCGTGCGCCGGTCCATTGCCGGCGGCGAGCGTGCGGCCATAGATTGGATCGTCCTCACCACGGGCTGAGCCGAACTTGGATAATCTTGGAGAGTCAGAACTTTCCGCCTAAATATCCCTTTCTGGCCCAAAACTTTGGGCCTCATTTTGAACACACTTTCTGGCTTATAAAAATCCAAAACGGAGTCTCAATAAATGTTCACACATAATTCCTCGTGGTTAACTATCCAAAACCCACGTCTCTCTCGAAAAAAAAAATATATCCAAAACCCATAAACCCTGTTATTCTAGTCTGGGATGAGAGTATCTCTATATCACCATATCATTATTTGCAGGCTTGATCTTATCTATCGGCTAATTCTGCTTAAGTGGAAAACAGTTCATGATCGTCGTCAAGGGATAAGGTTGCGTGTACATACGCGTTATTCGTTGATTGGTGTCGCCAAAGGGGTCGCATTGTGTATTGATTGGCGTTGTCTAGGACTAGGATGAGCGACTCAGAGCAAGTCGAGCTGGAGCGTTTTTTTCAGCGATATGGGCAGCTCCTCCGTAGTCGAACGAAGTTGTGGCATTCCTGGTTGCTTTGAGATAGGTGAAAGAGAACACAAGACATAGATCTAGATAGGTTTGTAAGTATGAGCGAAGGTTTCTTTTCTAGGATGCTAGGGACATGGGCGAAACTAGGGGCTGGGGGCTCATGCCCCGTACACCTTGGAACTCCATGAAAAGAAGGGGGGGGGGGGGGGGGGGGGGGGGGGGGGGGGGGGGGGGGGGGGGAGAGGAGGAAAAGAAGGAAGAAGGGATGACAAACTGCATTGTGTCACGCGTCATCCCCATCGAACCCCACCAATAAAAAAAGGCGGGGATGAGTCACGCCAAAAACCCCTTCATCGGCCAGTAAAACCCCGTATTGGCAGTTTTTAAGAGATTGTTTTACTCGTTCAACCAAATACTACCATGCCTCCCCCGGTGACCGCCACAATGGACAAGGAAGGACCACCATAGAGTCGCAACGCCCTCGTCGAGTGAGGGGGTATGGGGCCCAAGCCCCCTATACCCTCGAACTCTACGAAGAGAAGAGAGAGGAGGGAGAAAAAAGAGGAAAAGGGGAGAAAGAAGGGGCAACGAGATCCTCTGCTGAACTCTGATCTCCTGCCATGAGGTCACTGACCGATGGCCCTGCACTTGTGCATGGCCCACATGTTAGTGACCCGCACGGCACGGCCCGTATGGCGAAGGAACCCGTTCCAAGAAGGGAGGACCGGAGGTTGAAGGAGGAGAGCCCTATGATGTTCTTAACCCAACTTCAGTGGCTCTTGTTACACAAAATCTTCATTTTCCCGATCGGTTCTTTCTTTCAACACGATCATGGGCGAAACGAAAGCGAAGACAGTTTCTATGTCATATCTCCTGTCTGAGCTAATCAGCAATCTGACACTATTTTCTTGCGTGGAGTCAGGCATCCTAACACCAGCTGTGATCGCTAATGGGGATGACTAAGCTTAGTTGGGCGTCCAGGCGCTCGTGTACACGGCGCCATGCCCCTTCCAGGTGAGCACCAGCATGTCCTCCTCCCGCTTCACGCCCCACCCCGTGGCGTGCTCGCTCAGCAGCCGCCTCACCTCGCCCGCGGCTTCGTCGTCGAACCGTACGCCGGCGAACCCGTTCCTCCGCATGCGCTCGGCGAGCCTCGCGCCGGACTCGGCCCGCTCTGCGCCGTCGGCGTCGTCGGCCCCGACGACGCTCTCGATCTTCCGGCCCACGGCCGCCTCGTGGTCCAGCCGCCGCGGGCTGTCCCTGGGCGCGGACGTGTCCAGCGCGTCGAACAGGATCCAGTGGAAGTTGAAGCAGCCGGCGATGCGGGACGCGAGGCTCGGCGAGTCCAGGTCGGCGTCCTCGTCGGTCACAGTGACCAGGCACGGGTCCAGCGCGCGGACGGCGTCGAGGAACGCGTCCCTGGATCCCGGCGCGACGTGGCGGAGCCAGCTCTGGCAGTTGACAACGAGCGCCTCGCCGTCCCGGAGCCCCAGCGACGGCGGGTCGGACAGCACGGACGCCAGCTCGTGCCGGAGCACGTCCGTCTTCTTCGGAGTCTCCGTGCTCGTTGGGGTCTTGCCCTTGACGACGCTGAACTCGAGCTGCACGCCTCTGGACTTGGCGAAGTTGGCCAGCCGGAGGCCGAGCTCCTCGTCCGACACGCCGAGCAGAGGCGGCACGGCGGGGCGGGCCGACGGCACGGTGATGCGGAGCGCCGGCGGGCCGCCGGGACGCTTCGACAGCATGTCGATGAGCGTCGGCCACTGCATGCAGTGCGTGACGCTGAGGTCGACGACGTGCACGGCGGCGCTGCCGGCCACGGCGCGCAGGATGGCGCCGTTGGAGGCCGTGAAGCCGAACCGGTGCCACGGCGTCAGGTCGACGTAGTCGGCGAGCTCCGTCACCGACATGGCCCGCTCCCGCGGCGCGCCGCTCGCGGGCGGCCGCACGGCGGCAGCCTGCTGGCCGGCCGGGCCGCACAGGCGGCACGCGCGCGCCACCAGCGCGCGGAGAAGCCACGACGTGAGCCTCTGGTTGGGGTCCCCCTGCGAGGAGGCGATGTTGTTGAGCACCCACATGGCCTGCTGCGCCAGCGTCACGTCGTTGGACTCCAGCGCGGCGGCGCAGTGGAGCAGCAGCTGCTGGATGCGCGGGCCGTCGATGAGCGCGCCGGAGAAGCAGACGGAGCTGTGCGCCCTGAGGCCGCCGCCGCCGCCGCCGCTCCTCAGCTCCTGCTCCATTTCTCTGCCTCGCCGTACGGACGTGCCAATGTGCTACACTGGTCAAGCCAAATTGTTAGGGATGGCTAGGATCACTACACCTGTCGGCGTTTCATTGGCCTATGCGGATCATTTTAGCTCAATTTTTGAGGAGGTGTGGAAAGAAGCAATCCCTAGGAGGATTGGACGCTCTTGTTCCTACACTTTTTGTACTACCATGGAATGGCAAGGTGAATGAGTGACTGAATTAGCAGGGTTGAGGTGCTTGTAAGTAGTTTTGGTTTGCTTGTTGGAATGACTTGGTCTCTTATATAAGGGTCTTGTGAAAAGATCCTCTCTTCATCGCCTTGGTAAGAAATTGGATACTAGCATTTTTGGACTCTTTCCATGGGGGAAAAAGACAACGTGCATATCTTTCTTAACGCCCTTGTTTGTCCGATTGTGTCTGAATTCTTGTTGTACTGCAAACTTTGGAGTGCTATAATTGTGGTATATTCAGTTGGTTGCCATTTCTCTTTTCTGACGGTGTTCTAGCTTCTCTGTTTAGCTAGAGAACAACGAAAACACACGATTTAAAGCAAATATCACAACTAGAGTCGTGAAATACCAGGTACACAATTCATACTTCAAATAACTTTAATTCAGTTAACCTTTTTGTTCAGGCAAGTCAGGAGTTCAGGTTTCAGACAACATTCTTTCACTGACTTTTTTGTTCAGACAAGACTACCTAACACTACTAGCATTAATTATTATGCATTATTATGGCGTTAACTGCAGTACATCCATTGTTAAACTAATACAATGCCGGTGAGAAGGCGACGGCGGAGCAGACATAGCCGCCCGGGCTCTTTTGGCCGTCAGAACACACGACGAAAAGCTTTGAATAAACTTACCTCGCTTTGTCATTCTCCTCACCCCATTTTCTACTCCAGAGGCGGTCTTTTCTAGAACCAAACAAGCAAGCAGGCCAACTCTAAAGGAGTAAATTCCACACGTACGGGCATCTCCGGGCTCTGGAGAAGAAGCTTTATAGTTGTTGTCACTCTGACCCTGATTGAAACATAATTTTGGGGCATGTTTGTCTTGCTGCCTTGTCGTATCTCTGTCTTTTTGCCATTGATTTTGACGAACAGTTAGTTGGGAGGGAGAGCAAGAAGACATGATTGAATTTTCAGTTTTTAGTGATGTGAGCCACTTGTATTCAAATCATAACTAGCATACTCCTTGTCAGTTCTTGGTCAAGATAAGTCAAAGATACCGTGAAGCAACAAGCTACTGGAGGGCATGGAATGGACAAACAAAAGGTTCTGGAGCACACTTGGCGACAGGTTGACCGGTTACCTGTAATAAAGTTCGACGAGAGCATCACGGGATGATGTTTGTTGTGGGATAAACGTTTGATCTACAACTGCCAAGCCAAAAAATTACAAACCTTGTTCAATCATTGAAAGGATGTTTGGCCAAAACTTAGGCGAAGAATATTCTGAAGTGCCGAAAGCGCCCAGCTTCCGTCAGAGCTGTGATGCCCATCAAGCTTCTCATATGCACGATTGAGGATAGAGGGACGGCGATAATAGTCTGATAGATAGACATCATCAGAAAGAAACGGGAGAATCCGCATCCGTCTTTTCGAAAGCCGTGACCATTGAATTTCTATTCGCGTATTCTGGAATCAGGTTTACGGTCTTAAGGCCGGATTTGATCACGATGACCAAACTGACAGTGACACTGCTAATTAGCTATTTAACAGTTGGCACCAAAAAAACATATTACATACATCAGCTCATGGATAGGCAATAATCTTCTCCTTTTCACGTTCCATATCTCGCAAATTTGTTATCAAGATTATGCCATCTTTTCCATATCCATCGACTGTTAGAGGAAGAATAAAGGCTCACTCAATTCTCTGTCCAATTGCGCGGCGAGGTTCGGATTCTCAGGCGGTGGCCTGGTGCCCATCACCGTTCTTGGGAACCTTTATCTCCAGTGACCCCTCGCCGTCGTCAAAGTAAGCCTCCACTTTCCTCCAGTCCGCGTCCTCCGGAAGCTCCACCCGCCGGACGAAGCCGTGCTCCCACCACCGGCCGGCGCGCCAGTCCCGACCGTCCGCCGGAGGCGCCCGCCATAGCCCGCTGATGTCGACCACCTTCATGGCGTCCCCGCTCACCTCCACCTCGCATTTCCTTCCACCTGAAGAGAAGGAGATCTTTTGGCTTAGAATAATGCAAGTGATCAGGCAGTTTCTTGGGTTTGGCAATCGTCTTGCACGCCTTTTTTTGGCTTGAATTTCTGTACCATCCACACCAAGGTGGATTGTGGTATTCGACACGCAAACGCAACGAATATCTCGAGACCATAACAAAGTAAAGGTTCCATGTTACTATTGTGATAAAAGCACAGGAAAGCTAGTGCGGAAAAGAGGCTATTCACATGACTTCCGGTTACTTTCATCCTGTCGCAACTACTAGTAGCATGAAGATTACTCTAGCAAAGCAAATGGTAAAGTAATGGAAGTTGAGTGACGTCTGAAACGTTGATATTGACGGCTATCACACTAACACTGCAATTTGTTCCATCACATTCGCGCACCTGCTACGACGCACCCAACAGAAGTAAAAATGCACAAGTGGCAAGGGTAAGGGCCAGGCGTTTCCGATCACAAGGAATATATGCCGAACCTTGTGACGATTTTTAAATCTCTAATTCTGCACCTGCTAATTAAATTGAAAGAATGGCTAGTCTGGTGTAAATAATTTTATGTCTGTATCATCTTCTCTCAGGTTGAAGTCTAAAGTAAGAATCACACGTATGCATTCGCAGTTGCTGATTACTGGGGGATAAAAATCATTGAGAAACTCAATAAAAGAGGCATCGATAAGAGCTGCAAGATTATACCTGGTATGTCAGCTCTGACGTAGTACTCGGAGTCGGTCTCGGCCCAGTCGACGGTGGTCCTGGTGGCGCCGCGCCGGAGCGTGGCGAGCAGCACCTCCGGCTCGAAGTCCCACAGCGGGAACGCGTCGGCGGGGTCGAAGAACTTGCCGAAGAGGTACGGGCTGAACAGGGAGCCCTCCGCGAACACGGCCCTCGCGGCGGCGTCGGCGCCGGCGCCCTGCTGCAGGAACGCGCTGAACGTGTTCTCCAGCAGCGACATGCGCCACTTGGGCGCCGCGTCGCCGCCAGGATGCAGCCGGACCTCAATCGCCCGCCGCCCAGGCATGGCTGCTGCGCGTTGGCCTACGCGGCGAGGGCGCCTCGAGCAGGGCGACGGTTTATAGCGCGGAGGCGGAGGTGGAGTCGGTGGTGGTGGAGCTGGCCTTTGGGGAAAGTAGAGGATGGGAGGAGCGATTCCGTTCGGAGTTGGCTGGCTATGCTCTCGATGTGATTCCTGCCTTTTTCTTTTTTTCTTTTTCTTTCTCATTAGCGGGCCGCAAAGATGAAGAGAAGTTTCAGGCCCAAAATCGCACAAGGCTTTTCATAGCCCTACCTAACAAGGCTTTTTACGGCCTGGCCCATGAAATGCAGCAGACAAGTAAAAACCAAATGGGCCGGAGTCGGTCAAACGCGAAACCCTAATCCAATCTCGGTTTCCACGTCGTCTTCTTCCCGATGGGGCTCTTCTCGTGGTGGAGGGGAGGGCGACGCGGCGGCTCGACGGAGCAGCGGGGCCAGCCGACGCCGGCGGCTGCGGGGGCGGCTGCTGCGCCCGAGGTCGCGGTGGCGTCCGGTGCGCATGGGGCGGTGGAGGTGCGGCGGCAGGCGTCAGACGCCACGGTCTTCGAGTTCGGGTCGGCGGCGGAGTCCGGCGCCGCCCTGACGCTCGCGGGATACTGCCCCGTGTCGGACGAGCTCGAGCCGTGCCGCTGGCAGCTGGTGCCGGCCGCCGGCGAGGGCGCGCCGCAGTTCCGCATCGTGTTCTGAGCGCGAGGAGAGAGCAGAGCAGACCGTATCCGGGTACATGCCGTCTTTACTTATCGGGCTGTCCTCGAATGCCAGGTTTCATATCATAGGTAGAAAGGTGTATCGTTTGGGTGTATACTGGTGCTCAGGCATTTCTTCGAATAAAACCTGGATGATTGCTATCAATCCTCATGGATGCTCATGTGTGCTTGCCTGCTTGGCGTGCTAATTGTTTGATTGGAGGCTCTTTTCTTTTTCTTCTCAGCTGAACTTATTTAGTCAATTCCAACATGAAACGAAAAAAAAAATTACCAAACTAGTGTGTCCAAGTTTAACTTGCATGGAGAAAACACTGAAATTTGTGGGTGGTGCAGCATGATTGAGGGAATGGGGAAATTTCCAAGATTGGTTCAGTTTCATGATGAATTGCTCATTTGAAGTTCATAAGAAGAACAACTCAATACATGAGTCATCCAGGTTTCATGTGTCATCTGTGGTGTCATATTATTAAAGCTGACCATTTAAAATCCTACAAAGACTGCTAACTCCTTGTACCGGGAGTTCAATGATTGAAATGATAGGTGCCCTAGTGTTTCGGAAAAACTGCAAGGCATGAAACGCTAAAAATTCTCTATATCTAAAATTGGATATCTTTGCATATTAAATTGCATGCTCCAGCCACTTGACAATGAAATGATTTCATGTAATCTTGGTAGTGGTAAAAGTTTTGTTTGATATGAAGAAATCAGTGGATCAGTTCTATGCTTGATTCTGGCCTTTTGAGGTTTGTCTGTCCTTTGCTCTAAGATTATCCGTTTGGGTTCACTTAAATAGGTCAGGTTGAATTAGAAAATACGTCTATGCCATTGTAGCAGCAGTTCCATACCGACTCTACCCATAACCCATGACAGCCTGAGCTACTGGGTATTAGAATAGTAGTATAACAAAACAGAGTTAAGCATGAGACACTACTGTAATTTTGAGCTTGGCCAAGGAAAGTTCAGCTAGGTGACACTAGTGATAATTGATTCTGAAGACATCTCGTGGCATCAGGTCATCAGAAATTTTATTATTCCAGTAAACGAGTTTCACAGATTGCTTGACAACTTCCATATTAATTACCGTTGCATACAAAGAAAGTGACTGTTTACTATTGTCTATAATATGAGATACAGTTTTTGCATAATAGTTCACTAAGTTACAACTTGTGTGATATATACGTGCATACTCTTGCAATTTTTCCATGGGATCAAGATGGGAGCAGCAGGAAACTGTTTTCCAAGCGTTTCCAACAGAATAGTGTTCTGTTTGTCTGTTACCACCATGCCGTAGGATGCCCAGCATCTGCTACTAAACTCTACCTCTTTTTTATTTTGATCTAAGATTAAAAATCACATGATGACTTGATAACTGCAACTGTGGTGTTCCTGAATTTCGTCTCTGTTTAAATTTTATTCCGGAACACCAAGTATCAGTCTGCATATATATGCCATCTTGTAAGAAGTTATTGGGTATTCTAGATGCAATGAACAAACACAGTGAGGTGAACTGCTTCAGAGGGAGCTCGTGAACTACCTGACACTCAGGCTCAGCAAGTGATTGCAGCTCACTTATTGTACAGAAATTTGTATCCATCATAGATCTAAGATGAAGATCTGTTGCATTCTAGCGGTAGTTTCTGCTTATGCTTGGTTTTGTGTCCAAAGCTTTCATGAGGATGAATTCCAGTTGTTTATCATAAGAGAACCCTGATTTTGTCCCTCGGATGAAACAGCAGCCCAATCTGTCAAATTAGAGTACTCCTGAACAATGGAAATTAGAGTTAAAAATTGTATGATTTGTATCTTCGTACTCCTACAGTGCCTCCAGAGAACTGAGATCTGTTACCACCATTGCTTAGGATGCCCAATGTCTGCTCTTGTACTGAAGTCGAAATCGTTGTTCTTTGAACTAAGATGAAAACCCATCTGCATGGCTCAAGAACTGGAAGTGTAATTATTCCAAATTTTTTCTCCACCAAGTAACAGTCTTCTGCACATGGTGTTCCTTCCGATTTGTTAAACTAAGTTATTGGATATGCATGCGATGAACATACTGTATTGAGTTCTGCTGCTTCAGGGTATGGCTTGCAAATTACCTGACGTTGAGGCTCGAACAGTGCCTGCTTTACAACTCATTTTCTGTAACAAAATATGCATCCATCATATATCTGAGATGAAGATCTGCTAGTACTGTTGCAGTCAAGTGGTAGTTCTCTGCTCAACGCTTTGTTTTGTGTCCAAAGGTTTCATCAAGATGAATTCCAGCTGTTTATCAGAAGGCCCCAGTTGAAGCAGCAGTCGATCAGTCAGACTATAGAGTAATGTCCTGAACAAATAGCAAAACCAAATAGCATGTGTCCACAATTGGAGCTGGATATGGCGCAAAATCGAATAGAAAAGCCACTTGCGGTCGCAGTGGAAACGGGTCAGCTTTTTCATTTCAGATCAGGTGGCTGCTTCTAGTGGAGAGTCGCTCACTCTGGGAAAGGACAGCTTCTCTACGCATGCTTCAGTGGCGCGACCAACTCGTCCGCTGTCACTGCACAATGTAGTCTCGCAGATAACACCTTATCTTCCTCTTGCAGCGACGATTCCCGCGCCAATGGCCCTGAACAACCTCTTGAACCTTCCGCCGTCCAATATCGCGCTCACACCTCCGCACCCGCCACTCCCAACGCGCCCGGCGCCGTCCGCGCCACCGCGCCGACCCTTTCCCTGTGTCTCCCTCGTGCGCAGCGAGCCGCCGAGGGCCGCAACGCGTCCAATCATCGGCGTCCCAGTCGTCGGAGGCCGCGCCGTCGCCGCCGTCATCGAGGGAGGAGGCCGTCGCCCAGGCGCGGTCCTGCCTCGCCACCGCTCTGCGGAAGCCGCTCAACAACTCTGTCCCGCTCAAGAAGCTGAAGAAGCAGCGGCAGGCTCGGTTCCGCGCGGAGATCCCCGTGGTCGACGACTCGCCGGGCTCCCTCGCGCGCCTCGCGTTCGACGTGTTCTCGGCCGGCGCCGGCGTGTCGAGGAAGGGCGCGCCGGCGAGGCTGCTGCTCGTCTGGCCCTCCGCCGAGGCGCTGGCAGTGGCTCTGCGGGAACACAACAGCTGGGGCGATTCGACGGCGCACGCGCAGCTGGACGCGGTGGCGCCGGACGCGCTGGGCGCCTGCGACGCCGCCGTGTTCCTGGCGCCGGCGCGGTCGCAGGTGGACAAGATGAGGGCCACCGCCGCCACGCTGGAGCCCAAGCCCGTGGTCCTGTTCAACCCGGCGTGGAGCTTCGACGAGGAGGAGGAAGGCGACGCGTTCGGCGGCGCCGGCGCTAGGGGCTTCGTGGCCTCCTTCGACGTGGTGTACTCCTTCACGGGGCTGGAGGTGAGAGGGCTGCTCAGCAAGAAAACGGGCGTGCTGCTCCGGTGCGTCGACGGCGGGAGGTTCGGAGGGGAGAGCTGGGTGCTCATGGTGGAAGCCGACGACCCGGCGAAGGAGGGGGAGTTTAGGGTGGTGTCGCGGCTGAAACGGCGGCCGACGATCGGCGAGGTGGAGACGATGCTGTACAACCTCATGGCCGCCAACTCGCCGGTGACCAAATCGGCTAGGTTCCTCAGGGAGATGGTGTCCAACGTCACCGGAAGAAAAGCGAATCAGTGATCAATCCTGCCTCATGATTGTGTGACTGGCTGGTTTGGAATATGTTCACGGTGTCTCCTGAATTTCTTCTGCCATGGAACTTACTTTAACGGTCAGAGTCCCGGAGCACAAGCACACTATAAACGGTTTTGATTGGTATATTCAGAGTTCAGCTGCGCAAAATCTATTCAGGCAGCGTTCCGTGACCCCTCTAAAGTTTTTAGAGGGGTCATATCAAAATACCGGTACGATTTATGTGTACTAAACAAAGTCAAATTACAAAATTAAGTCCAGGACCCCCATCTATTTCGCGAGACGAACGTAATGAGGGTAATTAAGCGGCGATTAGACGATGGTTACTGTAGCATTACTGTGTCAAAACATTGATTAATTAGGCTCGTTAGATTCGTCTCGAAAAATAACGCCCGTCTGCAGAAAGATTTTGTAATTAAATTTTATTTAGTACCCCTAAATAGTAAGATTCTTTTTACTTTAGAGGGGTATAAACTTTAAAGGGTGTTTTAGAGGGGTATCCGAACGGGGCCTCAGAAGAGAACGACACCCCAATCGAAGCCTTTATCGAATGATCTCTTGTAATCATCGGTCTGTTTTAAGGGCAAACCATCCTACACTGCACCAGTTTAACATATTTGAACCATCTCATACGCAAGGCCATTTTGATGTGGTTCAGGTTCAGCATTATCCTTACTAGCACTGGCTTCAACAGTTCTCAGTTCGTTATTTGTCTCAAGATATGTTTGTTTTTGGTTAAAAGAGCTTTTACTAATGCTTGTTCTAGTGATAAATTTTGCTCTACTTGATCGGAGATTCGATCTGGGCGGGCACTTCAAAAGTTTGTCCTCTTGGATCAGGGCTCTTAGCGTAATGGTTAAGACTTCTGAGTAACACCCAGCGACCCGGTTCGACTCCGAATAAGAGCGAAATTATCCGTCTGTGGCTAAGATAGACGCGTGCCAATGCTGACGTGGCTGTTAGTGTTCGACCAATTCCTAGAGGTAGAGTCATTGTTGACTCTCCACCTCATCTAAAAGTCAGTCTAAAAATTCACACCGTCTCTACATTAATAACCAGCTCGACATGTTAGCGCTCAGTAAATACTACAGACTGGACGCCTCATGGAGGAGGGGCTGGTGACGGACGTCCTCAAGATCTGTGAACAGGTGTGGAGAGGACCGCGGAGCCCGAGTACGAGGATATCTAAGGAGGTCGTGCCGGCGGACACGGTGGCGCACTGGCGCGAGCGGTTGCAAATTTCTTGGTGCCTGGCGGCGCCGGGGTGGCGCAGAGGGGCAGGGCACGGGAGCTTGCCGCGAAGGCACGTGCGGCTGCGGCAGAGGGCGGTTCGTCGTTCCTTGATGTGCGAAGCCTCGTCGATGACCTGATCGGAGCAAGAACGGCAGAAGCATTTGCCCTTGCGCCCCGCTTTGAAGCACAAGCAGGTGCCGCCTCTGATCTTGTGGGGCAGGTGCGGTTCTTCCCTTACGACAACAATTTGAAGAGACTTATCTTGACGAACTATCATTTTGAACTATAGTTAGATACATAATCTTTTTCAACAGTTTTGTTACGAGTGGCCAGCAATTTTATTTTTCAACGGTTATTACCTACTATCCTCGTTTCAAAATATAGACAGTTATGAGTTTGAGCATGGTAACTAAAAATATATACAAAAGGTAATGAGCATAACGAACGATGAGGAGTGAAGAATGGGAGATAGCCATATGAAAGGATGCATGGAGAAGTAGAAATGGAGAGAGAGAGAGAGAGAGAGAGAGAGAGAGAGAGAGAGAGGTACATCTTCTTTGTGAAACAGAGATATAGATGCATTGAGAAGTGAGAAATATCTATATTTTGAAACGAAGGAAGCACAAACTAATTATTCACAATTAATGTGCCATGTATTGTATTGAGTATTGTGGCCACTTGAAGAGAAAATTGTTAGGAATTATTATTAATCTTGCAGTGACTTATGTTACCTCATCTTTTAATTATGAAACAATTGCAGAAACTCACTTGCAACTGAGGGTTTTTATATATCAACTCACAAGAAATTTTGTTTCGTTCTCCACTCTGCAAGTGTCGATGTGTTTTCTTATTCCCTTTATGATTGCTTTGACCAGAGGACATGCTTCTTTCAATACAATTTTGAATTGCATATCATAACTCGCTACTCTCTGATAATGTTTAAATAACACAAATGTCGCACCTATATGTTTTATTTTTTCTATTTTGTTTATAGTGTTGCTACTGAGTTTCAACAGATAGCATGGCAATCTTTTAGCCTCTAAATAGATGATAACTATATAGTAGTGGAGCCTTTGAAGTAATGGTGGAGGTATGACGAAAGCCACGTTGTTCGATCAAAGCTATCAAGTGATTTTTTTGCAATTTGGTTTATGATTAGAGGGTTGGGTCCTTTGTGGTGGTGAAGAAAATTCAGATATATATGCATTAGTATTGTAACAACCAGCGCTGCAACAGTGAAGTAAGCTGCTCCACCCACATTAATTAGTGATGAAAAAATGAGACCAATCTGAGAGGAGATAGGCAGTTTTCCATTAAAAAAAGAAATAGCGATAAATAAACACCTAAATTTAAGAGTAAGGAGACTCAAACTTGAGTGTTTTTGGATGCAATATCAACATCTTCCGACTGAGACAGACTTAGCTTCCTATGAACTCACCCATATGAACGAACATACGCAAACCCTACCTCTACGAGTATTTTCGAAGCTGAGCCAATAAATTCTTGAGATTGACGAAGTCACCACTGACGCTTCGCTGATGACGGCCGCTTCGCCTACCGCTGAAAGCACAACGCCGTTAAATCTTAGAAAATTCGCTTTCACGAGGAGTCGAACCTAGAAGCTAAGGTGCTATTGAGGCATTTATATCATCGCACTTCAATAGACTTTTTTTTTTTGCGAAAGTGTTGAATGGACATATCTGCTACCACCTGTCCACCTCATGGACGGTTAAGTCCTGCCGGTGGTTCTCTCCTACCACCTCATGCACCAAGACTTTCGTGTCATCGTATTTGTTGGATGGGACTTATCTCCTATCACCGCAAGCACGTCAAGGAGAATTGCACGCATGTAGCTATGTCTGCCTCAGTTTACACAATCATATAGATTGGATCAGCAATGCATTTTTTTCATTGCAACCAACAGAATTCTATGTATAAGTAAAAGGGGCACAAAAATTAAAGGCCTCTCATTTCGTACTGCGTCTTATCGATCCAAAGATTACCATAGGGCTCCAATAGAAGTCTCCAATCAGAAATAGTTAAAGAGTTGTAGTAGTATGCTTTAGGAGTGATGTTTTCGCATAAACAGTACAAAGTAGGGAAGTAGGAATAGCTAGCATCCGTAGTGTTTGTCGAAACCGAACCGTGATTCTCACTTGGTTCGATTTACACACTATGAAGAGCGAACCGTGGAAAAAGATTCCTCCAGTCGAACCGAACTGACGATGCGAACCGTGGCTGGTCATGGGAAAATATTGTATTGCTAGCGGGATGAGCGATTGAGGCAGAAAAAAGAGAGACGTGGGTGGGGCAGTTTGATTGTTTTAGTATTTATTTTAGGACCCACCAAACGAACTTAACACTGCAGCCATCGCACCATGGTAAATCGAACCGCCTCGCGCTCATTCGATGCGGCGCGACACTGCAGGTGCTTTAAGCTATGTTAAGTAATAATCGACGAATCTTTAACAAAATAAAGTTATTTTAAAATTTGTATATTAATTAGCATCATCAATCGAAGGTGATGTTAGGATAACTTTTTCGTAGCTCAGAATTTTTTTTTCTCGAATACGCAGGAGAGCTGCGTATCTTTGTATTAAGGAGAAAAAGGTCAGAGACCGTTACACGACGCGTATCCGCACTTGGCGGTCGCTAGGTAGTCTTACAAGAATCGCATTCGGAATAGAAAGCCTAAGACCACCTAACTTGATCCCTAAGCCTACTCTCGCAGCATGATGCAACCTAGGTGCTTTGCTCCTGCCAAAGCCCACAGCCTGGCCTCCATCTTGATGTTGTCCACGATTTGGCTTGGTGTTGTTGTTGCGCCGTCGAAGACTTGGCCGTTTCTTGCTTTCCAAATGTTCCAGGCCACCAGCTGCACCAGGGAATCTACCCCTTTACGTGATGGCTTGCTTAAGTTTGTGCGCATAGCTTGCCACCAGTCAACTAGCTCCCGTGCAGACATGTTGAAGCGCTTGCCCAACCCAACGTGGTCTAGGATAGCCCACCAAACTTGGCGCGCGGATGAGCATGTGACTAGCAGGTGATCAATCTGCTCCGGTGCCTGGTCGCAAAGCGCGCAGGTGTCATCCTGCTGCAAATTGTGTCGCTTTTGCCGCTCTGCCGTCCAGGTGCGTTTGTGCATGGCTAGGTAGATGAAGAACCTGACTTTTGGGGGGGACCAGGCTTTCCAGATCCAGTTGGCTCCCTCGAAGTTGGTCGCGCCGCAGAAGAACATGTTGTAAGCAGATTTTGCTGTGTACTGCATGGATGCCGTCCATTTCCATCTGATTTGGTCGGCGTCGCTTGTCAGGTTCACTGAGCGGAGCCTACACCACAGGTCAAGGTACTGCAGGATAGCAGTGACGGTGAGTGGCCCTGTTATGTCCCTAATCCATTGTTTGGCTGTGAGGCCTTGCGCCACTGTTCTGTTCTTGAGAGACATGTGGTGTCACCGCGCGGCACAAGTCCGGCGCCAGGTCTTGTATCGATGTCCCGTCAATCCACTTATCGGTCCAGAAAAAGGAGAGCTTGCTGTCACCGACCTCTACGAAGATTGATGCGTCGAACATGGCTCTTACTTCCTTGTCGCACTCAATAGGCAGTTGGACCATGGCCGCTTGCTATCAGTGCGTTGGAGCCACAGCCAACGCATGTGGAAGGCATAGCAGCCAATTTAAGATTCATGATTCCTAGGCCTTGCAACTCTTGGCCAGGCTAGTGTGCATTGGCCCCCGCTTGCGGATGGTTCACCGGCCCAAAGGAAGCCTCGGTGGCACTTCTCAATAGCTGCGATAGCCCATGCTGGCAACTTGATTGAGATGAGTGGGAACACTGATTGCCGTCAAAGTCGATTTGACCAGTGATGCACGCCCTGCTTTGTGGAGGAGGCCGGCTTTCCATGTCGGTAGTCGTCTGTGGACCTTGTCGACGACCGGTTGTAGGTCTGCTTTACGCAAGCGACTGGTGGAGAGAGGCATACCAAGGTATGTTTATTGGGAGGTCTGCGATTTGGCAAGGGAACAGATCCTTGACCCGACTGATGTCCCTATCAGTGCAGCAGATTGGAGCTACGATGCTGTAACACCCCAAAATTTGAAAGCAAACAAAAAGGAATAAAAATCACTCCAAATTTAAATTTTTCTCTAACTCTTACCTTGTCATGATTTTTCAAAATAAAATTCCCTAAACTATTCAAACCTAGATTTTAATTTGAAATTTCTTAAATATAAAACTCATGCTCAAGTGTTTGTTTTTCATATAAAAATCTACTAAAATTTGAACCTTTCGAATATCCAACAAATTTAATTAAAGTAGATTAAATTCCAAGTTAAATTTTCAAATTTTTGAATTTATAACTTGCATAAAACTCATCATATGCACTTTTGAGGTTTTATTGGATTTATTTTGAGTGTTTGAGCAGCTTTTGTTTTTGTTCGAATTTGAAATCCCTTCAAATTCGAAATCCCCAAAATGTTTAATCCTTTTCCCTTCTTCTCGGGCCGCACTTCTCCTTTTTCCTTTCCAGACGGCCCAGCCTCTTCCTTCCTTTCTCCTCCCACGCCAGCCCAACTCCTCGGCCCAACTCGCTTGGCCCGTTGCTTCTCCCTCTCTCGCCGACAAGTGGGCTCCACCTGTCATCCTCGTCCTCCGACATCCCGACGGGATTTCAGCCGCCGCCCATACCGCCGACGATCGACGACGTCACCCGCCGCCCTACTGTGCCGTGCCGCCTCACTGTGCCACACCGCCTCCACCGCCTTTAAAAGTCGCCGAACCCCCACTCCTCTTCACCGTGCTGCCACTCTTCTATCCCTCTTTTCCTCTTCTCTCTCTCCTCTCCCCGACGAGCTCTCCGGCGACCTCTTCTACCGCCGCAGAAGCTCGCCCTCTTCTCCCTTCCGCTTCATCGAGCCTCCTCGAGCCGTGTAGAACCCTGACATCCTTTCGATGCTCTTCACCGCGGCCTGAGTGAGGAGATCGGCGGCGAACCCTAACCGCCACCATCACCTCTTCGTCGCCGGCCACCTCGGTCGTCCCCCGCTTCATTTGAGCTCACGGTGAGCTTCCTCGTGTTCCCCTCTACCTCTTGCGCTACTTCTCTTCCCCTTCTTTCTCTTGCGCTCACTTTCCGGTTGCACGCCACCGCGCCGCCAACTCCAGCGAGCTCGCGCCGCCGCTCCAGTCGCCCCCGTCGTCGACGTGTAGCACCATTTGCTCTGCCGTCGCACGTAGGGATCCCGCGGCCACACCTCGTCGAGATTCCGCCGCCGTAGACGCCGGCGGCGACGCTCCCGGCGATGCGCCGCCGCGCGCGCCGTCTCCCCAGCCGCGTTGACCCAGTGCGCCGCCGTCCAACGTGGCGCCACGCCAGCACGTGGGCCCCGCTTGACCCGGTCGCCACTCGCACAATCAGCAGCTCCACTCCCCCACACCTCCATAGACCTAGTTCATATGAACCATGGACACATAAGCCCCACCGTTTCACCATGAGCTCGGTTCACGAGATTTTCTATTACAAAAATAAATCCCAAAACCCCAGAAATTCACGGGCCCTGTATATTTTACAGATAAGCCCCTGACCTTCCGAATAATTCTGTTACAGTCCTGCCTTTTTATGGAAACACCCCTATACTTTTCCATAATTACATTTTAGTCCCTACCTTTTTACACCAAGGCCCCTACACTTTTTCATAATTACAGATAGGTCCCTTGATCCTTTCTGTAATTACAAATAAGCCCTCATGACCTTTCTATTCTCATAGATAAGCCCCTAAATCTTTAAATCTCCGTATCTTTTCCAGCCGAACTCTGTTTTGAGCGATTCTTGCGCTCACGCGTTCGTAGAAACGTGTAGTACCCTTTGGTACTAATATTGAGGCTCTAAAATACTTTTATGAGCCATCAACGCCCTAAGTTCCACCCTCTCTCTCGATACAATTCTATTTCGGCAAGCATGCGACAGCAATCCCACATGTCAACCATGTTAGTTCACCACTTGGCAACAAGCTAAGCCAATCTAGCCATATCTTTCCACATCAAAGCATATCAACCTCCTTTCATCGCAACTCAACTTCAACCCTAATCTTGTTCAGCTTTCGCTCCATCAAACTTAACCCATTGTTATCCTCAATTGTTATTGAGCTTTCATTGATTTGTTATCCTTTTTATAAGTGGTCTTTTATTGGATCTTATTTGGCTCTTCTTGATCTTTATTTTCTTTTCGCGGTAGTTTGTTTATACGGTATGTTTTTATGCGCTAGCTTACGCGAGATCCGAAGAAGAGCCAGAAGAATTCAAGAAAAATCCCGAAGAACCCAAGCTCAAGGACGAGTCAAAAGATACGAGTTTCGACGAAAGATTCAAAGACATCGACCTCAACCGAAGAATTTGAAGACTAATAACTTGAAGATTAGGATATCGTTTTTCAGGCAAGCTCTACTTCTCCTTGATCATGATTGAACCTACTGTTTTCGCAAATGCACCTATAGAGCCTACTCTCATACTACGGATTGCTTGTTATTTTACTGCTTGTGTAGCTATGATCCTACTTGCTTACGGATGTTGGTGCCATTATATAGGCACTAATATGTGGATCCTTGATTACCCTTGTTTACCCTTCTCCTTGATAACCCTAGGATAGTTCCATTATTTTTTATGATGGCGCTTTTACCTTGCTACTAGAATGCTTAGGACCCCTGCAATGTTTCTACATTGCCACACCTTACTCACATACTGCTTTTACAAAAGTGTTGAAATGAGTTTGGTGGTGTGTGTGATACTTGGGTTGGGAGTAGCACAACTGTGTTAGGTGATGATGAAGATGATGGCGCGTTGGATCGCGGGCAAGGCCACTAGTCAATGGTTGGTGGTGTGATAGACCCCTAGTGGGGGATATGGTGCATGCCCGGCCACATAAGGACCGGTTCTCTCGACCGTAAACATAATGATTCTCGTACAACCACGGAACCTGGTATGGGCAGGACCTACCCTACCTTCTTGGTACTCTTACAACACCACCAGGAGGCCGGTAGAGGCAACGAAAGCTCAAGAAAAGGATTCGGGAAACGTACCCGTGATCCGGCTCGCGGAACCCGCTATGAGTTACGGGAGTGCCGCATGTCCTGATATTTGTTGCAGGATCCTGTTATAAGTTACAGGAGCACGACGTACCCTGCTATCTTTACAGGTGTACTGTGCCAATATGCGACCCTTCGAGTCACAAGCCCCTGAGTGTGATTTCGTGGTGGATTTGTGAGACTACTCGGAGAAGATGGAATAGGCGTTGCGTACCCCCTTGCAAAGGGTGCGTAGCCCGTGGGAAAAGCTGTACAACCTCTGCAGAGTGTAAAATTCATCCGGATGGACGTTGTCACGGCATATGACACATTATGGTCTTGCGCTCCTTGAGATTAGCCACCTCATCTATCTCCTTGGCGTGTGAGTTGGGTTGTAGTCAACCCGTGTTTTGGAAGTGCTGGCATGGATGCCGGGTCGGTGTGACCATTGAGGTCAGAAGGCCCAACTAAAACTGTGGAACTGGCGGGAATGCTTCATACTCTCCCAGGGCCAACCAACTAAAATATTGACAAAAACCTATCTGTTTTATCTATGACTCCTTCACTTGCTTTAGTGAACCATGCATAAAGTTTGCTTTCAGCAAATGAGCCTTACAGCCTCCTCCTTGCTAGAACCAAATATGCATATATTTATACCCTTGTGTAGTGTAGGGCTTGCTGAGTACCTTATGTACTCACGCGTTTGCAATTGTTGGTTTAGCGGGAGAAGACCTCGTAGGAGACGACGACGATTAAGTCTGCTTGTGGATTTAGGCTTTGATTTTCCGCTGTCTGCTTCACCGTTAGTTGGTCGGATGGACTTGGATAGTTATAAATCCTTGTCGTACCGCCACTAAGGGTCTTATATCAGGTATCATACTTATTCGAAGTATGCTTTTGATTACCATATCTGTGTTCTTGTGCGTATCAGCTACTGATCCAGGGACTGATACAGTATGCACAACAGATTCTAGAAATGGGGTCTGACAGATGCATTTCTCCATGTTTGTTCACAGTCCGGAGGCTTCGCCGAAAAGTTCAAGGATGGCGCCCGTGGCGACGAGGTCTTGGGTTGTTGGCGTAATGAAGAGTACCGCGTCGTCAGCGTACAGCGAGCACTGGTGCAAGATCGCTCTATGACCGATTGGCTTCAGAATCCCTTGTTGGGCCACGTGGTTGAGCAGCCTGTGCAGAACATCCATTACCAACAGAAAGATCATTGGCGAAAGTGGGTCTCCTTGCCTCAGACCGCGCGCGAGGTCTATTGGTTTGCCTGGTTCCCCGTTGAGCAACACTCTTACTGACGGAGTTGATAGCAGTAGGGTTAGCCAATCCCTCCATTTACTACCGAAGCCCACGAATTCCATAATTTGTAGCAGGAATGGCCATGAAACAGTGTCGAATGCCTTGGCTATGTCCAGCTTGAGTAGGAGCTTCGGCATTTTCTGTTGCTTGAATAATTTGGCTGAGGCTTGGACGAATCGAAAGTTGTCGTGTATTGATCGCTTTTGGATGAAGGCGCTCTGGTTGACATCAATCATGCTGTCGAGCACCGGAGCAAGCCGTCTTGCCATCAGTTTGGCCACAATTTTTGCAAAGCTATGGATTAGGCAGATCGGTCGATAATCGCCAGCCGTCTTTGCTTCTTCTTTCTTGGGGAGCAGTGTGATCAGGGTGTTATTGAGCCCTCCAAAACGCATTGACCGCAGCGACAAGATCTTGCTTGATGACCGGCCACGCGGAGATATAGAATTCCGCGGTGAACCCGTCCGGTCCCGGCGCCTTGTCAGCCGGCAGGGCCTTAATTGTGTCACGGATTTCTTCTGCAGTGAACGGATAGTCCAGCTGTGAGAGGTCCTTGTGCTGTAGGTGTAAGCATCGTGTGACCGGGAGGGGGGGGGGTGAATCGGGCACACCATGAATTAAAACTTTTTGCACTTCTAGGTACTCATACTAATTGCACAAGTAAATGATACATAACTAGAGAGTACGTGTGCACTATGTGATAGTGATCAAGCAAGGATAACCATGTGCTAGGACTTGTACATGCTAGGAGCAAGGTATACATGAGCATATAGAACAACCTAGCATATGACGATGTACAAGATAAGCACAACAAGCCTTACACATGCTAGTGTATAAGGTAAAGGCACTCAAGCATTCTAGTAAGCATACGGGTAACACAAACGGAAACTCAAGTAGGTCCTACACATGCTAGTATATATGATAGATAGACAAACAAACTAGCATCCATACAAGTAACATATGGGGAAGCTCAAGCTAGTGATCATGACAACAATATAGATACAACATAAAGCATAACAAAATCACTAGATGGTGTCAAGCAAGTGTATGAGTTATGAGCAAGTAGGTACACATAAGGAAAGCGCATATCACTAGAGATAACATAGAGTTAGCACACGGAAACAATCATCAAGCAATCATATGATAAGCATAAGGTCTACTACATGCATATAAGATAAACGAGATAGTAAGTGCAAGTAGTAGAGAGTAAGAGTAAGAGATTGCTCATCGATTTTTCCTGTGGTATCGGAAGGATGGCGTCTTCCCCTAGTCCACGTTGGGTCACTCCTGCCGGAGTCTCGACCCCGTCCCTCCGCTCGATGGCGATCCCTTCTAGAGCACACGACACTCTTCCAGCCGGTGATGTCCCCAAGAGCACGGGCTTCACCCCGCCGCACACCAGCAATGCTCTCCTCCTTGGGACCATCCACCGCTCTTGAGTGAAGTCGCGGGCACGTCCCGCCGGGCTTCTCCCGGGTACTCCTCCGAAGGTAAGGCTCCGCACTTGATGGGTGCCAAAGGGCGCTCCACTAGTGATGCTTCTTTCGCACGGGAAGCTCCAAGACCGTGTACAAACTTGTGTCGGCTTCCACACTCTCTTTGGCGAGCTCAACACCGACGCCCAACCGGTCTAGGCCTTGCCATAGACCAAGGGTAACAAACCAAGACCGCCTCCCTATGACCACACTAGTCCTAGAGGTGGATGGATACTCTCAACCCTCTCAAGCACTAAGCTTCTTCTTCTTCTTCTCAATCTTCAAGCACCAAGATTCCTCTCCAAACCTTCCCCAAGTGCCTCTCTTTCATCCTCTTAGCTTCCTCTATGTTTCCCCACTGATAACAACGGCCAAAGGCACCCCAAAGGGCCAAGCAACCGGCTATTTATAGCCTTCCACTCAAAAACTATCCGTTGCCCCGAAAGTGTCCAGTCACAGTGAGGACCGGACCATCCGGTCCCTTAAGGACCGTACCGTACGGTCATCAGTAGACAGCTTGCAGTATTTCGGCGATAACTCCTTGATCCGAATTCCGATTGAGGTGTACCACATATCAATGGAAAGATCTTGAAATTACTCACAACTTTCCTTTTGGGCTGATCTCCAGATTCGGCCATCTTCATGTCGATATGGCGACCGGACCGTCCAGTCCTCATGATCGAACCATACTGTCTCCTCCTGACAATCTGTAGTATTTCAGGCATACCTCCTAGCTCCGAACTCCGATGGAGGTGCACCATATATTGTTGGAAAGCTCTTGAAATTCTCTACAACTTTGCTTTTGTGTCAATCTCCAGATTCTGACATCTTCATGGCCAAAAGACCACTGGACGGTCCGGTCCTTAGGATAGGACGGTCCGGTCTCCATTTGTTCCACAGAATCTGCTTCTCTGTTCTTCTTCCTCTTTTAGGGATCGTACCGTCCGGTCTCTAGGACCGTACCGTCCGGTCTCCATTCCTCATTTCCAACAGAAACTTCATCTTCTCTGTTGCTTCTCCCAATAGGGACCGTACCGTCCGGTCTCCTTGACCATACCGTCCGGTCTATAGTCCGGTCTTCATTTTCTCAGCAACCCGAGACTTCACTTCTCTGTCTGGATCTTCAATGTAGACCGTACCATACGGTCTCCTTGACCGTACCGTCCGGTCTTCTCTGCTGAAGCTGATCTTGATCATTTCTTCGATTCTTGCTTCCAAACTTCATCCACGTGGCTCCTCTTCTCCTCTGCTGCCACCCTAGTGCCTGAGAGACTCTTTGAGCATCCAATCACCTCTACCACTAGTGTGGCCTAAGAGAAACGACTCAATCCCCCTAGATAGTCCGGTTGTTCCTATGGACTCAAGCCTACATCCACACCAAGCCAACACTTGCTTGGATCTAGCATGTCTTTAGCCTTGATCCATCTTCTCAAACCGTGACCTCCATCAAGTCCTTGATCCTTATCGTCATCCATCAATGAAGCTTCTTTATGCGACCTAAAGAATATGCATGAACACCTTTCGTACATCCAAAGATGTTAGTCACAATGATCTAGTTGTCACAAAGGACAACCCGATCGAAGCATCATATAATGTGCATAGGATACAAGACAAGAACATCATCACATAATAGACAAGATCATCATAGCATATGATATAAAGCAAAGTCAACATGATGATCAAGAGTATGTCAAGGTATATGATACATAGAAGGACACATGACATACTCACCTTGTCTCTTACCTCATGTGCGTAGTAGTCATCTTGTAGAGTAGTTCTCATGTTCGCTTCTCCTCTTTATCAACTTCTTTGCAACCTTTGAGGTGTTGTCACTCCAATAGTGTATCACTACATCCGTGAGACTAAACATCTTGTAAACTAGCAAACCTTGTTAGTCCCATTGACTATGTTGACATCAATCACCAAAACCTATGAACCATGCTCTAGGTTCATTGATCTTACAGTAGGCCAATTGCGGCAAAGTCGATCGAGGTGTTGCGCTCCTGCTCTGTTCCCATTATTCTTGTGAAGTGGTCAAAGAGCACGTCTGCCTTCTCTGCTTGTGTGCATACATTTCCTTGTTCTGTATGCAAGGAAATGATGTGCTTCTTCTTTTGTCTGTGCCTTGCGTGGATGCTGAAGAATCGTGTGCATGCATCTCCTTCTTTGAGCCATGTAATGCGAGACCGGAGATGAGCGATTGTACGCTCCAGTGAGGCTAGGCCGAGACATTTTATCTTCAATTCTTTCCTCAGTTCATGTTCATCGTTGCTGAGGTCTCTGAATTCTTGAGCTTTGTCGAGGCGGCCGATGATCTCCCGAGCCGCTAGGATCTGCAACTTGATCATTCCGACCCGACGCTGGACCCAGCTTTGCAGCTCTCTTGCAGTGTTGCGCAGTAGAGAGTCAAGGCGCTTGAATGGCTCGTTCGTTGGGAGACTGCTACGCCATCCTTTCTTGACCGCGTCCAAGTAATCCGGCAGCTTAGTAATCCGGCAGCTTGGTCCAGAATTTCTCAAAATGGAAGCGTGGTTTGGCGTGTCCCAGCGCATTTGTGGCGAGAAGCAGGGGACAGTGGTCAGAGATATCAGACGATAAGGCGTGCAGTAGGCAGTTGGGGAAATGCAGTTCCCAGTCTACCGAGACAAGTACACGGTCCAGCTTTTCGAGAGTTGGCATAATTCTCTCGTTGCCACAGGTATGGCTCCGCCCATGGTGATGTACGTCCTTTAGCTCGAGATCGTTGATGAAGCGACGAAAACGTCCCATGTTGCGGCGGTTTATATTGGTGTTGTTCTTGTCCGACGCGTCTAGCAGCAGGTTGAAATCCCCTACCACCATCCAGGGAGCCGACGTGGTTGCTCTTACCGAACGCAGAACTTTAAAAATTGTATACTAAGACTGACTCCAACAGCAGCCATGCAAAGCCATATATGCATAGCAATCACCACTGTGCATCAGCAAAAGTGTCTCCAACAGAGTAGGCAATGGAGGAAGCAATTTTGCCTTTGAAGAGAGAGAACATGCAAAAATAAGACCACCTCTCTCCTCGAAATGCATTTGCGGTAGCTGCGCGCCCGCCCGCTCCCATCAGCTCCCGCCGCCGCGCCCCGCCCTGCACGCGTCGACGCGCCGCCGCCACTCGTCCTGCTCCCGCCACTGCACCCCCGCTGCCGCGCCTGCGCTCCTCCCAAACGGAGGCGCGGGGCGCTGCGCGGCATGGAGGCGGGCAGCGAGACTTGGCGCGATTCGCCGGCGATGAAGCCAGCGCGAAACTGGACGAGGTCTGGTCCATGAGGTTCAATGAGGATTGGACTATCCGCCGGTCAAGATCTAGAGAGTTGGAGGTCACCGAGGCGAGATGGCGACGATGAGGGCGGAGCTGCAGCGATGGCGAGTCAGCAGCGAACGGTGGCGAGGCGACGGCAACCAGAGTACTGCGAAAGGATGAACTAGATCATGTCACAGAGGTGCGCAAGGATGAGTTGAGGTAGCCAATGCGAGGAATCGGACGGTGACTCACCGATGACGACGAATTCCGGTGATAGGTCGACGGCGAACGGTGGAGCTCGATGGAGAAGAAATTGTGATTCCGGTTGAACGAGTAGGCGGCGTCGACGAGATCCTCCGGGGCTTCGACGAGAAGCTCACGGCGCGTCCATGGAGGGGCTAGGCGTGGCTAGAGGTGGTGTGTGGTGGTGGCACAGCGGTGAGCTTTGCCGCCGGCTTTGCACGCGGGAAGCGCTGGGCGAGCAGGGACGCGGAGCGCGGGCTGCAACGGCGCGCTCGGCGAGCAGGGAGGGGCGCAGCGGTGCGGCGCGCTGTGCGAGCAGGGTGCGACGCGGCGGGGCGGGTCGAGCAGGGCATGCGTGGCTGCGGCGGCGCGCAGAGTGAACACAAGTGCCGAGCAGCGTGCTAAGCGAGCGAGCCGCGACGCCGCCCCGTCCCTCCCTCTCCCCACGTCGCGTCCGCGAGCAAGCAACAGCTGCAAGACGCAAGCAAGCTGTGGCCGTCCACGAAGCAAGCAGCAGCACCAGCAGGGAGCAAACAAGAAATCAAGCTGCGGTGTCCACCAATCAAGCAAACATGGATGCTGCGGTGTCTAGCAATCAAGCAAGCAAGCATGGGCACACGCAAATGCAAGCCGACGCGCGCGAGCGTGGCTGGGAGCAGTTCGGCGCGGAGTGGGCGGAGGACGAGGCGGTGGCGGGACTCGGCAGCGTAGTAGGCGATGGACGCGATGGCGAAGGACTTGAGCGATTGCGGCGGGAACGAGCGGGCGCTGTGCGTGCGGGACGCGCAGGGCTCGCGTGCGCGTGGGACTCGCGGCGGCAGGCGCGCGTGCACGCAGGGCGCGGCGCTGCGACGGGCGGAGCGGGGCGCGGGCGAGCGATGGCAAAGCTAGCGCGGACGAGCGGCAGCAGGGCGAGCGACGGCAGGGCGAGCGCGCGCGACGGCGAGCGGCAGGCCGGCCCCCGCTCGTCCCGCGCGCCGCAGCGCGCCCTCGCCCCATGCCGCTCGCCCTGCCGTCGCGCGCTGCGCCAAGGCGTTCGCGTCCTACCAGTCGCTCGGTGGCCACAAGGTTAGCAGCTCTTCGGCTCGGTTCGCGCCGAGGCGGGTTGCGCAGAGGAGCCTTCACCGGCGAGCGCCTGCGCAGCGCGGAGCTCGTCCCCAACCTCGCCGCGCACGGGATCGTCGAGCAGCTGCTCCTCAGCAAGGTGTCGTGTCGCTCCACGAGCCGAGCTTGAGCAGCGACAAGCAGTGCGCGGTGGACAGGTTCGATTGGAAAGGCAAAACAAATGCAATAGCGCTGTTGGAGAGAGTGACGGCTGAAAGAGATCTAAAGCACTGTACATGAGAGCCAATTCTTAATTTGCCTCTCCTCCTTGTTGGAGTCAGTCTAAGACTGACTTCAACAGAGGAGGCAAATCCATATTTGCATGTCGTATCGCTACTGTACATCTCCGATTACTCGTCCAACAGACGATGCATCCGGGCATCCGTTTTGGCTTCGGAGGAGAGAGGTGAGGTAAAAATGGATTCCCTCTCTCCTCCTAATGCATTTGACGGAGGCGCTGGGGGCCCTGGCAGCGTAGGCGGGCTGGACGACGGCGCGCCTCGCCGCGGCCGTCGCGGCCTTCGCCGCTGCCGCCGCTACGAGCCATCCCCGACCTAACCGACAACACCGTCGGGTGCGCAGGGCGACCATCTAGCCTATACCCAATACACACTTCAACTTCCCAAGCCGTAGCTCGAGATCGACAGCGGATTTCATCCATGGCCGCTGGTTGAGCGAGCTCGACCTCGTCGTTCGATTCTCCCTCCACGGTGAGCCACGCCTCAATTCCTCGCATATGAGACTCCCCCGCACTCTGGCGCACCTCCCTGGCTTGATCTCGTCACAGTTCCGCCGCCGAGGTTGCCGGAAACGTCCTTCTTCCCTGGCACCGTCCGCCGCACCGGCCACCTCGCCGACGAACATCCTCTTCCGCTACTCTTCCACGACGACACGTATGTCGGTGAGCTCCGCCTCGCTCTCGCGTTGCTCATGCCCTCTTCTCTTTCGTCGGAGACCCACTGCTCTGGCCGGAACGCCGCCTCACCGTCGCTCGCCGCGTTGCCGCTCGTCATCGGCTGTGCAGGGCGAGGGCGGCGGCGCGTACGCGCAGGGCCCGCGCCGGCGCTGGCGAGAGCAGCAGTTGGCGGCGATGCTGCTGATGGCGGGGCGAGCGGCGCGCGGCAGCGGGGCGGAGGAAGAGCGCGGCGGGGAGGCGCGCCCCACACACGAGCCTGGCGGACTGGCATGGATTCGCGGCGGCGCTGCTCACCTGCTTCTGCTCCGCCGCCGCCCCTTCCCCTTCTTCCTCGTGCAGCTCGACGCCCGACGCCACGCGCAGCTCCACGCCTCAACGCGCACCGCCGCGCCAGCCACCTACGCGCGCGCCCACAACGATGCCCTCGCCGTGGCCGCGCTCGCCCTGTCCCTGCCGTCGCGTTGAGCAGGGGCCTCGCGTGGCGTGGCGCGTCGCGTGGAGCAGGGGCGTCGCGTGGAGCAGGGGCCGTCGCGTGGCGTGGGGCGTCGCGTGGAGCAGGGGCGTCGCGTCGCGTGGAAGCAGGCTGGGAGGCGCGACGCTGGAGGGCGGCGGCGCGGCGCGTGCCCGTGGCGTGGAGGAGACGGCTCGCTGTGAGTTCAACTGGAGATGAAGATGCAGCTGCTTGTTGGAGATGGTGCTACGAGAACAAAAGCCAAACCACTGTTCATACGAGGCAAATGGCAATTTACATCTTCAAATTGTCGAGTCAGTCAATCGAAGACCGGAGCAAGTACGGTAGTAGTACTAGCTCAGAATTGAACTTTAAAAATTTTATGTTAAACATTAAATAAAACCTAGTAGTACACTCAACTACACTGAACCATACGCGCCAACTACCTCTACCTCCGTCCTTGTCAACACCGTCCGGCCTCCATCCGCATTATGTAAGGCAAGAGCTCCGTTCCCCAGGCGGCCAGGCCAAAGTGTCGCATCAAAGTCGAACTGCAAGCATGGCCTCCGCTAAGCAGAGCAAGAAGCTCCGCGTTCTTCTCATGCCCTTTTTCGCCGCCAGCCACATCGCCCCCTTCACAGACCTCGCCTTCCACCTGGCCGATGCCAGGCCCGACGTCGTGGAGGCCATCGTCGCTGTCACCCCGGCGAACGCCTCCGTCGTCCGGTCAGCTCTCGCCCGGCGCGAACCCAACGGCCGTGCCGCCGCCACCACCGTCAAGGTGGCTACCTACGCGTTCCCGGCCGTGGACGGCCTCCCGCCGGGCGTCGAGAACCTCTCCACCGTCTCGGCTGCAGACTCGTGGCGCATCGACGCCGCTGCCTTCGACGAGGCGCTGATGCGGCCGGGGCAGGAACGTCTCATCCGGGAGATCTCGCCGGACGCCATCGTCACTGACATACACTTCTTCTGGAACGCAGATGTCGCCGCCGACCTCGGCGTGCCGTGCATCACGTTCTACGCTGTAGGGACCTTCCCGTCGCTGGCCCTGCTCCACCTGAAGCTGTTTGATGGCGTCGATCAGGCCGTCGACGGGGTGGTGACTGTTCCTCGGTTTTCGGGCCCAGATATACGGGTCCCCGTTACCGAGCTGCCCGAGTACTTGAGGACGCAACAAGTAAGTGATGCCTCCATAGGCGACCGGATATATTCGGCGCAGAATAGATGCTTCGGAATTGTTGTGAACACTTTCTTTGATTTGGAGCATGGGTACTGCGAGATGTACGTGGGCAATGGCTACGTGAAGCGCGCCGACTTCGTCGGACCTCTCTCGTTGCCGTTGCCGCCTCCGGTCACATCCAGCAACGGCGGCGACTCGCAATGCATCGATTGGCTTGACAAGAAGCCAGCCGAGTCGGTGGTGTACCTCTGCTTCGGCACCTTGACTCACGTCTCACACGCTCAGCTCCACGAGCTTGCTCTTGGGCTAGAAGCCTCCGGAAAGCCATTCCTGTGGGTGGTCAGGTCCGATTCATGGGCACCGCCGGAGGGGTGGAAGGAGCGTGTCGGGGACAGGGGCATGGTCGTCTCAGGGTGGGCTCCACAGACGGCGATACTGGCACATCCAGCCGTAAGGGCGTTCGTGACGCACTGCGGGTGGAACTCTGTCCTGGAGACGGTGGTGGCTGGCGTGCCGGTGCTGACATGGCCAATGGTGTTCGAGCAGTTCATCACCGAGAGGTTTGTGACACAAGTGCTTGGGATCGGGGAGCGGCTGTGGCCGGAGGGTGCCGGGGTTCGGAGCACCAGGTATGAAGAGAACGAGTTAATCCCTTCCGAGGCGGTGGCGCAATCGGTAGCGACGTTCATGGAGCCTGGAGGGGCAGGAGATGTGGCGAGGAGCAGGGTCAAGAAGCTCTCCGCGAAGGCTCGTGCGGCCATGGAAGATGGTGGCTCCTCTCGCAATGATCTGCTTCGCCTCGTCGATGATCTCGTCGAAGCAAGAAGCGCTGGTGCGGGGATAATGCCATAGTCACATCGACGAAATGCAAGAACATCCGGCTCTGCCCTGTCTCTGTTTTTTTTTTCGTTCATTTGTAATAACCTCTCCACATAGCAGGATGCCTGGATCATGGCCTCATGGAAGAGGCAGAAGGTGGTCGGATCACTCGATGTTAGTGTTATAAACATATTAGGATAAGGTAATTCCATACTGCCGTATGAATGAGGAAGACGTCCTGTAATTTAAATCTTTGTATGCCATTATTATACTCTTCGAGAAGAACAGTACAATACAATCAAACATTATATTTGTTGGTGGTCAAATTTTGGAACAAGTAAACAATAATATTGTATGAAAAAAAAATTATGATCAACAGGGTTGGAGAGATGTCCCCTATCAGCAGTGAACAGTGGACATGATAATATGAATCATTGAAGAGTTTTCACATCGACAAGCCATTAGGCGTGAGGAAGGGAAAGAGAATGACCCTAATTGATTGTTACGTTCATGTCATCTTGCGGTAGACGATACTTCCACAGCAGGGCATCGCTTTCCATAGATAGAAGAGGCAGTGGAGGGAGGGCAGCTTTGCATGTATAGAAGAGGAGGCAGCCGGGGGAGGTGCAGCGTCACCGTAGACCCTAGTCAATTCGGGCCTGCGGATCCCTCGCGGTGGTGTCTAGCATTGGATGCGTACCGTCGTTGTGTGGTCACGGCGCGGCCCCGTCTTCACGCCGCGTGGTGACTGCGCACTGTCGTCCTCTTTACACCTCCGCCAGCCAGCTTGACGGCCCCGCCCGTGCGGACCGCCGAGCCGCGCCTGAGCAAAGCAAGCGCCGGCCACGGCCTCCGCGATCCATCCAGCGGACCAGCACACGTGACGGGCAAACGAGGCCCAGCTCCATGCGCGTGAACGAGTCTCACCATGCCTAGGAGTAGTACTTGTTAGAGCACATCGATTCTGTGACTGATAGGTGACCTGACGAGAGTCTCACCATGCCTTTCCAGGAACGCACATCGATTCCTAATGTGTAGCGCTACTCCTGTCCTGTCTGCTGCCGCTACGATGGATGCCGCCGCATGTATTGTTGCCATACTAACCGCTCTTTTGGTCTCGTACAGTAAGACAACGACTGCGTTTTGTGGACTTATCGCTAGAGACAACAACTGATTGCATGCATGCGGGCAAAACAAACAAATCAAGATCGGCCCCTACGCCGGCCCTGCTCAGTTCACGGGGGCGGCGGACGGCGAGGTTGTCCGGCGCCGGCAGTGGATCTCGCTTCGATCAGATCATCAACGAGGCGGTGCAGGTCACGGTACGACGAGCCGCCCTCCGCCACGGCCGCGTGCGCCTTCGCGGCGAGCTCCCGCGCCCTGGCCCTCGCGGCCTCCCCGGCGCCGCCGGGCTCCAGGAACGTCGCCACCGCGCGCGCCACGGCCGCCGCCGGCACGACCTCCCTCTCCTCGTACCTCGTGCTCCGCGGCCCGCTCCAGACGCGCGCCCCGATCCGGAGGACCTCCGTGGCCAGCCGCTCCTCGATGAACTGGTCGAACACCAGCGGCCACGTCAGCATCGGCACGCCGGCCGCCGCCGCCTCCAGCAGCGAGCTCGACCCGCAGTGCGTCAGGAACACGCCCACCGACGGGTGGGCCAGCACCGCGGTCTGCGGGACCCACCCCCGGACCAGCATTCCCCGCTCCCCGACGCGCTCCGCCCACCCCTCCGGCGGCGACCACCTGTCGGCCCTCACCGCCCACAGGAACGGCTTCCTCGACGCCTCCAGCCCGAGCGCCAGCTTCCGGAGCTGCTCCTCCGAGATGGCGGCGTAGGTGCCGAAGCACACGTACACCACCGAGCAGCTCGGCTTCGAGCCAAGCCACTCGAGGCACGGCGACTCGCCTCGCCGGTGCCTTCTTCCCCGGCCGGCGGCAGAGGCAGCGAGACGGGACCGAGGAAGTAGCCGCGCTTCGGCTTCACGGAGTCCCCGCGCACGAACATCTCGCAGTACTGCGGCTCCATGTCCACGAACGTGTTCATGGCGACGCCGAAGCACCTGGCCAGCGCCGCCCATTGCGGGTTGTAGCTGAAGTCGAGCTTTCCGGGGCGTCTCAAGAACTCCGGCAGCTCGGCCACTGGGATCCGAATCTCCGGCGCCTGGTACCCAGGGACGGCCACCTCGTGCCCGTCCCTGACGATGCCGCCGAGGAGGCGCATGGCGAGCGACGCGAAGGGCCCGATGACGCTGAACGTGACGCACGGCACGCCGAGCTCGTCGGCGAAGGCTCTGTTCCACCAGAAGTGGAAGTCGGTGACGACCGCGTCGGGGGCCCGCTCCCTGAGGAGCGCCTCCTGCGCCGGCCGCGTCAGGGCCTCGTTCGTGGCGGCGGCGTCGATTCGCCACGCGTCGGCACCGGCGGTGGAGAGGTTCTCGACGCCCGGAGGGAGGCCGTCCACCACCGGGAACGGGTAGGTGGCGATCTTGACCAGGCCGCTCGCCGCGGGGCCGTGCCGCTCGAGGGCGGAGGGGACCACCGGGACGTTCGCCGGGGTGACGGCGATGGTGGGCTCCACGGTCCCGGGCCTGGCCGCGGCGAGGCGGACGGCGAGGTCGGTGAAGGGGCCGATGTGGCTGGTGGCGAAGAAAGGCATCAGCAGGATCTGCATCTTTTGGCTTCGGTCATCAGCAGCTGGAGCCATTGATGATTCTCTGATCGGTTTCTTTGGGTTCAGAATGGAGCGGTGGTGAGTTGTTGGCCTCAATCAGTAAGGCTATGTATGAGCCCGATGCGTTATTACTGACAGTACAGAAGGAGGAAGAAGCTTACATGCAGCAGAGATATCGATTGGGGATGCGCTCAGATAGACGTCGGTGACGGTGTGATTAAAGTTCAACTAATTCGATGTTTCCCTTGCAACGACAAAGAAAAGGAAACCGATCGAGACTCAAGCTTCTGATCTCTCAACACTACGCAAGGTTCTCACCTCACCGTGGTGTGGAGCACCCTGGTCCCTGGAGGCCTGGACCATTGTCACGGACGATCGACGACGCAGCACTCTGGTCCAGAGTCTCTGGAGGATGCCAACAAATGCAGAGATGAGCAACAGACGTACTCTGAGGCTTGTACGACTTCCTATTTTCCCTTGCAACGACAGAGAAAAGGAAACTGATTGAGACGTAAGATTCTGATCTCTGATGAACACTACGCAAGGTGCTCGTCTCAACATGTGTTAGAGCTGTAAACGAAGAGATTCCACGACGCATCACTCTGGATGAACAATTAACAGACGCACTCTGAAACCACAAAGGCTTGACTACCAATTTTTCCAATCTATCGTTTCCACAAACATGCTTGGTACTAATAAAAAAAACTCGACCTGCCGGAGACAGAAGCCACCCCGACGGCATTATATTAAGGAGAAGAGTCTTCTCACGCAGGCCGAGAAAACCCTCGAACACCCTCCCCATCCATACACAGGGACTCAGCTAGCCGTGTGAGCTGTGGCGCGAGTCTTTACCTATGCTTTGGCCTGGGAAGGACGAAAGGATTTTTTTCTCTGCACTGCAGCGTAGTATATCTCAACTACTGGTGCTATAATGCACGCGCGGCACAGTGCACGCGCGGCACAGTGCCGCCGCTCGAACCCGGGTGGACAGGGGCAAACGCCCCCGGAGCCAGCGGCTCTAGCCACCCCGGGTCAAATCAACAGGGCAGCTGTTGATGCAGTGTTACAGTACGTGGTACTAGACGGAAAATGAGAAATTATACACAAGATGCACAATAGTTGCTGAACTGTGAACCAGTTGTATCCGATCCCTGCAGCTGCCACTATTGTATCTCACCTACAGCAGCTTCTTTTCGATGCATTAGATCATCAATCATGCGGCGCAAATCGCGGTAAGAGGAGCCGCCTTCCTCCATGGCTTCCTTCGCCTTCGCAGAGAGCTCTTTCACCCTAGCCCTTGCCATGTGCCCTGCTCCTCCAGGCTCCATGAACTTGGCCACCGACCGCGACACTGCCTCGGCAGGAACCAACTCATGCTCCTCACTCTCGTGCTCCTCACCCCGGCTCCCTCCTGCCACAACCGCTCCCCGATCGCAAGCAATTTCGTCACGAACCTTCCGGTGATGAACTGCTCAACCACCATTGGCCGTGTCAGAACCGGCACACCGGCCGCCACCGTCTCCATAACCGAATTCCAGCCACAACTAGTATGTCTGCCCGCGCATTTGCGCGGCTAGAATTGATAGTTTTCACATCGATAATAGTATAAAATTTATAAACTTGTATGTAGGTATTTTATAATAAAATTATGTATGCTCTCTTTTACGGTCGCATCCCTCGCCTGCTCATCACCTGCTCGTAATGATGTTCAGTTAGTTGTCGTCTTGGCTTGTTGTCCAGGTCACTTGTTCCTCTAGTACATTTCTGCCAACTCATTATCTGTCTCGCCTATTTGTTGCCCACTCCGGCAAGGGGTACTACATTCACGCGTCACCTTCCCCTCTCGACTTCCTACTGGTAGGTTGGTCACCTTGTTGTTCGGATTGCCTACTCGTGGCCCTCTCATTCAAGGCTCTTCCCGTCCTCCTTTGTAACTTGTTTTTCGGTTCTCTCACTCATCCTTACTCTTTCATCGTCATAGCTTGTTTTTCAGCTTGCTTACTCATCACGTCATAATTTAGCTATTTTAGACTCATAATGGTATGATGGAAAAATTAGAAATAAGAATTAGAGATATTTTTAGCTATATTTTATAATCCGAATTTAGTTATTTTTTGGGCTTATAATGGAATGACGGGTAATTTACAAATAGGTGTGAAGTGTTTTTTGTTATTTTTTATTATTTCGAATTTAGCTATTTTTTGACTCATAATGGCATGGTGGGTAATTTAGAAATAGGTTCGAGGGGTATTTTTGGCTATTTTTTATTATTCTGAATTTAGCTATTTTATAAATATTTATAGGGGGTTTTGTGACTAATTTTTTCCATAATGGTAGTGGTGGGTAATTTTCTCTTCTTATTTTCTCCGATTAACGTGGGAATTTCTAGCATTTTAGAGCGAACGTGGTGGCTTCTAAGCCTTGAGAGCGAACGTGATGGCTCTTTTTCTCGTCAATTATATATATAATAGATAGATAATAGAGGGTTTTGTGACTAATGTTTTTTATAATGGTAGTGGTGGGTAATTTTCTCTTCTTATTTTCTCCGATTAACGTGGGAATTTCTAGTATTTTAAAGCGAACGTGGTGGCTTCTAAGCCTTGAGAGCGAACGTGATGGCTTCTTTTTCGTCAATTATATATATAATAGATGCGTCACAAATGCCCCTACCGACGGATGTGCAAGGATGGTCGTCTGTGGGGCCCAACCTGTGATGACCATCCCCTATCTCCCACACGCTCCTTCCACCCCTCTTGTGCCGTCCATGTATCATCCCTGACAACCCACAAAAACGGCTTCTCGGAGGCTTCCAACCCGAGAGCCAGCTCCTGGAGCTGAGCCTCCGAGACGTGAGTCAGACTTCCAAAACACAGGTACACAACTGACTGAGATGGCTTCCTGTCCAGCCAACGAATGCACGGTGAGTCACTTGTGCTACTAGCTCCGGATGATGGCAGCGGGCAGTGATAGGGGACCGACAAGGTAAGTGCTCTTCGCATAGCCGTTGCACATATACATGTGGAAGTAGTTGTGCTCTAGATCAAAGAAAGTGTTCACGGCAAGTCCTAGACATCTTTTCCTCGACGACGTCATTCGATCGAAGGTGGGAAGGTCAATTATTTGTTGGGTCCTCAAAAACTCTGGCAGCTCCATCACAGGGAGCCATATTTCCGAGTTTTGAAACCCAGGAACAGTCACCGTCTCATTGGTGGTGTCGTGAACGCCAGCGTACACGAGATTCAACATAGCCAGCGTCGAAAACGTACCTATGGGGCTGAACGTCGCGCATGGCACGCCGAGGCCGGCAGCAACATCAACGTTCCAGAAGAAGTGCATGTCGGTGATGATGGCGTCGGGCGCGAGCTCTCTGATGAGGCTCTCCTGCCGCGGCCGCATCAGCTTCTCGTTGGTGGCGGTTGCGTCGATGCGCCACGCATCCGCGGCCACGACGCTGGAGAGGTTTTCAACCCCCGGCGGGAGGCCGTCCACGGCCGGGAACGCGTAGGTCGCCACCTCGACGGTGGCGGCGTCAGCACCGCTTGGGCTGCGCCACGCGAGGACGGACCGAACGACGGAGGCGTTCGCGTGGGTGACGGCCACGGTGGCCTCGACGACGCCCGGCCTGACCGCGGCGAGGTGGATGGCTAGGTCGGTCAAGGGGCCTATGTGGCTGGTAGCGAGGAACGGCATGAGCACGAATGCACGATGCGCAGCTTCTTGCTTTGCTTGTTACTGGCTGAAGCCCTTGCTTGCACGATGGACTTTGGGGAGAGGTTGAAAAATGTGTGTGTCGGTATTGGTTTGTATAGGTTGATCGTGATGAGTTAACAATTCAAGTGTAGCTGCGTGTTTCTCACGGTAAGTAATAAAATGGCGGGGATATGCGCGCGAGCGAGTCGTTTTTGGCCTTTTACATTAGGTGTCATCAAAAATGCCGACCCAACTACTCCGTTGCCTTCCCTTAAAAAAAAAAAAAAAAACCTACTCCGTTGCAGGAGCAACTCCAACAGGCTCGGTATATCTATCTGAATCGGTAAAATTGGACGATGGTACGCGAAATCTCCTTCCAACAGATTCGCCTCACTACTCCATCCCGCTCGCCATCGCGGCATCGTGGCTAGCTTTTTTTCCCGAGCCAAATCGCCTCGCCATCGCCCTTCTCCCGCGCCTTCTTCCCCTCCCCCGCGCCCTTTTCTCCACCAGCGCCCTCCCGCCATCGCCCCAGCCATTGCGCCGACGCGCCCGCATCCTCCTGCCCGTGCGTCCTCCCGCATTCGCGCCGTCGCGCCGTCGCGCCACGTACAGGTCGCCGCGTGTCCTAGTCGATCCCGTCGCGTTACCGTTCAACGGCGTCCCCGGCGGCATCCTACGTCCCTGAGTCGACGCCGTCGCGTCCTCATTCAACGGCGTCCCCGAGGTGATGCCGCCGCGTCCTCGTTCAACGGGGCCCCCTTTGCTCAGTTTGCTGCACGGAGGGTGGATCCGGAGGCACATCGGTCGGACGGACAGTTGGCTCAATCCAGTGTCGGGTGGTTCCTCCCACAAGCTTCCATGGCCAGATGCCAAAGGATCTGCTCGATTCGGAGGAATACGTGGAGGAGGCCTGCACTGGTGAGATTTCAGCTCCAATGCATTTTTGTTCAAATGAATTGTTGATTTGTCGAATTGTTGTTTGCTGAATTGCGGTGGAGGAGGCATGAACTGCACTTCTGAGAATGCTTACTAAATTGTTGCTTGCTGAATTGTGGTGGAGGAGGCCTACACTGCACTGAATAATGATGGAAGCAGATACTAACAAATTGCAAACTCTGTCAGTCTTGTTGTTAGTTTCAGTTCAGCTTGTCAGTCTGTTTTCTGAATTTAGCCAATGGCTGTAGCTTGACCGGCAAGCGTCAGTTGGATGCCTGATGTTGCGGCCACTATATGGCCTGCTTGTTCGACCACTCGACCTGGATCCCTGGCTTGCACCTTGTATAAGGAGTTGTGTTCGCAGATATACCAGTCATCAAGGACAATGCTGTCCCTTTTTTTTTATCTGAAACTGTTTGAGTTACTTGATCAGGGTAGTGTTCAGTAAGTTCAGGGTGCTGTCCACTTAAACAAGAGTCCTTTTTTCAGGTTTTTTTGCCATCTGGATGTACTTGTATTGCTGGAAATTATATTCACGAGTGGAGCATGTTCTCAGCATGCTAGAACAATTTGAGTTACGCGGTATGGCCTCTATTTCAGTTGTTCATGTTTGCGTGTGTGGCAGGCCGTGCATGACGTTTTTTTCAGGTTTCTGTAGCCTGTCCGCGAAACCACCAGCGGCGCCCGCCGCCCAGGTCGACGCCGCGGCACTGTGCGCTGCGCCTGGGCGTCGACGTCGTGGCGGCGTCCAGGCGATGTCTGGGATCAAGTCGACGTCACGGCAAATCATTCAGGCGAGGCTTCGTCGGATAGCGTCCAGGCGTCGTTAGCAGAAGATCACGTTCAGCATTTGTGTGGGATCACGTCTAGGCCTTTCGGCCTCGAGTTCAACTATGGGCCAAGCGAAATGCTAAAAGTCGCAGACCGAAACAATTTGAATATAGAGAAGATTAAAAATAGAGAGACTTTTGGGTTTGCTCCCTTTTTTAGTAGCGTTTCGGTTTTACATAATAGCTAAATGAAGAGTTTGGCCATCCACTTTTACCTAGGCTCTTGGAGTTGCTCATAAGCTAATCTTCCAGGTCGACAGAAAATTATACATTCCCCAGCCATAGTTTACGAGTAGTTTTATGTCTAAAATAATGGCTAATAGTGTTGTAATAAGTGGTTCTTTTCATAAATAAAATAAAATTAGTAGTCTAATTAATCCTTGATGTTTATTGGTCTAGTAAATAATTTGTTCAATATTATTGGTTTGGATGGGTTAGGGCTCGTCGCTCTATCATTACTTTTAAGAAATTAATGATCATTATTTTAGACGATAAAACTGCCTTCATGTTGAATTAACAATCCAAACAGGCCAAGCGGTTATATGAAACGTCCAATAGGAGGTTGACGTAATGCTGGCTGCTAGAGAGGTGCTCGTGGATGTTCCCACACACCACGGGAACATATAGAAATACTTTAGGGTAGGTTTTAGGTAATGGTAGCATGCGTAAATTTTAAAATATGAGAGATATTTTGGTTTACTTTTTTAATAAAGGTAGAGGTTGATAATTTTTTTTCTTATTCATGTGGTAATTTGTACGTCTTGAGAGCGACCTTGATGACTCTGCTTCTTGATTTTTTTTTTTTGCACAAACATGCTTGTCTCAGCTGATTAAAAACAATGCTATTTAAACACATATAAGTACAACTCAACCGATATTAGTACAATACTTGGTACTAGACGGAAAATAAGATATTACACACAAGAACAAGATGATGAACCAATTGTATTCCATCCCTGCAGCTGCGACTATTGTATCATACTTACAAAAGCTTCTCTTTCTTCCATGAGATCATCAATAAGGTGATGTAAATGGCGGTTAGAGGAGCCACCTTCTGCCATGGCTGCCTTCGCTTTCGCGGATAGCTCCTTTACCCTGGTCCTCGCCATGTGCCCTGGCCCTTCAAAATCCATGAACTTGGCCACTGACCGCGCCACCGCGACGGCAGGAACCAATGCATGCTCCTCGCTCCTCGTGCTCCTCACCCCGGCTCCCTCCGGCCACAACCGCTCCCCAATTGCAAGCACTTCCGTCACGAACCTTTCAGTGATGAACTGTTCGACCACCATTGGCCATGTCAGCACCGGCACACCAGCTGCTACCGTCTCCAAAACCGAGTTCCATCCACAATGCGTTACAAATGCTCCTACCGCCGAATGTGCAAGGATCACTGTCTGTGGGGCCCAGCCCGCGATGACTATCCCCCTATCACCCACACGCTCCTTCCACCCCTCCGGTGGCATCCATGCATTAGCCCTAATCACTCACAAGAACGGCTTCTCAGAGGCTTCCCACCCGAGAGCCAACTCGTGGAGCTGAGCCTCTGGTATGTGAGTCAAGCTCCCAAAGCACAAGTACACAACTGACATAGGTGGCTTTGTATCCAACCAATGGATGCACTGTGAGTCATGCGTGCTGCCTCTAGTCGACGTCGGCAACAGTGAAAGAGGGCCTACAAAGTATGCACGCTTCGCGAGGTTATTGTGTGTGTACATCTCGCAATATCCATGATCTAGGTCAAAGAAAGTGTTCACGGCAAGTCCAAAACATCGTTTCACCTCCTTAAACATTCGATGAACTGTGGAGTAGTCAATTATTTGTTGCGTCCTTAAGAACTCTGGTAGCTCCGTCACAGGGATCTGTATATCTGGACTCGGAAACCCAGGAACTGAAACCATCACGTCGGTGATGTCATGAACTCCAGCATTCAGAAGGTTCAACATGGCTAGAGTCGAAAATGTACCTATGACGTGGAACATGATGCACGGCACGCCGAGGTTGGTAGCAACATCAATGTTCTAGAAGAAGTGCACGTCAGTGATGACGACGTCCGGCGAGCACTCTCTGATAATACTTTCTTGCCCTGGCCGCATTAGCTTCTCATTAGTGGCGGTTGCATCAATGCGCCATGCATCGACGGCCGTAACTGTGGAGAGGTTCTCCACCCCAGGCGGGAGGCCGTCTACCGTTGGAAATGCATAGGTTGCCACCTCGATGGCGGCATCGGCATAGCTTGGTCCGCGCCGCCTGAGGGCTGACCCGACGACTGAGACGTTCACATGGGTGACAGCCACAGTGGCCTCGACGACGTCCGGCCTGGCCGCGACGAGATGGAAGGCGAGGTCGGTGAAGGGGATGATGTGGCTGGTGGCGAGGAACGGCATGAACAGGATGCGCAGCTTCTTGCTTTGCTTACTAGCTGAAGCCATTTCCTTGGCGATAGATTTTGGGGAGGTTGACAAATGGGTGTGTATCGGTAGTGCTTTAAATATGTTGATCGTGCTGAATTAACAATTCGAGAGTGTGCCTGCGTGTTTCTCGTGGCAAGTAATAAATTGACGAGAATTTGACAGCTCGATGGTTGCCGAATGAAGAAGATGGCTTAAACAATGGGCGAAATGTATAGCGAGAGACAGACTTTTCCCTTTTTTTTCTTTTTCTTTTTTTAAAAAAAGTTGGGAGTACTTGTGGCCCGTCACTTGAAAGAGATAGGTGACGGGTGACGTCAAAGGCCGCCATCTTTTACCATGCACAAATTAAAATGAAGATGTAAAAAATAGCGGACTTAGATGTTGCCCGTCACCTGTTACTTGCTATGGATAATAGGTATTTAACATGTCTTAACGTGCCCGTTAGAGCAACTACAGAAATTCCTCAATAATTCCATCCCCATTCCATGGACTCCACGTGCCACGTCACCCCTCCCCTCCTCCCTCTCTCTGCCTGGCCGCATCTCGCCCACAAGCAGCTCCGCCAGCGGGGGTGGAAGCAAGACGGCGAAGGAGGCGGCGACCTAATGCTGGGCATCCAGTCATAGGCGTGGCTCAGCCTTGCGTCGTCCACTGCTCGGCATGTCCACAACATCGTCCACAACTCGACCACAGGCAGGGCGGCCAACGCCGAGGAAGAAGCCTGTGATTAAGGCACTCTTTTTTTTTTACATAAAACCGCAGGTGCTCTGCCTTGCATTAAGAAGAACAAAAGACACTATCACAAGAATTTACGGTACGTAGAAGAAACTAAGCACACCAGCAAGGAGCAAGCACGTTTGTCTGCTGATTCAAAAGAAAAGATATTTCAACACTTAAGTACGAACTGATACGGTAGCTGTTGATGCAGTTGTACTGTAGGTACATATACGACAATAAAGCGTAAATTATACATAAGATGCACGTTTGTGCCGGTGCAGGCTAGCTCAATTGTCAACCAACTGTATTGGATCCCCAAGGATGCCACTATTCTGTGCTTCCTACAACAGCTTCTCTTGCTTCCATAAGATCATCAATCAAACGGCACATATGGAGGTGAGAAGAGCCACCTTCTGCCATGGCTGCCTGAGCCTTCATGGAAAGCTCCTTTACCCTATTTCTCGCCATGTGCCCTCGTCCTCTAGGCTCCATAAATTTAGCTACCGACCACGCCACCGCCTCGGCGGGAACCAATGCATGCTCTCACTCCTCGTGCTCCTCACCCCAGCTCCCTCCGGCCACAACCGCTCCCCAATCGCAAGCACTTCTGTCACGAACCTTTCTGTGATGAACTGCTCGACCACCATTGGCCATGTCAGCATCGGTACACTAGCTGGTACCGTCTCCAGAACCGAGTTCCATCCACAGTGTGTCACAAATGCCCCTACCGCCGAATGTGCAAGAATCGCCGTCTGTGGGGCCCAGCCTGTGATGACCATCCCCCTATCTCCCACACGCTCCTTCCACCCCTCCGGTGGCATCCATGTATCAGTCCTGCTCACCCACAAGAACGACTTCTCGGAAGCTTCCAACCCGAGAGCCAGCTCCTGGAGTTGAGCCTGCGAGACGTGTGTCAAGCTCCCAAAGCACAGGTACACGACTGACTGAGCTGGTTTCGTGTCCAGCCAACGGATGCATGGCGAGTCAATCGTGCTTGCTCCGGCCGATGGCAATGGCAGTAGGAGGGGACCGACAAGGTAGGTGCGCTTCACGTAGCCGTTGTCCACCCACATGTCGCAGTACCTATGCTCTAGATCAAAGAAAGTGTTCACGGCAAGTCCAAGACATCTCTTCTGCGCCGACGCCATTCGTTCGCCGGTGGCACGGTCAATTGTTTGTTGGGTCCTCAAGAACTCCGGCAGCTCCGTCACAGGCACCCGTATGTCCGGGCTTGGAAACCCAGGAAGAGTCACCGCCTCATCGGTGGTGCCATGAAAGCCAGCACTGAGGAGGTTCAACATTGCCAGCGTTGGAAACGTACCTATGGCGTGGAACGTGACACACGGTACGCCGAGGTCGGCAGCAACGTCGACGTTCCAGAAGAAGTGCACGTCGGTGATGATGGCGTCGGGGGCGAGATCTCTGACGAGTCTCTCCTGCCCTGGCCGCATCAGCTTCTCGTTGGTGGCGGTGGCGTCGACGAGCCATGCGTCCGCGGCCGCGACGGTGGAGAGGCTCTCGACCCCCGGCGGGAGGCCGGCCACGGCCGGGAACGCGTAGGTCGCCACCTCGACGGCGACGTCGTCGGCACCGCTGCTTGGGCCGCGCCGCGCGAGGGCGGACCCGGACCACGGTGGCGTTCGCGTGGGTGACGGCCACGGTGGCCTCAACGACGCCCGGCCTTGCCGCGGCGAGGTGGAAGGCGAAGTCTGTGAAAGGTCCGATGTGGCTGGTGGCGAAGAACGGCAGGAGCACGATGCGCAGCTTGTTTCTCTGCTTACTACTAGCTGAAGCCATGTCTTGCGCGATGGATTTTGGGGAGTGGCTGAGAAATGTGTGTCTCGGTATCTCTTTGGTTTGTATGTGTTGATCGTGCTGAATTAACAATCCAAGCGCGCTGCAAGAATTATATGTGATGGTTGCCACTCATGGCAAGTAATGAAATGACGAGAATATGCGATGATTGCCAAAGATAGCTTAAACAAGGGGACGAATGTGTAGCGAATCGTTTTTCCCCGTTTTTTGGTAAGATAAAGAAGGGACCATCGGCATCCTATTCGATCAAAAAAGAGAACAGTGTATATGAAAAACTAATTGAAGCGGGCATATGAAAATTGTATGGAAGTACATTTGATTGAACTCATACGGAAAATTATGATTTACAACTGCAACAAGTGACTCGATAGAAGCCTTTTGATGAACCTGGCATTATGTAGTCAACTTTTACTATACAGATTAATATATGTTGGAAACCTCTTTGATACATACAAAAAACAAAGTCAAGATTAGACTGAATCTACTATTTCTTTATAAGTGCAACCAACTAAACACCATTAACTCCTATTTCTCTGTACCACAGCAAGCCACATCACCTAAATTGTTCTAGCCGTCTGATTGCCGATGTTATTTCAATCCTGAATGTCCATTTGATTGATCCGTACGGCCACTCCACCCTGCCTTAACTTGGTAGGCCCCATCATTCTTTAAGCAGCACAATCAAGCCAATAAACCAAGCGTTTTCTGTCATTATTTGGTCTATATAATATCCTTTGGCGTCTATTTTAGAGGTCCTGCATGCAAGGCCACATTCAAGGCCGGATTGCCATGCTGCCGCATAAATGGTTCCCAAGCGTTTCAATATTCCCCCCCTTTTTAATGTCACGTTGGATAAGGTAGTGGATTAATCAGCCTTCGTATTTGTTCCATGTGTTTCTACTCCAGTGGCGATGGCTATGTTTTCACTGCCATGGCTCCCCTCCGTTCACTGCCATGGCTTACTCAGCGGTCAGCACCGGCCACCAGTTGATGCTACAACGTGGGAGACTAAGAGTGCTTCTAGATGCAAACTGACATCCGGCGAGTAAGGATATGGTGCTATCTTCATCCATTCTTCCATTGATATTTTTGTTGTTGTATTTTTTCACTCAGGTACACTTGAGTCTAATTATGGCATCATAGAGCTTGCAGATTGTAAGGCTATCACGAGGACAACTATATATATAGCTTCCGGACGGTTCACCTCATCACCTGTTCCTTTGCTTTCTAATTCCAGCAGTGCTCTGCTCCCCTTTTTCTTCATTTGTTTTTGTGTTATTGTTCCTTTTTGAGGAATCGTTTTAGCATTCTTGAACTGTATTGTGTGGCATTGCAAACAATTCTGTTCAATCAGATTGATATGCAATTATTACTAGCCATTTTGCTGACTTTTTACTAATCTGTGTTTGTTTACATGATTTCAGGTTGTATTTCTCGAGATTATTTCAGCTGTTTTATGGGTACGGTTCATGATTGTTCTTCTGTAATCTTTAAATTTTCCAGTAATAAAACAATGCTTTCTCATTCAATTCCTCTTTTATTTCTGCGGCCAATTCCTAAACAGCCATCAATCTCAATATATGCTCTAATGAACCCTATTATCAGTTCAGTAACTTCAGTTAGTAATCCTCCTATTCAAGCTATGTTATATTCGGCACAGTGATCGGATCGTCAATACATGGGAAAATCCCTGTTGTTACTGGGAATGCTTTCATTTCAGGATCTTAAAGTTACTTATGATATTATCGTGCATGTATGATATTATGGTGTTACTAGCTCATGAAATGCAAATAAGTAACTTTTTTTGCGGTATTTGAGAGCCATCTGAAACTTGACTAAGATTCTTTGTTTATGATTAGCATATAATAGATGAATTAACTTAGTTCAAAGATCTGCCCAAAAAAAAACTTTGTTCAAAGATCATTAATGTTTAATAAGAATTGAACGAAGAACTATTAGAGTGTACTTATGTAAAAAGAAATGGAAACAATATTTATTTTCCACTCTAAGCTCATGCAATACTTCATCATGCACATTTGTGACCAATTTTTGTAATTCCCGCAGCAACGCGCGGGGAATTCAACTAGTTTTCTTAATTATACTGTACACATTAATTTCTTACAACTTACTTTCTTTAGTTCTTATTTTTTTAGTTTAACCATGCTCATAAGATAATGGAACATTTCTAGCCGCGCAAATTGCGCGGGCCATCTTGCTAATTCGATCAAAAAAGAGAACAGTGTATCCTACAGAGATTGGACTTGAGCACCCAACTGCTCCCAAGTCCTTTCCAGATCGATAGAAAATGTGACACCATCGATCGCAGGACCGACAAGAGAGAGCTAGTACAAGACTACTGCTAACAGCTTCGTTTCGTTCCGAGTAGAGTGCTTGTTTTCATCATGGAATGACTCGATCGGTCTTGATCACTTCTTCAGTCTTCTGTTCCACGCATTCCGTCCTTTTGAGGCATCCAACTGGCCCCGCCACTTCTTGCTAGCAATGTTGATCACTTCACCTACGTGCTCAATGCCAAGAGGAAATTCCAGGCAAGCAAACACACTCTGGCGTCCCCGTCACTTGTTGACGTGCCGCCGATCGATAGAAGAAGAGAGCGCACGGCGATTCCGTGAGTCTTAACTCTTAAGGAAGGATGCCGTGCAGGTCGCAGAGGTGACGGATAGACAAACATTTTATAGGGGGTGTTCGGCGCACGGGGTCTAAACTTTAGAGGGTTTTTCTGACGAATATTGTGATTACAAATAAAGTTTAATTACAAAACTAATTTCAGGACTCCGCTCGAAATCGCGGACGAATCTAATGAGGGTAATTAAGGCGTGATTAGACGATGGTTACTGTAGCATCACTGTAGCAAAACATAGATTAATTAGGCTCATTAGATTCGTCTCGTGATTTAGAGGGGGGGTCGTGATATAGGTTTTGTCATTAAATTAATAAAAATATATTTAAATAGTAAGATTCTCTTTGATGTGACGGGTGTTAAAGTTTAGAGGGGGTGCGCCGAACGCCTCCATAGATCAATACGAATGTGAGAGCGAGATCTCAAGTTAAATAATCTGCATGTCGTTCATCTTTCAGCGACAAAAGAAAAGAGACCGATTAAGACTCCTGATCTGTTGAATTATTGGGCCTTTTATTAAGCCCATAATAGAGCAATAATTCTATTTAGTCTAGGCCCATAATTAGTGCATTAATGGTTTAGTCTCACATGGGATTCCTACCATAGATAGACTCGACTTATTAGGTGGATTTCCGGTTGATCCCCTAGAGAAGTTGAGAGAGGCTAGTGGTGAACCACACGCGCGCGCGCGCCGCCGCCGCCGCCGCCGCCGAGCCGAGGCGAGGCGTGGCTGGCGGGCGGGGGGCGGGCGGTGCGGTGCGGTGCGGTGCGTGCGTGGCGTGGCGTGGCGTGGCGGGCGCGTCGCGTCCGTCCGTCATGGAAGTTTTGATATATTGAAACGGTGCGTCCCATATGAATCGACGCCTTTTCGCTACGAAGGAGTCACGCCTGTTCGTCCTTACAGAGGCGTCACGTCTGTTCGTTCGAAGGGGTCACGTCTGTTCATTCGAGGGGTCGCGTCTGTTCCGTTTCTATATATAGCGCCTTCCCGGGATCGATCGATTACTCTCGATCATCCGCTCACTACTCGTTCCATCTTCCGCTCGCCGTTGCTGTCAAAGACATCTCCGTCCCGGACTTCTGCGCGCACAGAATCTGGGAGAGCAGGCCTCCGAAACCCCGTTCCGTAAGCGACATCTGCCGGGTGTGCGGGCGATCAGGTTTTTGGGGAGCGACATCGCGACTGCTCGATCGACTCGTGTGCGTTCTGCACTGCGTACAACGTCCTGCATCAACTTAGATCGACTACATCGAACAACTCAAGAACAATGGTTCTTGGTAATGGATCTTCCAGCGCCTCCGGTGCAGGATCTTCCGCTGGGTACGTTCTTGTCTTTCTGATCAATTTGTTCATCGCTTTTATCACCTTATTGAGGAATTTATGGATTAAATTAAGTAGAAAAATGCCTAATTTCTTAACAATCCAAAAACCTGATATTAGGCAATTTTCTGTTAGCGGTTTTGCTGCTGCACTGAAACCGAACGCGTTTGATGGGTCTTTCTATAAGAGGTGGCGTGCGCAGATGGTCCTGTGGCTTACAGCAATGAACTGCTGTCACGCCGCGAACGGTAAGCCAGAACAGTTCACTCCAGAGGAGGAGGAACGGTTCAATATGGCTGATAATCTGTTCAGAGGCGTCGTGATTAGCGCTCTTGCTGATAAGTATAAGGATTCATATATCACGTGCACCTCTGCGAAAGAACTATGGGATGCTCTGGACGCTAAGTTTGGTGTTTCTGATGCCGGGAGTGAACTGTATATCATGGAGCAGCTTTTTGACTACAAGATGGTTGAGAACCGTTCTGTAGTTGAACAAGCTCATGAGATTCAGGCTTTGGCAAAAGAACTCGAACCGTTTCCATGTGTGTTGCCTGACAAGTTTGTGGCTGGCGGTATTATCGTCAAGTTGCCATCTACTTGGAGAGATTTTGCTACCCAACTGAAACACAGGAGGCAAGAGTTTAGCGTGTCTGAACTCATAGGGACTCTTGATGTTGAAGAAAGGGCGAAAGCAAAAGACACACGTGGAAAGAGCGTAGGAGAACCTTCTAGTGCCAATATGGTGCGAAAGGTTACTTCATCAAAGAAGAAGAAGAAGGGGGCTGAGAAGCCTAAGCAATCAACCACTTTTAAGAAGAAAAAGAACAAAGAAAGTGGCTGCTTTGTTTGCGGGAGCACTGAGCATTGGGCAAGTGCGTGCCCAGACCGCAAAGTTAAGCAGGAGAAGAAATCTGCAAACGTGGTCATTAGCGAGACTGGAGGGACTTCTGGGTACGGTAATTCTACACCCATTGTCCTTTCTGTCTGTCAAACACCTGAGTGGTGGATTGACACTGGGGCTAATGTACATGTGTGTGCAGATATCTCTTTGTTTTCTTCTTATCAGGCCGGAGTGACAGGAGACTTGTTGATAGGAAATGGGTCACATGCTCGTGTTCTTGGTGTTGGTACGGTCATTCTGAACTTTACTTCGGGAAAGACGGTGCTATTAAAGCACGTGCAGCATGTCCCCTCAATCAAAAGAAATCTTGTTAGTGGCTCTCAATTGTGTCGAGATGGTTATAAAATAGTTCTTGAGTCTAATAAATGTATACTTTCTAAGTATGGGACATTTGTTGGAAAAGGCTATGATTGCGGAGGCTTGTTCCGCTTTTCTTTACTTGACAATGTTTGTAATAAGGTTGTGAATAATATTCTTACTTCGAATGAGTCGAATGTTTGGCATTTACGACTTTGTCACATTAACTTTGGTTGTATGATGCGGTTAGCAAAACTGAATTTAATCCCGAAATTTGACATGGTCAAAAGTTCTAAGTGCCATGCTTGCGTGCAATCTAAACAACCTCGCAAGCCTCACAAGGCTGCGGAGGCGAGGAACTTAGAGGCATTAGAACTTGTTCATTCCGATCTATGTGAGATGAATGGTGAATTGACTAGAGGTGATAAAAGATACTTCATGACTCTCATAGATGATTGTACTAGATATTGCTATGTGTATCTGCTGAAATCCAAAGATGAAGCTTTGCATTACTTTAAAATCTATAAAGCTGAAGTAGAAAACCAACTAGAGAGGAAGATTAAACGTTTAAGGTCTGATCGTGGTGGAGAATACTTTTCTAATGATTTTTCTGAATTCTGCGTGGAACATGGTATTATTCATGAGAGGACACCGCATTACTCACCTCAATCCAATGGGATTGCTGAGAGAAAGAACCGGACTCTAACTGATTTGGTTAACGCCATGTTAGAGACAGCGGGTCTTTCTAAGGAATGGTGGGGTGAGGCGATTTTGACAGCATGTCATGTCCTAAATAGAGTTCCCACAAAGGATAAAGAAATCACACCATTCGAGGAATGGCATAAGAAAAGATTAAATCTCTCATATTTGCGTACTTGGGGTTGTTTGGCCATGGTGAATGTGCCAATCAATAAGAAACGCAAACTTGGACCTAAAACTGTTGATTGTATCTTCCTGGTTTATGCTATGAACAGCGTGGGTTATAGATTTTTGGTAGTAAAATCTGGAGTACCTGACATGTTGGTCGGTACAATTTTGGAGTCAAGAGATGCTACATTCTTTGAGAGTGAATTTCCTTTTTCAAAAATGCACCTAGCACATCTAGTCATGAATCTACATTACCCTATGAGCATTTCATTCCGATAACACAAAATGAGGAACCCCCTGTGCACATTCCAGAGGAGGATGACAATCTAGTCACCCGTAAGGGTAAGAGACAAAGGACTGCAAAGTCTTTTGGAAATGACTTTATTGTGTACCTCGTGGATGACACTCCCAGAACCATTGAAGATGCACTTTCATCTCCCGATGCTGACCTTTGGAAGGAAGCAATAAGGAGTGAAATGGATTCAATCATGTCTAATGGTACTTGGGAGCTGGTCGAGCGTCCTTACGGGTGCAAACCTATAGGATGTAAATGGGTGTTCAAGAAAAAGCTTAGGCCTGATGGTACGATTGAGAGGTACAAGGCAAGGCTTGTGGTGAAGGGATATTCACAGAAAGAGGGTGAAGATTATTTCGACACCTACTCACCTGTTGCTCGTTTGACCACGATTCGAGTATTACTTTCCCTGGCAGCCTCACATGGTCTTCTCGTCCATCAGATAGACGTTAAGACAGCTTTCCTTTATGGAGAGTTAGACGAGGAGATCTATATGGATCAGCCGGATGGGTTTGTAATAGATGGTCAAAAGAGTTTGGTGTGTAAGTTACTGAAATCCCTGTATGGCCTCAAACAAGCTCCTAGGCAATGGCACGAGAAGTTCGAAAGGACTTTGATATCGGCTGGCTTTGTTGTGAATGAAGCCGACAAATGTGTGTACTATCGGTATGGTGGGGGCGAGGGAGTCATTCTGTGTCAATACGTTGATGACATACTGATCTTTGGGACCAACCTTAATGTGATTAAGGAGGTCAAGGGCTTTCTGTCTAACAACTTTGAGATGAAGGATTTGGGAGTAGCAGATGTTATTCATAACATCAAGCTACAAAGAGAAGGCAATGGTGGGATTACTCTTTTGCAATCTCACTACGTAGAGAAGATCTTGAGTCGCTTTGGGTATAGCGATTGTCAATCTGCTCCCACGCCTTATGATCCTAGCGTGCTATTACGGAAGAACCAAAGAATAGCAAAGGATCAATTGAGATATTCCCAAATCATTGTTCGCTTATGTACCTGGCTAGTGCTACAAGGCCTGATATCTCGTTTGCTGTGAGCAAACTGAGTCGGTTTGTGTCAAAACCGGGAGATGATCACTGGCGAGCTCTTGAGAGAGTAATGCGCTATCTGAAGGGTACTATGGGCTATGGCATTCACTATTCTGGGTACCCGAAAGTACTTGAGGGATATTGTGATGCAAACTGGATATCCGACGCTGATGAGATGTATGCCACAAGTGGATATGTGTTTCTACTTGGAGGTGGCGCTGTTTCCTGGAATTCTTGCAAGCAGACCATCTTAACGAGGTCAACTATGGAAGCAGAACTTACAGCTTTGGATACCGCCGGCCTTGAGGCTGAATGGCTTCGTGATTTCCTTATGGATTTACCGGTGGTTGAAAAACCAATACCGTCTATTTCCATGAACTGTGACAATCAGACGGTGATAGTCAAAGTGAACAGTTCAAAGGAATGAAATCCACAAGGCATGTGAAAGGCGGCTGAAATCTGTCAGAAAATTGAGAAACTCCGGAGTTATGTCGTTGGACTACGTCCATACATCTAAAAATTTGGCAGATCAATTTACCAAGGGACTATCACGTAATGTGATAAATAGTGCATCGAGTGAGATGGGCTTGAGACCCACTTGATGGGCTGTCATAGTGGTAACCTATTCTATGTAATCGGAGATCCCGTGAAGTAGAATAGTGAAACAAGCTAGTGACAGTTTGAGAGGAAAGACCCTTGACTGGTCTATCTCAGATGTACTTCTTTCCTAGAGAACTGTAAGGCAGGCTGGTTCATTAACCTTAATGTGTTCATAGTGGCTTATGAGAAGCAAAGATATCGTCCTACAGGATATCTTTAAAGAACACACCTATATGAGTTCGACTGCTAGTCACAGTCTATGAGATGGTGGGGATCTCTAGATACTCATGAATGGGCTAGAAGTATGACTTATATGCTTCAAACAGAGGGGATGCTTTTGGCAACCTAGTATCGGTAAAGGACTTGGGCAAAGCTCTTTCACACAAAACTGACAATTCAAGGCATAGTCCATTGTTCAGTTGTGAATGAGGTGTAACCTTTGTTCTAGATGGAAGTTCAACTTAACAGTCTCCATCGAAACACCGGTATATTAAACGAGAGGAAGATAAATTTGAATGCATTCCTTATGAGCTCTAGACTTGGTGGGGATTGTTGAATTATTGGGCCTTTTATTAAGCCCATAATAGAGCAATAATTCTATTTAGTCTAGGCCCATAATTAGTGCATTAATGGTTTAGTCCCACATGGAATTCCTACCATAGATAGACTCGACTTATTAGGTGGATTTCCGGTTGATCCCCTAGAGAAGTTGAGAGAGGCTAGTGGTGAACCACACGCGCGCGCGCGCCGCCGCCGCCGCCGCCGAGGCGAGGCGTGGCTGGCTGGCGGGCGGGCGGGCGGGCGGTGCGGTGCGTGCGTGCATGCGGGCGTGGCGTGGCGTGGCGTGGCGGGCGGGCGCGTCGCGTCCGTCATGGAAGTTTTGATATATTGAAACGGTGCGTCCCATATGAATCGACGCCTTTTCGCTACGAAGGAGTCATGCCTGTTCGTCCTTACGGAGGCGTCACGTCTGTTCGTTCGAAGGGGTCACGTCTGTTCATTCGAGGGGTCTCGTCTGTTCCGTTTCTACGATCATCCGCTCACTACTCGTTCCATCTTCCGCTCGCCGTTGCTGTCAAAGACATCTCCGTCCCGGACTTCTGCGCGCACAGAATCTGGGAGAGCAGGCCTCCGAAACCCCGTTCCGTAAGCGACATCTGCCGGGTATGCGGGCGATCAGGTTTTTGGGGAGCGACATCGCGACTGCTCGATCGACTCGTGCGCGTTCTGCACTGCGTACAACGTCCTGCATCAATTTAGATCGACTACATCGAACAATTCAAGAACAATGGTTCTTGGGAATGTATCTTCCAGCGTCTCCGGTGCAGGATCTTCCGCTGGGTACGTTCTTGTCTTTCTGATCAATTTGTTCATCGTTTTTATCACCTTATTGAGAAATTTATGGATTAAATTAAGTAGAAAAATGCCTAATTTCTTAACATGATCTCTGGAGACTTGATAATTATTGTCATGTCAGCACCATCTTTGTTGTCACCGACGGCTACGTACCAACCGATGCCCAAGCAGGCAACATTCACAGCATATACACAACCCTGGTTTAGAAAGGCGTTATTCCTCGCTCGCCTAGGCGCGCCAAAGCGCTAGGCGGCGGCCTTCCGCCTCGCCTTGGTGGATAGGCGCTTCCTAGGCGCTCTGAGCGCTTACGCGAGCGCTTAGCGCCGCCTAGCACCGTCGCCCAGCTCGCCGAGAGGAGCTTTGCGAGGAAGAAGACGACCGAGAGAGGAGAAAGAGTGGAAGAAGGCAACAGGGAGAGGAGGCCGAGCTCCGCCGTCCTTGTTGTGTGCCGCGCTGCCGCCGCGCCGGCCATAGACCGAGCTCCACTTTCCTTGCTGTATGCCTCAGAGGAAGGAGAGCGTGTGGCGGCGGCTGTATCCGTCTGGTCGTGGGTGGAGATGGTGGTGATTGAGGGTTAGAGCAGCTGAGAAGGAGTTGGGCTGGTTGGGCCAACGCAGCAGAGAAGGAGATGGGCAGGTTGGGCCAGAAAATAGCAGTCCGTCTCATGAAGATTTATTCTTTTTTCTTTTTTTTTTGTTTTCAGCCATATAATCCTGTGTTAATTCTAAAAATAACTATCGCCTAGGAAAACGCCTAGGCGCGCCTAAGCGCGTCTAGGCGCTAGGCGGTGTCTCACCGTGTAATTAGCGCCTAACGCCTTCCTAAAGCAGGTACACAACAGAGTTAGCCAGTTACTTCTCCCGGTTCTTTATTATAATACTAACGTTAAAACTATGTGTCCAACTCACTTTACCCCGATAGCCTGCCTACTCGTGTAGCTGATCCTCCCAGACGCGAGCCAAGCTTCTGAACCACATGCGCACCACACTGATTTGGTGGGCTAGAGCCACGCCGAGCCCGAGCACAAGGACCGAGCGTATGAGAAGCTGGACGAGCACCTTTTTCGAGCAAGTTTGCAATGCGGAGCCATGGAAGCAGACGAGCAGCGAAACAATTCATGAGATCACTCAGCCGCCTTGGGCCCTTGGATGCCGCGACCACACGCACCGGGACACGCCTCGAGCGAAGGCGAGCGTCGCGCGATTCGGGCGGGGAAAGGCAGCATGCCGGAATCGAGGCGGCCGCAAAACGGGGCGGCGTGGAAGGGGAGTGGCGCGGGTCGAAAAACCTGCGGGGCTGGACTGCGCGTAGCAGCGTCTCGTTAGAGCGTGCACTGGAGAGAGACGAGGTCCCCGCGCGCCCGTGTCGAGCACCAGGAGCGCCGGCGCGGGCGGCGTTCCCACGCTGACATGCGCTGCGCGAAGTACTCGCCGCTGCCCTGCGCCAGGCCGGACACCACGGGCGCCGAGAACCGTCGGTGCGACAGCCAGTAAGTACCCAACGGGTAGGGAGATCGCGGTTCACGAGCAGCTGGGGACGGGGATGCGGTGGTGTTTGTTAAGTTATCGGCGGAACGACAGCACGTAGATCACGACAGATAACGAAAAGTAAAACTGGAATAGAGGAGACGAAATTCTTTATTGCGAAATTTTGAGACAGGTTACAGGGGGGTCTCCTCAACTATTTATAAGGGGGAAACCCTAACTTCGTGTTGGGCCCAGATTCGATAAAGTTGCCCACATAGGCCAGGACTCCTTCTTCTAGAAGGTGGGCCTGGCCCAATAAGAGTTTTACAACACTCCCCTTTGGGCTCTTTATCGTGATAAGTATGCCTCATAAAAACTCCTAAAAACCCAGTGGGAAAAATGGAGAAAAGAGCACATATTACCACTACTCATATTGCACACATTGCCTCGTTAAAAACCTTATTGAGAAAACTTCATGTGAAAAACTCATAAGGGAAAAAGAGTACAATGTTTTAATCTTCATGATTAATGCTTATCAATCTGCATGACTGATATGAATTATCTTCGAGATAACTCATGTAATTCGAGAATGTGATGTACTTAGGGAAGTTCTCCCCCTGTTCCAAGCACTTCTCTAAGTCTTCTCATGCCAATACCACGCCGACACTTTTCAAGAGTGCGGGAAGGTAATGCCTTTGTGAACATATCTGCAAGATTGTCACAAGATCGGACATGTGTTACTAAAATCTCTCCCTGCTCTTGCATTTCATGCGTGTGGAAGAATTTAGGTAACATATGCTTTGTCCTATTTGACTTTACGTATCCCGATTGTACTTGTGCAATACAAGCTTTATTATCTTCATAGATAATTGTAGGGGATGGAGTATACGCCACTCCACAAGTATTCATTATGTGACTTGTCATCCTCCTGAGCCAGGCGCACTCCTTTGCAGCTTTAAACAATGCGATGATCTCTGAATAATTTGTCGATGTAGCAACCAATGTTTGCTTCGTTGACTTCCAAGAAATTGCAGTTCCACCATATAAAAACACATATCCCGTTTGAGATATTGATTTATGTGGATCAGATAAATATCCAGCGTCAACATAACCCACAAGGGTTAGTTCTCTATTCTTCGTGAAAAATAATCCTAGGTCTTCAGTTCCTCTCAAATATCGGAGGATTTGCTTGATGCCATTCCAATGCCTCCGAGTCGGTGCTGAGCTATATCTTGCAAGTAGATTAACAGCAAAAGCAATATCGGGTCGTGTACCATTTGCAAGGTACATCAAGGCACCAATAGCACTAAGATATGGATATTGAGGTCCCAATAATTCTTCATCTTCCTGCTTGGGTCTAAAAGGATCTTCATCTATATCAAGTGATCTCACCACCATAGGCGATCTGAGTGGATATGCTTCGTGCATATTAAATCTCTCTAATACCTTCTTGGTATAGTTCGATTGATGCAAGAGTACCCCTTCAGGAGTATGTTCAAGTTGCAAACCTAAACAATAGGTAGTCTTGCCCAGATCTTTCATTTCAAATTCAGTCTTCAAATATGAGCAAGTTTCTTCAATTTCGTTTGTAGTACCGATGATGTTCAAGTCATCAACATAAACAGAGATTATGCAAAAACCTTTCTCTGATTTCTTTATGAATACACAAGGACAATCTTCATTCTTCACAAATCCCTTGTTCAATAGGAATGTACTCAACTTGTTGTACCACATTCTTCCTGATTGTTTCAAACCATATAGTGACTTCTGTAATTTGACACTATATAATTTGCGTTCATCTTCATTCGGGACTTTAATACCTTCTGGAACTTTCATATAGATTTCTGTATCTAATGTTCCATATAGATATGCTGTGACCACATCCATAAGTCGCATCTGCAAATTCATATTCACCGCCATTGAGATCAAATACCGGAAAGTAATTCCATCCATTACGGGAGAGTAGGTTTCTTCGTAGTCAATGCCAGGTCTCTGCGTGAAACCTTGAGCTACGAGTCTCGCCTTATATCTAGTCACTTCATTTTGAGCGTTTCTCTTCCAGACAAACACCCATTTGTGACCCACTGGTTTAATGCCAGTTGGTGTAAGGTTTACATTACCAAACACTTCTCTTTTCTTTAGCGAGTTTAACTCTGCACAGATTGCTTCTTTCCACTTTGGCCAATCAGGACGCTTCTTGCATTCCTTTATTGATTTTGGTTCAGATTCCAAATCAATTTGTGTTGCAATCGTTTCAGCAAAGTATGTATTGACTTCAATTGTCTTTCTATTATATACCACTCCCGTCTCAACATAATTCGTTGAGATTTCATTTCCTTGATCCTCGTTATCGATAGATATATTGAGATCAGGAATTTTCGGTATCCCCTCATGAGTTTCATGCACATTCTCACTTGGGTTTGTATCTTCAAGTCTCACCACTTCGTGTGGATTACTTTCACCTTCTTTGGTTTTCTTTTGAGTATTTTGCTTAGGCTTCTTCTCCACAGGACGTCTCCTAGGAGTTTTAGCTTGAGCTTGTACTCTAGGCTTCTTGGATGCCGTTGTAACCGGCTCACTCCCCCTCTTCCTAGCATTCGTTGCTTTTATAGAAGAAGGTTGGAATTCCATATATTCATTCCCTTCAAATGGGATTTCTATTCTCTCAGGAGCATTTGCAGCCGGTATATGAGACTTCACAATGTCTCTTGTATTGGTAAAAGCTTCAGGCAATTCATTAGCAACTCTCTGCAAGTGGAGTATGTTCTGAACTTCAAGTTCAGCTTCTCTAGTACGAGGATCCATTCCTAGGATTCCTTTAGCATCCCAATCAATTTGTCGGCATTCATCTCTAGAGAGATACTTTCCTCCCCCTAATGCCGGGAAATGATCTTCATTAAAGATACAATCAGCAAACCGAGCCGTATGCAAATCTCCAGTGGAGGGCTCTAAGTACTTGATTATGGACGGACTTTCATAACCAACGTAAACTGCGAGTTTCCGTTGTGCGCCCATTGCAGTTCGCTGAGGTGGAGGGATTGGAATGTAGACAGCACATCCAAATCTCCGTAGATGGGAAACATTTGGTGTTCTTCCGCGCACCAATGCTAATGGTGATTCTTCATGTGTAGCAGATGGTCGTAATTGGATAAGTGCTGCTGCATGCAACACCGCATGCCCCCAACAAGAGGTAGGCAATAAGCAATTCTGTAACAATGGTCGAGCAATCAATTTGATTCTCTTGATTAATGATTCTGCAAGACCATTTTGTGTATGCACGTGTGGGACAGAGTGTTCAACTTTGATGCCCATACTCATACAGTAATCATCAAATACCTTCGAGGTAAATTCTCCGGCATTGTCCATTCTGATGGATTTGATTCTATGGTCCAGAAAATGTGTCTTCAATTGTATGATCTGCGCAGTCAAACGTGCAAATGCATGGTTTCTAGTAGATAATAGACATACATGGCTCCACTTCGAGGAAGCGTCTATTAATACCATGAAATAGCGGAAAGGTCCTGAAATGGGACTAATGGGTCCGCATATATCACCTTGAATTCGTTCAAGGAATGGCATAGATTCTGCTTGAATCTTAAGCTGCGAGGGTCGAGTAATAAGCTTCCCTTTTGCGCATGCAATGCACAAGAAATCTGCTTGATTCGGGAAATCTTTTGTTTTCAAGTTATGCCCTGTTGCATTCTTCGTAATTCTCTGCATCATGTTAAGGCCAGGATGACCAAGACGGTCATGCCATAGTCTATATTCTTCTTGATTGGTAAAGATGGTCTTGAATGTAGCAAATTCTTTGTTTGGCTTAATGTACGTGTAGTACAAGCCGTCTTTGATTGATGGAAAGCTTTCAATAATAGTCTTCTTCTTTCCTTCTTTCTTGGTCATAATAAGACGTTCTTCACCTTCATCGTCATTGGTTTCTACGTGAAACCCATTTCTACGGATGTCCTTAAAGCTTAACAATGTCCGGGTTGAATCCGGATAAAGTAAAGCCTCTTGGATTGTTAATTGCGTACCATTCGGTAGGACAAATGTGGCTCTTCCTTGGCCAACAATCTTATTATTATTGCCAATAATAGTAAGAATATCTCCAGTGTACTTTCGAAGCGTCTGGAAATAGCAAGTGTCCCTTAGAATAGTAGCGTTGGTGCAAATGTCGACGAGACAGAGGTCCTCATCCATAGCCATTTTACTCCACAATGCTGTAATTTATACATAATAAATGTATAAACAAGAGAGTAATGAATGACAAAAAAAAATTCCACAAGCTGGTTTATTCAAAGGAAATGTCTTCTCTGCGAGAGATTACATAAACGAACTAATTCCTTCGAGGAATTTTATTGCACTCCTATTACAAATAGATAACTAATTGATTCATAATAGTCTACTTGACTACGCAGAATCCCCATGCACATCTTCCTCATCATCAATGTCCTCATTCATGAGGTCATTGTCCAACTCCAGGTCAGCAGATTTGCTTAGTGATGCTTGGCCCATTGGTGCTTTTGTTGTTGACTTCGTGCCTTCAACAAAGTTAGCCTCATGCTGAGCGAGCTTCTTTTTGAGGTCTTGATACATGTCAACTAACTTCTGTGGTGTGCGACATATTTTGGACCAATGGCCATGCAATCCACACTTGTAGCAATCCTGATCCTGTTCACCATACTCTCCCCCTGAAGGTTTCTTCTTTGACTTCCCTTTCTTATTCTTCTTGAAAGTATTAGGGTTGTTTTGAGCCTTCGGGGGTGCGCTTGGAGACGCTTTGGGAGCACCTTTACCCTTATTCTTCTTCTTCTTCTTCTTGAAGGAGATGGCATTCGCTTCATGCGGTGCCAAGGAGCCAGTAGGACGATTCTTATGATTCTCCATGATCAATTCGTCCTCCCCCTGATCTTGCTGCAATGCATTACTCAGGGCGGCATAGGTTTCATAATTCTCCTTCTTGTACTGGCGGCTCACATGAGTGAACTTAGGGTGGAAGGTGGAAAGGGTCTTGTTAATAAGATCCTTTTGCTCAAGTACTTTGCCACATAGCTTCATGCGTGTGACAATCCCATAGAGTGCGGTATTGTAATCCTCCACGGTCTTGTAGTCTTGGTAGCGTAGGTTTTGCCATTCACGCTCAACCTTGGGGAGTAAGACAGTTTCAATCTGCTCAAAGCGTACACGCAATGACTCCCACAAGACTTTTGGATCACGTTCCGTCATGTATTCATTCTTCAAAGTAGCACTTAAGTGGTGACGCAGGAAGTGCAAAGCCTGAGCCATCTCCACATCTGTTGCAGCAGTATCTCCCTTCTTGGGCAGGACCGTCTTCAAGAGGCCTTTGCCACTTAGGAGTATCTCCGCATCGAGTGCCCATGACAGGTAGTTGCTTCCATGAGGAGTCAACACTTCAAATTCTCTCTTCACGAGGTCAGACATCTGCAAGATATCATGATGCAAGGATTATTTCATATATCCAAGTAATAGGGAGCAAAAATATAACAAAAACTGCGTGTTTAAGTTATATTATTGGTGTTTTTACGTAAAATCACCAAAATCTGAGGTGTTATATGCAAAATAACACAATCCAGAAATTTTTCTATTTTACGGGCAATTTTCGGAGTATCCTTGTCAATTTTCGTAATTAACAGGGATTTTTCGTAATTTTCAGAGCTTCCGAGGATATTCTGGTAATTTCCAGATTTTCCGAGGATATTTTCATAATTTTCTGATATTTCGAGGACTTTCTGGTAATTTTCAGGGGTCCATAGGATATTTTCATAATATTCTTAGACGCCAAGGACTTCTTCAAAATTTTCGGAATTTTCAGATAACGCCTGAGGGCTTGTTCGTAATTTCCAGGAACTGCGAGGTCTTTTTCGTAAAAAACACGAGTGAGAGCATATAACGGGCCGAAACCCTAATCGCTTCACTGGCTCCCTCACTTTCTCTCCCTCCAGCCGCCGGTTCTGGCTTCTTTCTTCTCTTCTTCTTTGCTTCTCCTCAGATCTGGACATGGGATGGTGAGGGGAGGGGCACCCGGCGGCGCTGCAGTCCACGGCGTGGTGGGACGCGATGGCCCGGCCAGCTGCTCTAGGAGGCGGCGGCCTGCGCAGCGTTGCTCGGCGCGCGCGGCGAGGCCCCCGGCGGTGCGGTGGCGGGCCGGGGCGGCGCGGTGGCCGGACCGGGGCGTCGCGGTGGCCGGGCCGTGGCGACTCGCCCCCCGGCGGCGCGGTGGCCGGGCCGTGTCGGGTGCCCGCGCTAGCGCGGCCCATCACGACGACGACCCGGCTTCGACTTCGACTCGACGGCGACTCGGTCCAGGCTCGGCGCGATGATCCGGACTCGGGGTCCGGCGCGACGGCGCCTTTTTTCTTTTTTCTGTGATGCGAATCCGTGGAACTCGTCGATTTTGCATCTAGGGTGAGGGTAGAACCCGGTCCCTTGTTTCTTGGTTTTGGATCTGCGCGACGTCGTCGTAGATCTAGGGTTAGGGTAGAACCCGGTCCCTTGTTTCTTGGTTTTGGATCTGCGACGACGTCGTCGTGTGATGCATGTAGATCTGAGGTCGGCGATTTTGTGCCTGTACCGGACTTCGTGCCGGGTAGGATTAGGGTTCTTCGTGAACCACTGTAGATCTCGATCTAGAGTTAGGGTTCTTCATGAACGACTCGTAGATCTAAGGAGCTGGGCGCTCCGGTGACGTTGCACCGGAGGCTTGGCGTCCCGGCGACGTTGCGCCTGATCTAGTCTTCAATATTTTCAAGTTTGTTCTGATTCTTTTTCTCCACCGAACAGCACTTTCACTGTTCATTAGTGGTCTTCTACTCGATCTGGACTGCGACGAGGCCAGATCTCGATGGCGAACGATATTCATGGACAGATCTTGGCTGCAACGAGTCAAGATAGCAAAATCATTCGTAATTGCAAAACGTACCGTAAATCACCGATCTGCTGGGCGAATTCCTCGATTAGAGCGTGCTGATAACGTGTTAAGTTATCGGCGGAACGACAGCACGTAGATCACGACAGATAACGAAAAGTAAAACTGGAATAGAGGAGACGAAATTCTTTATTGTGAAATTTTGAGACAGGTTACAGGGGGGGTCTCCTCAACTATTTATAAGGGGGAAACCCTAACTTCGTGTTAGGCCCAGATTCGATAAAGTTGCCCACATAGGCCAGGACTCCTTCTTCTAGAAGGTGGGCCTGGCCCAATAAGAGTTTTACAACAGTATTAAGCGACGCGGAGGCCCCTCGCGGTGGGAGGCGTTGCACCGCCACCGATACGCATACGTAGCAGCGTTTGGAGCTCGCGATCATGGCCGCGTGACTCTCGCTGGCAATGCCGCCCCCGGCCGGGGTGGTTGCTGTTTCAAACAGCGACCGGGCGGTCGTTGTTTCGAACAGCGACCACGTACCCCTGGGTCTCTCCCAACCGGGGCAAGTGCGGGCAAGATGAACGCGGTTGATTCAAGGTAGCTTGGATCCTTTCCACGTTCCTGCTCCCCTGCCGTTCTCGTTGACGATGGGCTGCGCGCCGGAGATACGAGGATCGTAGCAGAGCGCGCTACGGCGCCGCCGAGTATGCAGCCGCCGGTGGCCGTAGGAACCACCTACTGCAGCAGATAGCATAGGGCGTGTGTCGTGCTCCAGCCTGCTCGCGCCGTGCAGCATTCCGCGCATCCTCGCCATGCCCGGCGCCGTGCGCCCTCCGAGCTCGATACGCCAACGAGTGCTACCCGTAATTATTCGCGGTGCTGGCACTCGCAGCAACCGTCGTCGGAGCGGCGGCAAGGATTCGCGCCAGCCTTTGCCGTGGCCGCACCATGCATGTCGCCCGACAGAGAAGTTCGCCGATATATGTGGCTGCGCCGCGGCCGCACCGCAGGCGCGATGGCTGCTGCAACGAATGGGGTTCATCACGACACGAAGAAGGCGAGGCGATCATGGTCGCGCAGGCCTTTGCTTTCTCTGCTCGGCCCAGCCATGGCCAGGTGGGAGAATACTTACGTGCGCCGGAGGCGACGGCGGGGAGCGGCGTGCGAGAACGGGAGCGGGCGAGTTGCTTCGTCGGGATGTCCAAGTCCGGCTCAAGGAAGGAATCAACAAAGGTACGGGTAGTCCTGGGACTCGGGCCGTGCCCGGCCCGGCACGGCACGGGCCCGTCGTGCTTCGTGCCGGGCCGTGCCGGGCTGTTACTGTACATCGGGCCGCACCGTGCCGTGCCGGTCGGCCCGACAAGGTGAAATCTCGGCCCGAGCACGGCACGCGGCACGGTGGGCTGCTGTCGGGCCGTGCCAAGCCCGGGCACGGCCCGGTTTCAGTGAAGGCGTGTCTCAACAATACGTTTTCAGGAAGAGAAAGCGCACTAGCTATTTAAATTGATTCTTTTTATGGTGTTACATGGATGAAAAAATTCAAAAAATTCAACCAAAATTCCACTAGTTTAGGAAGGCTATATTACATGTGTAAACCATATTTGAGTTCCAAAATCTTCATAATTTAAGTGTAACAAAAAAAACAAACATAATGTGCTTTTTCTCATTTTTTTATCTCCGGAAATAAACTGAATTTTGAAGTGAATTTTGTTGTGGGACTGTTCCAAGACATTAGCAACCTCTGCAAATTCTGGGGAATTTTTTCAAAATTATTTGAATGAATGTGTGTTTGAATTTTAGTAAATGGCACATAGGTTATGAGCTTTTAACTCAAATGAAGGGAAAACTAAAGTGACACAAGCGTAGGTACTTCAAAAAAAATTATTCAAAAATTCTTTGTGTAGATACATAGAAGTTATGCAGACAGAAGAAAATTCGGTTGAAAATTTGTATTTTTTGGAGGTCTACAAAAAAAATGAAGAAAATGTTAAATAGTGACCATTAATGTGTTGACTGAGCAGTATAAAAGTGATCTAGATAAGTTTGATTTAAAAGGTTCCACATGATAGATCTGATTTTTTAAAGATTATAGAAAAAAGAATCATCAAATTTGGACCACATATGCAAAATCTATACAAGTTTGTATTTTGAAATATGAATCAAAATAAAAAATGGAGCCGTGGCTGAAGAACCTGACAAGAACACCCACCAAACATTTGCGCCGACAGGTGGGGCCCTTTTGTCAGTGAACCAACCTTTGAGCGGGCTCTTTGTGCTGCGTGGGCTGTATGCAAATTTGGCCCATTAGCCATAGCAGAACAGTTTATTCAGAATCATCAAGCTCCAGATCAGCCTGACAAGAACACGATTGCTCCATCTGATCCTCTCTCGACGTCTCCATCTTACTCTTTGCTTGGCACTCCATTTTTTTTTGTTCTTTTAATGCACAAAAGTTATGTGGCAAAATTCTTCCAGCACTAGAACCAGCACAAGGCAAAATTATGTGGCCAAACACACATTTTGCTTACAGACACACTTACAAACACACATTCTGAATAATTTTTCTTACAGGCACAAGGCAAAATTATGTGGCCGCACAAGCTCCAGACACACATTTTGCTTACAGACACACTCACGCATAGGCAAAATTATGTGGCCAAACTGAACCAGCACTAGAAACTGAACTTTGGCAAACTGAAGTTTGGGGGAAATACTAACTTTATTGATTTGCAATAATAAAGTACACTGCCTCATTAAAAACCTTACACTCAGTGTGAGTTCCCCCGGTAAGGAAAAGAGTACAGTGCACGCCTACATTACATAGCTAATTATTCAGAATCATCAAGCTCCAGATCAGCCATTGCTAGGTCAATTTCTGGGTCCTCTAGCCGGTGTTGCTGCCTCACTTCTGCTGCTTCCCAATCCTTTAGGCATGTGAGTGTCTGAACCATCTCTGGTGTAAGAGATGACCTCCTTTCATCAATAATTCTTCCAGCTGAGCTGAAGGTTGCTTCCGATGAAACGCTAGAGACCGGCACTAACAGAACATCACGTGCAAACTGGGACAGCACAGGAAACTGACGCTCATTGTCTTTCCACCATCCGAGGAGGTCGACTTGATCACTATCGTCCTGGAGTATTGGATCACGGGACGCATGATCCATGTCGAGGTAGTGGAGCAGCTCTGCGTTAGGATTCCAAGTTGCCTTAGCCGGTTGAGTGGATGAAGAAGTTTCCTTAGCCTTTAACCTCTTCCACATGTTAGCTGCAGTACTTTCCTCTTGTCACATTGTGCTGTTTCAGATCGTTGGCGAGGCTGACCATATTTCTCCTGGTACAAATTAAAAACTCGAAATATCTCGTCTTTAACATGTGAGTAAGCAGCTGAGTAATCCATGTCAAGTGCATCACCAATAAAACGGAAAGCAGCATTTAATTGATCTAACTTTTTACGTGGATCAAATATGAGAGCAAAGCAATATAGATGAGGAATAGCATCAAAATATTTTAGGTACTTCTCTTTCATTTCAGCAACAATTGGACCTAGCAGTTCATCATCTTCATAAGATTGAAAGGTTTCAACAAATACCATGAGCCAAGCAATCACAAGGGGAGAAGTAGGATAATATATACCAGACAATATGGTTGTTGCATTGTAGAATGGTTTTAAAAGGCGGCGTAAATTTGCAGCAACATTAAAATCTCCCGGGGTCAGAACTATACCTGCACCTTGAGCATTAATAAAAGTAGCAAAAACACTCTCATACCCTTTCAACTTCTTGAGCATAATGTATGTTGAATTCCACCGGACTTTCATATCCAGTCCAAACTTCCTTGGTTGAAGTCCATTCAAGCGGCAATAGTCCTTGAATTTTCTGTACATCTGCGGAGAACTCAAAAGAAAGCGAATGGCACTACGGATATATCTATACATGCACTTACCTTCAACATACCCGCCTGAACTATGAGGTTGATGATGTGGCAGACACATCTTTGGTGGAGAACATACCCACCGATGTAGCTCTGGATATGTGGCTGTAGTGCGTCCATAGCCTTGCTATTAGCAGACGCATTATCGAGGGTAATAGAAACAATTCTGTTTTCAAGCCCAAATTCTTGAATCACATCGAGAATATTTGCAGCAATGACCTCTCCAGTGTGTGACTCATCAATTGCCCTAAGTCCTAGAACCCTTTTGTTTAGCTTGTACTCGCTGTCTATGAAATGGGCAACTACACTTAGATAGTTCATCCTCTGATGTGAAGACAGCCAAATGTCTGATGTCAAGGCCACTGAAAAGCTAATTGACTGAAAAGTCTCTTTCAGCAAAGCCATTTTTTCATTGTACCTAGCAATTATATCTTTCCTAGTGGTTTTCCTTGATACATTACTATACTGTGGACAAAAGGCTGTCTTGATCATTCTTTCAAAATTAGCACTTTCACCCAAACAAATAGGTTGATCATCGGCTGCTATATACCTAGCAATTTCAGTGCGAGCTACTGCATCATTATACACCCAAGTACTTACAGTGCCATCCGCGTTGAAATTCAGTTGGGTCTGCCTGCTTGTGCCATCTCGCAGAGCTACCTTCTTCAAGCAGCTCTCATAGTGGCGATTCAGGTGCCCCGTGCCACCCCAAGTACCTGCAGTCAAAACTTTTTTGCAGTACTTACACGTTGCAGAAACACAAACAGATTTACCATTTTTCATTTCAAAGTTCCTATCGAAATGAATCCAGCATTCAGATGACCCCTTCCTCCGCCGTTGCCGTGTAGTCGAACCGGATGCTTCAGCACTGTTTATGTGCCCAGGCTCCTCGACAGAGAAACTGCCAGTGCCTCCTTCATCCGGCTCGGCTTCATCCTCCCCCTCCTCTTCCTCCTCGCCATCGCCGTGCAGGCCGTCCAGATGGACATCATCCATCCCGTAATCTCCCATACTTGGGGAGAGCTGGCGAGGATTGGGCTCCTCGACCTCGGGCATGGATGGCAATCTACCACCAAGGGGAGGGCGCCCTGCTGGCTTCTTCTTCTTACCACGACCACTACCACTGGCACTACCACTACGAAACATGGTGCTGCGAGTTGAGAGTTGTGATTTGTGAAGAGGACGAGATGTATGTGTTCGCGTGGACTGTGGAGACGAGAGGAACGCCCGGCATTTTATAGATAGAATGTGTTGGTGTTTTGAACGTTGTTTCTGCCCGTGACTCCATGATGCGAAAGCTCAAGAAGTGAAAGAAAGCTTACTTTTAGTCATGTCGAACTGGGGAATCTCTGCACAGGTCAGTGGAGCAGTCACAGAATCACAAACGGCTCTTTTCTTGACCGTTGATGGCGCCGCGCGGCCCGCCGCGCCGCCGCCGAGACGAGTCTGCACTGGTGCCGCCGTCGCGCCCGCCGCGCCGCCGCCGAGACGAGTCTGCACTGGTGCCGCCGTCGCGCCCGCCGCGCCGCCGCCGAGACGAGTCTGCACTGGTGCCGCCGTCGCGCCCGCCGCGCCGCCGCCGAGACGAGTCTGCACTGGTGCCGCCGTCGCGCCGCCGCCGAGACGAGTCTGCACTGGTGCCGCCGTCGCGCCGCCGCCGAGACGAGTCTGCACTGGTGCCGCCGTCGCGCCCGCCGCGCCGCCGCCGAGACGAGTCTGCACTGGTGCCGCCGTCGCGCCGATCACGGACTCGCAGTCGGGGACGACGAGCTTGCGCTTGCCTCCTCGCCGTCGCCAGTTCGCCTGCGCCATGTGGATGGGGGGCTTGCCTCTGCTGCGCCTACGGCACGGGATGTTGGCTTCCAAGAACAGCGCGGCCGCGCGGGGATTGACGGGTGCCACGGCGAATCGATCGCCGATGGGAATGCGGCGGCGGCAGTGACCTTGGGGATGGGGAATTGGGGATCGATCGGTTACGGATTGGGGCCGTGGAGATAACGTTTGGGCGGCCTGTCATCGTGCCGCCGTCGGGCCGCATCGTGCCTACGGGCTGTTTCGTGCCGATGGGCCTCGTCGTGCCGATGGGCCGATTCCGTGCCGTGCTGGCCCGAGCACGGCACAAATGGTCGTGCCGTGCCGTGCCGCCCGTCGGGCCGAAAACTGAGGCACGGCACGGCCCGTCAGCCCGTGCCGTGCTGGCACGGCCCGAAATGCCTCCGTGCCGTGTCGGGCCGTGGGCCGTGCCTAACGTCCGTGCCTCGGCCCACCCATTTTTGGCCCGGCCCAAGTCCCAGGACTACCGCGAGGGATCCGCAGGCCCGAATTGACTAGGGTCTACGGTGACGCTGCACCTCCCCCGGCTGCCTCCTCTTCTATACATGCAAAGCTGCCCTCCCTCCACTGCCTCTTCTATCTATGGAAAGCGATGCCCTGCTGTGGAAGTATCGTCTACCGCAAGATGACATGAACGTAACAATCAATTAGGGTCATTCTCTTTCCCTTCCTCACGCCTGAACCCGCCCGGACACGTCTGACTAATCTCACAACACCAGGAAGAGTCAGCGGAGGATCCGACGGACGAGACCGCGCTCGTGACGTCGAAGGGCGAAATCGAAACCGTTTATCTCGACGGGCCCACGTGCCAGGCTCCCACGACCCGCGTCGTCCTCGCGCGCCTGATGTTAACCCACTGAAGCGCGCGGCGAGCTCTTCCTCCCTCTCCGCCCCAAATCGACGCTCGCCACCGCATGATCCGCGTGCCTTGCCGCATCATCCCCGGGTACTCGCCATCACCAATCCTCCGCCTCCGCCATCACCGCCGCCTCCGGGCACCTCAGGCGGCCGTCCTCGCGGCCCAAACCCTAGCCCCGACGCGGCGCCTCTCGTCGTCCCCTCTCGGCGCAATCAGCCTGCTGATGGATCCGGCAGTGACCGCCTCCGCCGACTCTGAGACTAGCAGCGAAGGCGGCAGCGGCGGTTACGATGACGCTGCTGATTTCGTGGACGCGGTAGTGGGGGCCGAGGATGGTGCGGCGGCTGGGATGGCGGCGGGCGGCGAGGAGGAGGTGAGGGAGCTGCCCGAGGAGCTCGCCAAGGGGGTGGTCTGCCTCGAGTGCGAGACGTCGCCCGAGGCTGCGGCCGCGGGTGTCGGCCAGACCTGCCGCGTCTATATCGTCGGCACTGCCCATGTGTCGCAGGTGAGCTGGTGCCCTCAGTCATACTCTGCGGACAAGGATTTCGAGCATCAATTCCTGGGTTTCGAATTGGGCTGTCGGAACACAGGAATATACGATTTCTATTTTCTGCGCAGAGCCGTTGCATTGCATGAGACTTAGATAACACCGCGCCTGCTCATTACTTTCGTGTCAATGATCTAAGAACTAGTACAATGCTGGTTGTTATTAAACCTTATAAGAATGAAGAAAGAACAAGCAAAACACAGGTAGCACATTCTGCATAACTGCTAAGTGAATTGACACAATAAGCCTTTTCACCATTGTATTTTGTATGTAGTTTGCACCAAGGACATCAAAATGTTTATCTTCCGCTAAGCCATTATACACGTATTATCCATTGGTTCCGATTTGAATGCATCAGAACGACAGCATTACTGCACCTATACAGAGTGATCTTTTTTTTGGATAAAATACAGAGTGATTTTTGACACTTAAGTTTATTGCAGGAATCTTGTGACCAAGTGAAAGCCGTCATCAACTATCTGAAACCTCAGGTTTGTCTTCTCTTTAATCAACATCAATAAATTCTGTGAGTTAGTGGATTACTTAGGACTGTTTTCTCTTTTATTGTTTGATTTGTCAAGGTATTTCTCTAATTCTTTCGCATTTTCTTGTTTGTGGCATATTTAGGCTGTTTTCTTGGAGCTCTGTCTCAGCAGAGTCTCGATTTTGACTCCGCAAAGTCTTCAGGTATATACAACACTCAACATTTCTGCATTTTCTTTTCTATAATTATGGTCCATAGTGTCCTCTCCGGATGCTGATTCATCACAAGACCTTGTGGATATGCTATTTTGTAAGAAAATTTGAATCCTGTTAATGGCTGAAAACATTGCCCAAGTAGAACTTTTCCGGTACTTGAAGTTGATAACACTCTTTACCTGCTATATTCTAGATTATTGATGCATCATCTGGTTTATCCTCCAACTTGCCCACACAGGTTCCTACTATGAATGAAATGATTGACATGTGGAAGAAAAAGAAGATGAACACTTTTGGGATTCTCTACAGCTGGTTTCTTGCAAAGGTATTGTTGGATGTCTGTGGTGGTAATTAGCACTGTGAAGCCGTTTTCTTATTACTCAATGTAAACATTTTTTCCCTTGTTTTGTGATCTAAGGTTGCCAGCCAACTTGAGGTGTTACCAGGAGCTGAATTTCGGGTGGCATTCGAGGAAGCAAGAAGTTATGGTGGCAAAGTTATTCTTGGAGATCGTCCTGTCCAGGTATGAAATCCAGCAATGGTATTTGGTTGTATGTGTATAATCCTATAAATAATGAACGTTATCAACGTCTGCTTTCTTTGTTTTCGCGCATATTTCATAAGTTAACACAGATGGTTGGTTATAATGGCGTTACTGAATTGAAGTGGTAATATATTCTTGATTTCTCAATTTTCAATACTTTCTGCTTTTACTCATCTTTTGATGCTTTGAAAAACATGTAAAATTTCAACATGAACATTGCATACGAAAAATTGATTAAAAGATTGTTGTCACATCGTGCTTATTTCATGAGTTTTCTGCTGTGATGTGTGATAACCTTATGAAGTTTAAATTTGGTTGATATTTGACCCAATGGTTGAGTAAGCATACTTAATAACGTATAAATTGCTTTTAGGAATAACAAGGTGAAACATTTTAATAATGTATCCTATTTAATTGGTGTTTCTGTTGATGGTTGCTACTTGTTTGTATCACATTTCTGTTCTATTGCATACCATTCTTGGTCCAGTTGCCTTTTGAAAGCTTGACGTCCAAAATTTGCTGCCTATAGTTAGTTGAATAGTGGTTTACTAATTCTGTTGCAACTGATACCATCTCATCTCTCTTTTCTTTGTCTGTGTGTGTTTTGAAGATCACTTTAAGGAGGACTTGGGGGAAGATGTCATTGTGGCACAAGACAAAATTTTTGTACTACATTTTGTTCCAGTCCATATTTTTACCTAGCCCGGAGGAACTTGATAAGATGGTATGTGCTCCTAACGGTTCATGCCATTTTATGGGTGGAAATGCTCTCAGAGATCTGGATTCTGGAGAGCTTATAGGATGAAATTAATCCACTTATTTACATTTAGACTCAATGCAAAACAACAATAACAACAAAGCCTCAGTCCCAAGCAAGTTGGGGTACATAGAGATGAAACCTAAAGACTCTAGTTATTGTTGCTTGTCTACAGTTGAAGGACATGGACGATGTTGACATGCTAACACTTGTTATTCAAGAGATGAGTAAGGCATTCCCTAGCTTGATGGAGACTCTTCTACACGAACGTGATCTGTGAGTTCCTTTATATTACAATTTTTTTTGTGTTTTTATTTTTTTTCCAATGTTATAGGTATTAACTTTTATCTTCAGGTATATGTCTTCAAAATTATTGAGGGTAGCAAGGGAACATTCTTCAGTAGTTGCAGTTGTGGGAAAAGGGCATGTTGCTGGAATAAAGGAAAATTGGCAACAGCCTATTCAGGTTATTTTTCCTATTTTGTTGAAGATTACTACGTATGAAGCAGCACATCATGTGCATTGCCCCTCTGTTTTTAAATTGTTGTCGCCGTTGATTTTTTGAGTTATGTTTGACTGTTCGTCTTTTTAAATTGTTTTAAGTTTCTTTAGTGGTAAAACAAATTATAACAAAATATATGATAGATTTTAAGTTTTTTTTTGAATAAAACGAATGGTCAAACGTAACAAACAAAGTCAACGGTGACAGCAATAAAAAAAATGGAGTACATCTTTGTATGAATAGGAAATTCATCATCGATTTTATATCACTCAATATTTGCTAGTTTATCAGTAATACTGATTTTATAATTAATACATAAACTTTTTGCAATGTTTCTTGCAGCTAAAAAGTTTATTGGAGTTACCAGATGCTAACAAAGGTGCTTCAAAAGTGAAAATTTTGGCTTCCATTGGAGTTTTGAGCGGTGTAATAGTAGCATCAGGGATATATCTATGGGGTAAAAAATAGCAAGGTGTCTAACCGAGATGTTCAATGATCTGTTCAGCGTGCATTGATCTATAAAACATGTGTTTTGTTTTTTATATAGTTGTTTAATTTGTTTTACAGTAAATGTAATTTCTCAGGCTACAGCTAAACAAGTGAAAGAACAAGTTCGCCAGATAATGAAATGCGTTTTTACCCATGGTATTTGAGTCTTTTTGTCTTTGAGGTCAAACTTAGTGAGAGAAGTTATTTTAGCTTTGCATAACTGCTGACGTAATCTGTGTATATTATACTATTATTTTCATGTGGTCCGACTAGATTTGGTGACCAAATTGTGGTTGACCAACTAAGTTTGGATGTGCGTACTTCGTCAAAGCATCAACGAATAGTACAAAAGTCATGGTTTCTCACTCGTCAATAACAGTCATGCGAAAAGTCAAGAATACTAGACTATTATATTACACAGTTCATGCCCTTCTGAGCAAAGCATGTAGAGTATCCTAAATCTGAATGCAAATATTAGTAAACGAATAGTGCAAAAAGGAAACCATAGAGATTAAATTATGTGCAATTTCAATCCCCAACCTAGTCAACAAAAATACCGCAGGTTGCCCTGATCTCCCCTTGATCGCCGTAGAGCACGTCGGTGCGCCCCATCTTGACCATCGCCTCTGCTAAATCCCGGTAGTACTCGTCCGGCGACGAGGCGTTGGCCACCTTCTCGACGTACGCTCTGGTGACGGGGTCCTTCAGGAGGCTGCCGTCGGACTCGAACAGCCCGCCCGTGGCGAGCACGTGGCGGTAGTAGCTCAGGTCGAACTTGTAGCTGCTGTCAGGGTCCAAGGGCACCTTGGTCTTCCCCTCGCCGTCGCCGCCGTCGTCGTCCCCGCCGGGACGGGGCGGCGGGCAGAGCTTCTTGAGCTGCGCCGCGTAGGCCGGGTCCAGCGACGGGTCCTGGTCCATGTTGCCGGTGAAGTTGTAGAGCCGCTTCTGGATCGGGCCGCAGTGCGATGTCCCGATGCTGTGGCACCCTGGCGAAGAAGGCAAAGAGAGCTAATAAGCTCACGGTAGTGGAGTGGTTGTTCGCTGAGCCGTTGCTGTCGCTCACGCGAAAAGCGAAGAGGTGTGGTGGAGAGGAGAGGAAGTTGCAGGGAGTGGGCAGGGGCAGGCAGGCAGGCAGCTACCGAAGAGGACGGCGATGTCCTTGGAGTTTAGCGACTTGACGCTGAAGAAGGTCTTCACGTCGACGATGTTGGAGTCCGGCGGCGCCAGGTCGTTCTCGGCGTACTCGGCCACGCTGACGCTGCCGTCCCGCCGCCCCGTCTCCACGTCGTACCACGGCCCATGGCTCTGGACGCACAAACCACGAGCGAGCAAAAAAGATTCAGCAAAGCAAGGCAGATGGTAAATTGATTTGGTAAATGTATCTGTATGCTCTGCTGACCAGGTAGACGGCGTCTCTGGCGGCGATGGCGATGATGTCGGCGCAGGATACGGTGAGCGGGCAGACGGTCTCGAGGCGGGCCTTGATCCGCTCGATGGCGTGGAACCCGCGCATGCTGCGGTTGGGGAGCGCGTCCCTCTCCGCCTTGTTCTTCCTCGACCTGAGCATGACCGATCCGTCGCAACCCTGCGCGAGAGCAGAGCGGAGCAGAGAAGCCACACCGTTCATCAGAAACACACCATCCATCCGCACGACGCGCCGCCTCAGCTCAAAAACACACGAGTACTAGCAGCTTTATTGGTTGATTGGTTACCTGCACGAAGCAGTCGTGGTAGTGCATCCGCAGCAGGGACGGCGCGAGCGTGGAGTCCTCCATCAGCACCAGCCTCATCTCCTCGAGGACGATGTCCTCCGCGATCGGGCACGTCCCGCGGTAGAATCCGACCTGCAGCGGCGCGGCCTCGGCCCGCGCGCTGATCACCACGGCCGCCGCCACGAGAAGCAGCAGCAGCAATCGCCGCCGCCACCGCTCCCTCCACATCTAGAAGACTAGCTAGAACTAGCGCTCCGGGCTCGATCGAACACAGGAGTAGCAGAAATGACGCGCGCGGGGGGTATGGGAGATGGTTGTAGCAAACGGCGCGCGGCCGGCCGGGTGCCGCGACAGAGAAGGAGATGGCGATCACACGGGGGAAGTCAAAGCGGCTGGTTACCCGGTGGTTTTCGGATGGTGCGTGTGACGACGAATCGACAGATGAGCCCCCCGCCGCGATTGATGAGTGCGACGGACGCCGCGTCGTCTCGAGGCTTGGAGGGTGGTGTGGTTGGTGCGCACTAGCGCGAGCGTCTCTCCACACGGGAATGCCGGGTTAAGGCTGATGCGCGGGCTTTCGTCGGGTACGATCCGTTCAACAGTTTCGGCTTCTCAGCAGCGTGTTTTCGGTAGGTGGATGACGCAACGTTTGAAGGCCGGCGGTTCCATCCAGGGTTGTCATATGCTGTAGGAGTACCGGAAGTTTAGGGGATGGTTCCTCGAGGACGAGGTTGAGAGCACTCGTCCGAGGCCGAGCACGCATCATCGCGCTCTGTCCACGGTCCCACCAGGAGGAAGTTTAGCCCCGCCTGTGACGTGCGCCCTTTTCTCTGGACCTGTTATAGGCCGCCATTCGCGACCATGTTCTCGCGCCGCTTGCAGCCGTGTAACCCATCCGACTTTGGCCCATCGTTGCAAAACAGCCCACGTCACTCTACCTGAACTGGTTCCTTTGATATTTTCCCGTCGCTTCCTTTCTGGCATAAATTCCACTAACCAAAATGTTCTTGATACCAAAAAAAAAAATCCGCTAGAAAGAAATTGATGTTGATGTTTTGACTTTGACTAAAACTAAAACAACAAATAACTCAGGGCCAATCTGCTTAGACGTTCCATTTGAGAGAGACTAAACAACTAGGTCGCGTAAAAGGGTGATCAAGGACTTACGCCCGGGATTCGACACACTAATCATTTGGTCACATGGAGGCTTTGAAAAGAGCGCAAGAAGCGAGTGCATGGGTTCCAGATGCTCCAACCCGTCGTGCTGCCCAGGAGATAATCTAGACACACTTATAGACTTATGCGAGGTTCTCCAAGCTTCACGAACTTGTGGTGCCAAGGCTCTAGTTTTACTTTAGTGCTGTGCTAGGCTCTCGCCCCTGTTTAGTTTTTCTTGGCTTTGTTCGGTTGTTCCTTTACATTTTGTTGTTTTGCCGTCAAAGCTCCTTCTTACGTGCTCCGCACGTTTTCGAAAAAGAAAAACTCAAGGCCAGCTGCACTGCAACCCTGTTTTACACGGTCATAGAGCTCTGATCTGACGAGATTCCATCAGCAACAACCCAGACGCATTACAGTGCTCGCCATGTGAGCTGCTGCTTAAGAAACCATTTCCTACCGTTACGAAAAATTCAGGAGGGCCGCACGTACCACTAAATAAATAGTGACTTCGTATCTCTAGATTTGCCGGCTCAGTCTTCGAAGATGCTCATAAGGGTAGGGTTTGCGTACGTGTGTTCATAGAGGTGAGTGTGCGTGTGTTGTGAGTGTCTGAGTTGTACTGTGTAATCTTTAAAAAAAAAAACAAATTGTGGCGACAGATCGGGCCGTGCGCGTGGGGATCTGCGTACACTAACAAACCAAGGAAACCATACCAGATGCCGCGAGACACATGTTACTGGCGCGGGTGATTGAGTGCATTATTGACCGGCGTTTGTTCCGGTCACAGCCGTCAACAGGTGGTGAGCATGTCGCTTTGTGTGCTGTGCATGTGCGTAACAATTGGATCCGGCTTATGAGCCGTTACGTTTTGGTTACTAGTATGTGCAGGGCAACGGCATCTCTGCTGACACACAGCCAGAGTAATGAACAAAAACAAAAGTTTATTAATTGTGTTATCATGGGAGCCTGGACAGAGGAGAACTTTACATGGCTGTAACAAAACAATCAAATAATACACAGTAAAAGAACAGGAGGTGAAAAGAGTGAGAGAGAAAATGATCGTACATCTCAAACCAAGAGTCTGAACCCAAAACGTCGCTAGCTGCACTGCACATTAGAGGGAGTCTCTCAAGCTTCTAATCAGTTGACGACGTTGCACTTCTTCCTGATCTCGCCCTGGCTGCCGGTGAGCACGTCGACGTTGCCCATCTTGACCATGGACGCGGCGAAGTCGGCGAAGAACTCCTCCTTGTAGGCGCCGGTGGCGTGGCGCAGCACGTAGGCGCGGGTGAATCCGTCGGTGAGCAGTGCGCCGTCCGAGTGGAAGAGGCCGCGCCGCTTGGCGACGTTGGTGAAGTAGCTGAGGTCGAAGGTCTTGAAGCTCCCGGGGTCCATCTCCACCAGCGTCATGTTGTCGTCGAGGTTGGGGCACTTGATCTTCAGCCGTGCCATGTACAGCGGGTCCAGCGTCGGGTCGGTGTCGCCGGCGTTGTCCATGCCGGTGAAGTTGAAGAGACGGTCGTTGAAGGAGAAGCAGTGCGACGTGCCGATGGTGTGCCCGGCTGAACGTACGTCAATGAGTGTCGTCAGATGCAGGGCCATGACCGCCATTACTACTGGTCTAATAAGCTCTGCTCTACGGCCATTAGTAGCGTGCAATGCAGGCTAAAACTCTGCAATGCGAGCTACTAATGCAGAGGCTTAGATATTAATTAGGCAGGTGACGAATTGACGTTTCATTTACCTGAGAGGACTACGAGGTCCTTGGTGTCAAGGCTCTTGTTGGCGAACATCTGGGTGAGCAGGGTGAAGTTGGCGGTGGGCGGCGGCAGCTGGTCGGTCTCATTGGCGATGGACACCCTGCCGTCTCGCCGGCCGAGGGGAACAGCCCAGAACGGGCCCTTGCTCTGCGTCCAACGAGTGGTTTTGAGAATCAATTTCTGTTACGAGACTCCTGCCCGTACTGCAAAGTTGCAAACAAGCAGGCGCCTAGCTAGAACAGAGATGGTGCTCAGTCAGTGCTCACCAGCCACACTGCGTCCCTGGCCATGAGCGCGAGCACGTCGGCGCAGGAGACGGTGTCCGGGCACGCCGCCTCCACCGCGGCCTTGACCCGCTCGATCAAGTCGAAGCCGCGCAGCGTCTGGTTCGGCTTCGCGTCCTTCTCCGCCGTCTTGTTGCCGGTGGGGTCGTCCAGGAGAACCGACCCGTCGCATCCCTGCACAATCGCACAACAACGGGTTAAGATAAGCAATGCAAGCTCAAGGCCAAGCTCTCTGCTCCGGCAATGCCGCCTCGCCTCGCCACCATGAGACTGATCATATTTGCAATGCGAGTACATACCCTGACGAAGCAGTCGTGGAAGTGCATCCTGAGGAGCGGGCCGGCGAGGCTGGGCGCCAGGGAGAGCGCGCGCACCATCTCCTTCCGGACGACGGCGTCCACGCTGGGGCACGACTGGCTGTAGAACTTCTCGTCCAGCTGCGCCACCGCCGACGCCGCCGCGAACGCCGAGAGCAGCAGCACCACGAGAGCCGCCCGGGACGCCATCTATCTCTGCCGCAGAACAGAGGCCGGAGGAGCTTCTCCCTGAGCTGAACCGGGAAGAAAAAGAAGGGATGGCTTGTGCTGCTGCTGGATTGCCGGGCAAGACACGCGGCGCGATTTATAGCGCCGGGACCGGGGGCCTACGCCTGCATGTGGTAGGCTGGTGCATGGGCGAATGAGTTGTTCTTGCTTCCACTTTGCGGAATCTTTGCTGTAGCAGGTACAAAGACCGGATTGCAACGTACGTAGACGGCCTATCACTTGACAACGTCATCATGCTTGTTCAGTTCAGAAACAAATCTTCTTGCTTTTTTTCAAGATACGTTTGATTAGGCTTAATTAGCATGGGCGCCCCACTAACACCTGTACTGGTGGTTAGCACTGGTGGAAATTCACTGTCACGGGTCTCATTTCTCACACCGATTGAAGACATCAGCTGACACATCTTTTTACAGGAACTAGTACTGTACTTTGCATGACAATGTAGTTAAATCTGACTGGATCAATTCTGAAAGGAAACGAGACTGAATTCTCTTCTAGCCCCTGTTCTTTGAAATTTCTGATCTTTTATTGGCGGATCGATGATCCAAGGTTCAGATCTTGCTTGCAGATATCTTCGTGACTAAAACGATAAGATTGATCCCGATACTGAACCAAAATGCAACGCCGATTTCCGCTCTCATTATGATCGAGACTGTACACGGCCTGTACCGCGTTTGCTTCGCGCAAACTAAATCGGAATCGTGTGCATGACAAAAAAGGGTGTAGCACTACAGTTTGACTGTTTGCATGTAGCAATCCAGGGGACGGGTTCCATTTCGTAATCCAAGTACAGCCACTGTTCCTCGCAAAAAAAAAATAGGTGCAGCCACTGTTCACGTGAAACTTATTAGTACCTGCACATAAACCCTGCACCGCACGCAAGAATTTCAGTTCAGCCGTAGCTACGCCCTACCGACCTGGAGCTGGACTACGTACACTTTCTCAAGGCTGAAATAAGTGAACTGTCTTCCTTTAGATAGACATAAATCATAAATGAACTGGTGCGCGATCACACATGATCATCAGAACATAACAGCTCCAGCTCAGTTTTACACCTGAAAGAAGTAGCAAGTACACGGCAATTAACAAGAGGAACAAGTAAGGATACAGGCAGGCAAACAGAAGCAGGCAGGTAAGCACCTGATATTCTCATCCATGTGCAAACAGAAATAGGGGTTACAGGGCGGCTAGCAAAGCCTAGCCAATGAACTCACACCAATTATTTTCAGAGCGCCGATGAAGACCTCTGCTGTGATGAAGTGATTGGGAGCAGCTGTCACACTTGTTTACGTATTTGAAGTGAAACTATCAATCATCAGCCTTCCTATCATATGCTGAAGCATAAATAAAACCTTCAAATTTGACGACCTCAAATTTAGTCCCTATTAGGTTGAAACAACCGGACAATAGTTTGCATGATGATTCACGGCCACATGGGGGCAGCTGATGAACAGCAATAAGGAAATGAACTGGTAGCCGGGTGAGACGAGCTGTTCAATAAACTAACCGCACAGGCAGCACAGCTCATGAATAAATTGAGGGAGCGTGCATGTGATCTCGTACTTGCCTGGATTGCTGGTCGGATCTGACAGGGAGATTTCACCTTCCGAGCTGCAAATGATTAGGGAGGGTACCTGTGTATGATCCTTCTCGTTTTGTGGTTGTTAGAACCGAGCTGCGACAATGATTCTACTCAAGAGCCTTTGGCGCAGGTCCAAGAGATTGGCGTGCTGAGAGAAGATCAGCATCCGATCATCTCGGGATTTCTGGTGTTCTGCGAGGGCGGCAGCAAATGTGGCGAATTGGTCATGCATTGAACACCCGTTCACCCGAGAAGTGATTTTTTCTTCAGAAGAATATATTGATTTATTCTTACATTTAAACGAGTACATAATTGAAGATTTTCTCTAAGTTAGTAGTAGAATCCATAAACAACCTGTGTCTGCGTCTGTACCGTGTTTCATAAAAAAAAAGAATCCACGGAGAACCTAAGAAGCTGCATCTACCGGTAGACTGGGAAGGCATGTAAGAGCATCTTCAACAAAAGTCCTCAAATTTGAGCCCATAGACCTCTTTTGGGGAAGCCCTTTCGCAAGAATCCTCAAATTTTGCTTCCATCTCTAGCATTGCTATGGATGTAAGGCCTAGATATTCTTCAACGCTACGATAATTTTGGCAAAGGAGATCTATTGTTTTAGGGGAATGGATGTGAGTACGCCAATATTGGTAACCGGGAGTAAATCAAACAGATATTAAATACTCAAATTTCTCTCCTAACAGTCAATGATTGATTGATTTCTTATCTTACCTTCTAAGTGGGACTACCGTAAATGATGGATCATTCTGGCACACAATAAAAGTTTCTCATCACATATCTAGCAACCCACATGGAACAAAATTATGAATAAAGAAAAAAAACATTAAACCGACCTAACACAAAGCACTAAAACATTGCTTTATTTATTTAGTTGGCATTGATTGAGCATGAACGGTGCATTACAATTTTCTTCACGGCTAACTTCCCTAAGGAGTGACCCCTTTCATGGAGACTAAGGGTTGGACGCCGTCGATCTTGACAACATTGTAGGGTGGAGACGGGCCCGGATCAGGGTTGGGTCCAATAGGGACACCATGCTGGATAGAAATATCCATCCTCCTCACCAATCTGAGGTCATCAGACGGGGGAATAGAGGGACCTAGACTTGGATTCGGTCCGATAGGAACACCACGCTGGATAGAAACATCCGCCTCCTTATATACACCCTCAGGAGCACCCCTCGACCCCACTGCCATCTTCCCAATCCCTAGGCCAACGATGGCAAGCCGCAGGATGCACCGGTGGTGGTTGCTGGTGCTCAACATTGTGTTTGGTTGGCTTGTGTTATGTGATAGAACTATGGTCGATGTTGGCCTTTTTGTTCTGCTAGGTGTGAGATGGAGTCCGGGGCGTATATAGAAAAGTTGCCTAGTAAATTTAGCCAAACAACGCGTGTTTCTATCAGTTTCCTTTTGTGATGGATCCCCTTTTTACTCTTAGCAGTTTTTAACTTTTTTTTTAGTTTTCTTATGTGAACAAACATGTTTTTGTTGGTTTTTATTAGTTGCCTTATGTTATGTGATGGATCATAGCATCAAACAATTACATGCTTATCTATATATTTTGGTATTGTATTATGCCCCAATGAACCTGCCGTATCAATGGCACGATTTTCTGTACATTGTGATTCTTTTTTTTTTCCGATTACACAGTACAACTCAGACACTCAGAACGCACGCACACTCAACCTTATGAACACACGTGAAATGAAGCCTATATCTTTGAAAAGAAAATTACAGGAAACTCCTTCAGTGCTTCATCATATCAATTTTTGTAGCTACATCTATTACCTACCTTTTGCGTTGAGTTTTTTCTTTACCTTTTTTGAATGTGTATATTTCTCAAGACTCAAGAGAGCCTGCCTGGAAACTGATCTCGCCTTTGGAAGATCACAAGTGATTTTTCAATAAAACAAAAGGCTGCATATGTAGACAACATGCATGGCTTGGTTATGCTATGTCCAGCACCACCCCTCAAATCCCTCGGAAAAAAACACCACCCCTCAAATCAGGGCTCCTATTCTTCTCTTTCCTATTTCCACTCGTTTCCAAAACGGTGTCTAAAATGCTACCTAGTGTCACTGACCGGTTGCCCCGAGGCCCGTGTGTCAGTGGGCGCTTATCTAGTCTACTAGGCAGCGCTCATCCATAAGGGGATGATTTGCAGCAATTGTGTTGGGGATCCAGCTAAGTTTTTTTTTTCCTACCTCCCTGTACTGATCCACAAAGCTAACAAGAACTTGCTTACGCCTCCATGATAATCATCATGTCGACTAGTGCAAAAGAAGATTCCCTTACTAACAAATCCAAATGTGATGTGCAATTGAGTTTTCATGAAAAGTAACTTTCTAGTTCAACGGACAACCCTGGAAAGATTTGTTTAGCAAACTCCAAATCTTTCGTGTTGGCAGCAAAGTCCAAATTCTTGAGTAGAACTTTATGTTTCTTCACATTTAAAACGACATCAAGCTCGCGATAAAACACCAGATCGAAGCATGTACATCCACACGTCAGCAAGCACACATCGAAGCAATATATGTTTATCAACTAATGCACGAGGATATGCAAGAGCTTTCCCGCCGGACACTCTAGAACTACCTTGTACACACGTCGATTAACCACACTTAGACAGCTAGCACACAGACATTCTTGTCATCCCAGATGGGCACATCCACGTACGTGAGAGGTAATGTGAAGTGTTTGCTTACCAAAGCTGTTCTGTACGTACCTTCCAAAATTCTGTTTTACAAAGCTCCAAACCATTGCAATGTTTACTCCTCCAAATGAACTTTCCACGCACAAAGCTGATCACCTTGCAAACACTGATGGATGGCCAAGCTAAACTCCAAATCCATGATCCGTATCCACCGCTGACGTCCGCTATAAAAACACAGCCCCCTCACCATCATATCCCCAGCACCAAGAACACAAGAAGCGAGATTATTACCTACATCAAACTAGCTATAGCCATAGAGAATTACCAGTGATCCATCCGTACCGAGATGGCCAAATTCGTCGGCATCGCCGCGGTGTGCCTCGCGGCCATCTTGGCCGTGGCCGTCGGCCAAGCTGGCGAGATGGAGAGGCAGAGGTTCAGGGACATGCAATGCCGGCAAGAGGTGCAGGAGAGCCCGCTCGACGCGTGCCGGCAGGTGCTGCACCGGCAGCTCACCAGCAGCATGGGCTACGGCTCCGCCCCGTTCCGGTGGAGCACCGGGTTGCGGATGCAGTGCTGCCAGCAGCTGCAGGATGTGAGCCGCGAGTGCCGGTGCGCCGCCATCCGCCGCATGGTGAGGGGCTACGAGCAGACCATGCCGTCGCTGGGTGAGGGAGGCGGCTACTACGGCGAGTCAGAGGGCCGAGAGTACTACGGCGAGGGTGCTAAGCGCCGGAGGCAAGGACCAGCTGGATACTATGGGTGCGGCCAGATGGCGGGGCGGCGGGGGCAACAAGGCGGAGATTACTACGGCGAGGGGCAGCGGCAGAAAGCCGGAGGCTGTGGTTGCGGCCAGAGAAGCGAGGGGTACGGCGAAGGCAGCCAGCCGCGGACCACCCGCGTGAGGCTGGTGCGGCAGTACGCGGCGCAGCTGCCGATGATGTGCAGGATGGAGCCCCAGGAGTGCAGCATCTTCTCCGGCGACTACTACTAGGGTAGAGTCAGCGCAGCGTGCAGGGCATGCTTGCAAGCGCGCAAACCTTGAATAATGCAACAGCGGCTCAATTGATCAAAGTGTGCTGAATAAGAGGGTGTGGCTCTAGCTACTGGCTATATCTGGTTACAGCTTCACCAGTGTAATAATTCCGTTCCGAACGAAAAATATATTCCCGACAGAATCCATCGGAACGACTTGCAGTATTTCCTGTTAAATTGGTACTTCAAAAAAAAATCAAAAGAAAATATACAAAGCTGGCCAATTCAGACCGCTGGAACGTATAGGATGCTCATGGAGTACAACAGCATACTGACAAGTGAAAAGTGTCGATAATCTCACACAAGTTTTGCTCGAGTCCGAGACTAGATTAATTTCCTCCAAAACACGGATCAAAGATAAATTATTATAAATACAAGTGCAAATTATTATACAGTTTCATTGTTTGGATATTTCCAGACTATACGGTGGTGCAAAATGCGTTTTTTTTTTTTTGGCAGATCGTTGCAAATTTTGGACCATGTCACAGGGCGCATGACATCAGGTGTTTTCTTAAACTGAAAGCTCAAAAAGTGAATCACATGAATCACATGACATCACCAATTCCCAAAAAGAACCTTTTATACTAGAGGATTATCAGCATACATTTGTATGTTCCTGATCCGTGTGCTTAGAAGGTTTGAGTACCCATAGACACAAGAATAAAATGTAAACACCCATCATTGGCGACCAAAAACCTTAGACAAGACGGTAGCTATTATATATATATATATATATATATCCATGAATCAAGATAAACGTTGATCGCCATTGTCTATCTAGTGGAAAAACACACGTAGTATGCGTATCCATGTGTGCTCGAGTTGACATGGAAAGCAGTTTTTTCATGTCTATCCCATACTAAATACATCCATTAGAATTTAGGACTCTAGTGAGCTCCAAAGTTTTCGTATCGACAAGTGCCAGGTGCTTTTACAAATCCTTCCATAACAAACTGTTCAGGATGATCCAAATCGTGGCACCTTTTGATAAGCGTTATCTCACATTTGTACTTTCCCTACCAACCATGTTCTTCCGCACGTTTCTCCTAGATCGACACTGAGCAGTGAGCACACCGTGCACACAAACATGCCCCCTCACACCTCATCGCGTCGCCATAAAGCCCACACCACCGCGCCTATCATCTTACCATCATCTCCAGGAACAACAGAAACAAGTAGACCGAAGTAGTAGCTACAAACAAATTGCGTCTTGGTGTCTTACCACCAGTAATCCAACGAGAATGGCGAAGTTTTTCTTCGCGGTGCTCCTCGCCGTCGCCATGGCCGTCTCAGACGGGCAAGGCGAGGGCACGCAGAGGTTTAGGGACATGCAGTGCCGGCGCAAGGTCCAGGAGATGCCGCTCCGCGCGTGCCGGCAGCTCCTGGACCGGCAGGTATCCGGTGGCTTGCGCGTGGTGGTGCCGCCCTGGATGAGATCATCAGAGCCGCGGACGCAGTGTTGCCAGCAACTCCAGGACGTGAGCCATGAGTGCCGCTGCAGCGCCATCCGCCAGATGGTGAGGGACTACGAGCAATCCATGGCGCCGCTGGAAGAAAGGTGCCGTGGAGAGCAAGGGTACTACGGCGAGTGTCAGCGGCAGGAAGGTGGGTACTACGGCTGCCAGCAGCAAGGAGGGTACTACGGCGGCCGGCAGCAGGAAGGAGGGTATTATGGTCGCGATTGCCGGCAGCAAGGTGGGTACTATGGCGGCGAACACCGTCAGCAGGTAGGGTACTATGGTGGCGAACGCTGTCAGCAAGGAGGAGACTACCGTGAGACAGCACGGCAGCAGCCAGGAGGGCGTTGCAGCCAGAGGAAGGAGTGGCAACAGAGTGGCTGCCGGCAGGCCAACGGGGAAGAGTACGAGCAGCAGCAGGGGTCTGGGTACTACGGTGAGCAGCCAAGGCAGAACAGGGGTTACATTGGCTTCCCCCCGGCCACCGGCACCGGGCAGGGTACCACCCGCGTGAGGCTGACCAAGGTGAGGCAGTACGCGCAGCAGCTGCCGGGGATGTGCCAGATCGAGCCCCAAGAATGCAGTATCTTTGACGCCGGCTGGTACTCGGCTTAATTCACCAGAAATGGATTGTATAGGCATGCATGTTGGCATCGGGAAGCTGGAAGCCCTGTATTGTATAATAAATGTGACATGCGGTCGCACTGTTGCATGCAACAATATTGATAGTAAGGAAAATGAAAAAAAAAAGATTAAGAAAATGGTGTTGCTATGTGCTGCGTGCTCTGAGCCTTTTTTTTTATCCACAATCCATAATTGTATTGATTTCATGTTATTCTTCTTCCAATATCCTAATTGAAGAATAACGCCATGCGCACAAGTGCACACCATGCATATGTGCGCTGAGCTCATTGCCAACCAATGGCTGCAAACAGACTCCTATTTCTCATGCGAAAATCAGGGTGTGGTAAGACCATTACTAAAACGAATAGCAATTAAGAGGAGAAACGAGAGGACCAAAAATGGCTTCTTGGTCTGAGAACTTTCGTCCAAAGGAAAAAAAGACGCTGCCTCATTCCCAATTTCACATACACAGAGAAACAAGCGCGGTGAAAGAAACAAGTGCCAGAAACAAGAAGAGAAAAGGAACAATACCTTTGCAGCCGCTTGCGGATCTTCATTTGTGCATGCTGGGATCGACACGAGGGTGCTAGTACACTCTCGCGTCGATCCGGCAATTCGATGGGGTTATTGAGTTCGGCCAATAGATGTGGCTGCAAGAACTTCCTGAGCTGCAAAAACTTCCCGAGCTGCAAGAGTTTCCCGAGCTGCAAGAACTTCTTGAGCTGCAATCTCCTGCGCCGTGCATGCTGCTGCTCGTGGATACTCTGTATTTGTCGCAGGAAGAAGTCGACGCAAGATGCATCAACATCAGAGACAAAGAGGAAAAAGAAGAGGAAGTGGTTTCGTAATGTTTGTGGTGGAACGAGCCGTGAAGCGGAGGAGCCCTTGACGTTGGAATCAAAGAAGAAGCGGAAGAACCCCACGACCCCGGAGCCAGAGAAATGCAATTGGATAAAAAAGAGGATATGGAAAAAGAAGAAGAAGAAGGGGAAGAACGAACAGAGTGGATTGGCGAACCTCGTCAAAGAAATTTCGCTCTCAAGTAATAATCCGGCCTTCATTTCCCCCTCTGAATCATCTGCATGCATGTGAATATATAGATTGTTAGCAGGAGCTGGTTACATTCTTTTCCATCAACTTTTAATGTTAGAAAAGTTTAACCGAGAAATTTTATATTATTGTAGCATTTCAGCATTGGATTTAAAAAATTAGAGAACATACAGATATCATTAATATAGGTTGCTGCACAATTTGAGTCTCTTGAAATCCACATTGCATATCCCGTTAAATGGTAAAACTATTGCAAAAGATTCATCGTACTTATAAAAATAGCAAATTATTTATGTTCATGAAAGTCTGTTTGTCCATTGCCTATTTCTGACCGATTTTCATCCAGGAATTCATCATTGCCAAGCTAACAATTTATGATTTACTTGACGAAAATACATGAACAAGGCTAATATACCACAAGAATCACAACAAAGGGGTTTCCCTGACTGTCAGCAACCTTTTTTGCATGCAGACAGTCCCAAGCACAGAGCTGCAGCAGGGGAGATACTACGGATTGGCAATAATAACATTCCCAGCAGGGTGTTTACATTCCGTCAATTGGCTGATGCCACCAACTCTTTCAGCCAAGAAAACCTGCTGGGTGAAGGTGGCTTTGGAAGGGTGTACAGAGGATATATACCAGATACTATGGAAGTAATGAACATTCCTTGCCTCAGCTCCCCTTTTATGTTCGACTAAGCTTAGACATGAAGAGAAACAGTAACATGTTTTAATGTTAATCATGTTTGTGTCCAGGTTATAGCAGTTAAACAGCTCGACAAGGACGGGTTGCAAGGAAATCGTGAGTTCCTTGTCGAGGTGCTGATGCTCAGCCTACTGCATCACCCAAACCTTGTCACCTTGCTCGGTTATAGCACCGAATCTGAACAGAGAATTCTGGTGTATGAGTATATGCCACTAGGTTCATTGCAAGATCATCTCCTAGGTAATAAAATACTCATAATCAAGAAAAATATAAGGAAACCATTCATTTGTGAATTGTAATAATACCCGTTTGTCCATTGAATTGCACAGATCTCACTCCGAACTCTCAGCCACTGTCCTGGCATACACGGATGAAAATTGCATGTGGTGCAGCCAGAGGCATTGAGTACTTGCATGAGATAGCCAACCCGCCAGTGATCTATCGTGATCTCAAGGCCTCAAACATTCTCTTGGATGGAAGCTTCAATGCAAAGTTGTCTGATTTTGGCCTGGCGAAGCTTGGCCCTGTCGGGGACAAAAGTCATGTCAGCACAAGGGTGATGGGCACATATGGTTATTGTGCTCCTGAGTATGCCATGACCGGAAAGCTAACAAAGATGTCAGACATCTATAGCTTCGGCATAGTCCTCTTGGAGCTAATCACTGGGAGGCGAGCAATTGACACCACAAAGCCAACCCGCGAGCAGATTCTTATTCACTGGGTAAGTTTTGAATCTAGCTTCATTTCTTATGAAGCAATATGTAGCACCGGGGCTTTTCATCTTCTTCTTCTTCTTTCTCTTTCTTCTTTTACTTTGGAATTGTATTCTAACTGTAGCCAATTAACTAATTCTGAAATCATTGCCCATACAGCTTGGATACAGTGCTGCCCTTCTAACTGTTGTTTATCTGCAGGCAGCACCATTCTTCAGGGATAAGAGGAAGTTTGTGAAAATGGCTGATCCAATGCTTGACGGGAAGTTCCCACTAAAGGGTCTGTACCAGGCACTTGCAATCTCATCAATGTGCTTGCAAGAAGAAGCAAGCAGTAGACCGTTGATAAGTGATGTGGTGACTGCCCTTACATTTCTTGCCGACCCAAACTATGATCCTCCAGAAGATATTAAAGATCCTCTACCCATAACAATTCCAAATTTAGACAGAGAAACTAGTGAAAAAGAAACTGAAGGAGGTCAAGGACAACTGCAGGAAACAATAGAAGAAGGTAATTGAATAGATGATAAATCAATCCAGAGATGTGTGTAGAGGTATCAGACGCAGGAGCTACATATTGTGTTATATTTTATAACGTCACATATAGGCAGGACAGGATGTAACAACTATCATGTTCTAGAAGAAACTTATGTATGTGCTTTTTGTTAGGTGTAATCAATTTTTTAACAGCGAAAGAGAGATCCTGGTGCTAGAATTGAGCCAACAATTGATGACTCTGAAATTTAGCAGCTACAATTTTTCTGTTGTGTGGGGAACATCGTAACAAAGACAGTATGTCACATCAAACGGTTAGAATTTGCTATATATCAACAAAAACTTCACAAATCTAATCATGCCTCGTTCATTAATGAAAATTTCCACTTTCAATAGAAATTGTAATTTTAATGGCACATTTTTATAACTAAAATGGATCTGAAGAGATAGTTAATCAAAAACTTTAGCCTTCGCACACAAAGAATAAAGTAACAGGAATAATGGACATGGAAGAAATAAAGACGAAGGAATCAGGACAGTAGGCGCAAAATCCTGTAATTGTGACCGGTTAACAATCAAAGCAGAAATGACATACTTTAAGTAAATTACAGCGCCTTATTTATTAAGCAGAACGGAGAGGAATTTTGATCACAAGGTTGCAGTTCATTGAATTGATCAGAGAGGGGTGAAAACTATCTCAACAACTAAGTAATATTCAAGTTTATTTGCCTAAAAACAGCAGTATAAGAGAATCTGCAAGTGCAAAGGAAGAAAACTCATACTGCGGGTCAGTGAAGACTTCAAAGAATGGTGATCACCTTTCTTGGCAACAAAAGCATGCAGACGATACATGCCCAATAAATCCCCAACTGGACAGTATTCTTTTTCCATTATAACCAAGTTGCCATCATTGACAATCCACTGAGATCATTCGCCCGTAAGTTGCTGATTCAACTATAAAAGCTGCAGGCATGTGAAGCTCATTAGCTAATCATTCGCACCAATGAGTGTAACCGGACCGCTCAAAAGCCGAACCAATGCAACCCAGATCAATACATGAATTAGTATAAGATATGTCACAGATCAGGGAAATTGCTGAATTCTACCTATCCAATGGATCGAAGTTGCTAAACTAAAGTTGCATAACATGGTTAACAATGTAGGAACTAGCACGCGAATCGAGCAATTTAAAATCCCCCAGCAATACTCAAGAACAGATCCGGAAGTGAAAAAATTTCCTGCACAAGTAACTAAGTAAGACGAGATCGCAGCCAACGGTTTAGTACTAGGGATTGCGTCAGTTAAATGTAGCACAAATAGCAGGCCCCCAAAGTAGCATTTGAAAGTACAGTGTGCCGAAATCAGAGCTCACCTGCTGGCGACGGAGGAGGAAGCGCGGAAAACAAACTGGGCTCCAGACCAGCAGCCAGGAAGAACGAGGCGCGGCGCGCAGGCGCAGCCGTACCCCGAGACCACGCCGCCGGCGGCGACGGCGCGGCGCTAGAAGAGCAGGCAAGGCGGCGGTCTTCCGTGACCGAACAACGAGGTCAACGAGCGAGCGCCAAGGTTTCCGGTTCGCCTGCCACGGCAGCGCCCAGAGGTGGAGGCGGCCGCGTCGCGAAGGAACCGGACCGCAGGCCACGCACGGCGGTTCTCGCGTTTTCCCCAGCGAGAACGCGCGGCGGAGCACCACCACCAAATTCCGGTGGAACCTTGGGCTGGTCCCGTCCCGGCACGAGGCTCAACAATCGTGAGAAGACGGACGGGCTCTAGTCATTGGGCCTTCTTCCCGGCCCAGATAACGCTCCAGCGTAACGTGGTCAAGTCGAATCGTGGCCGCAGTCGATCCAACGTTCCGAGGCAGGGCGCTCCGGTCGCTATTTGAAATAGCGACCACCCCAGGCAGGGCTCTGCTTCGCCGCGCGGTCACCGTGTTCGCCTGCGACGTCACGCCGCTCATGGTCGCCGGTTCCCATCATCGAGGAGGCCTTATCGATCGCCGATGTGGCATCAGAAAGTACGGAGCGGAGCAGGCGGCCCCGCGATTACCGTTGCCTGACTACTGCCACCGTGTTGCTCCCGACGGCCGACGGGCGCCAATTTTGGCCGATGGTTTCGTCAAGCTAGAGGCCGACCACGTTGGTGGTGCCGTGGCTGTCCTGGCTGTGCTCGCGGTCGTGGCTAATCCTGCCCATGACCCATAGGTTCAGATGGCATGCGAACTCAGGGCGCGGCAAGCCAACAAGCCGAAGCGCTCCTTCATCTGGTGTCGATCTTCAATGGCGGGTGAGCCGACCTGAGGACGTAGCAGAGCGGCAAGGTTCTGAATGCACTCTGCTTCTCACGCTGCTACCCTGTGCAATGGCACACACCTGCAGTGTCGCCTCTGATTTGTTGACTGCGTCGCTGACATGCGAGAGCGGAGTATCAACTGAAGTCCTCCCATACCATAATATATTATGCACAATATCACATGCCACTTCGAGTGGATTGAGATACAACTCTGCCCGTAACACCGAACACTTTCACGACCGTGGGCGCGGTTAGGTTACAAATAAGATAAGCAAGTCGAGTTACTGACTGCATATACAAATAAGGTTTACGACGCATTGAAACAGTTTGGTGGCAATGGGCTTGACTTAGATGAACAGGATGTCAATTGCAACAAGACCATATGATCCGACCATGGAAGACATCGCAGCCGTTCGGTGTAGACAAGGATACCTATAGTGTTTACATATTAACGTCACAAAAGGTTGAAACAGAAGAACACAAAGGACTTGCACGAAGTCACTTACCATTCTCTTCATGATGTTGGGATGTGCAGAGTGCTCCACAGTTCCATCTTCACCCTGCTGAGAGGTGCCGCCACTGTTCTGTGGGCAACAGACGAGGGGGCTGACAATGTTATTGGTGAAGGTACGCCTTGCACTAACCTGCATTTCGTAACCCCGGTAGGAGTATGAAATCCAAGAGCTCAACCAAATTTTCATGTAAAGCATATCTACATACAACAAAGCACAATCATCAACTATTCAGTTCAGTTCCAATGAAGCAGCAAACTATGCCAAAATTGTACGCTTACCCTGGTATTTTGTTCTCCTCCAATACTTCAGAAGTTTAGAGCGTGGACTCGCCTCTATCCTCTGTTATTCTCCCCTGCTCTGTACCACTGGGCGGGTACTCTGTTATAAACATTTAACTTTCTTCAACGGAGAATCAGATTGGCAATCCCTACCTTAGATCTGATTGGCAATCCCCCTGATCTGATGAAGGTAACTGGAAGTTTGAAGTCACAGGAATGATGGATCGCTCTTTGATGGAGTTGGCATCCAATCAAACGCATGGAACTGACCAACTGTTGTTACATATAGTATATATACTTTGCGAGCGTGCAATCGTTGCTGGAAATCATCCAAGACTTGCTTTTGTATCATCCATTTACCGTGCGTTCACTTGCATGCTATTTTGCTCGCTCATGCAAAAAGTCGATTCTGCCACCTGACGAAAATGAAAGAGAAACATGCAATTTTGAATGAACTAACCGGACAGCGGTTTACGTTTCCCTCCGCGGGAACGCGCTTCGGAGCATCACCAAATTCAGGTGAAACCGGAGCATCACCAAATTCCGGTGAAACCCGGTTCGATCCGCGCGAGGCTTAGGTCATTGCCTGCACATCGATTGGTCTCGGATGCGGACTCTGGGCGTGGCAAGCCAGCAAGCGGAAGCGCTCTTTCAACTTGTGTTGGTCTCGAATGGCGGGCGACCCCACCTGATGAAAAGGTCGCAGAGCGGCAAGGTTCGGCATGCCGAACGCAGTGCCTGCATTCCGCGCTGCACTGCGCTGCGCCCTTGTGCAATGGCAGTGTACCTGCCACACACCTGCAGTGCAGCCTCTGGTTTGTTGACTGCATCGGCACGCGGACGTACGAAGACGGAGGAACAACTCAAGTCCTCCCGTCCCATTTGAAACGAATATCACAAGATCATGCCTCTTTGAGTGGATTGAGGTCCTGTGCTACAACTACAAGCAGCATCGAACGCTTTGATGACAGTGCGTGCGGTTAGGTTACAAATAAGATAAGCTAGACGACCTGATAAACAGTAAATGTAAACAAACTTTACTGATCGGCCAGCTAAAGGAACCGGAGATGGATTGCAACAAGACAAGAGATTCGAACATGAAACACATTGGGCAGTAGAAAACGTTTGCTCAATTTGCAATTTTTTTTGCACAACAGGGCCATGCGGAATTTCATTACTTGTGGTAACGAAAATTTGCATTAAATCATACATCTATTATTTGTTTGGCCTTTCCGTTTCAGACCTCCCCACTACTCAGTCGCCTACAAACATCTTGATCATATTGGACAGTGCAGCATGTAACACAATTTCCGCATCTGCTATGTGGGCAACAGATTAGCGGGCTGACAATGGCACAGGTTTAGCCGCGATTGCCCACGCCTTCATCTGGTGCCGCCAGGAACAGCCCGTTCGCTCGCTAACGCTGTAATCATCCAAGACCTACTTGTATATCATTCATAAATCGTGTGCTCAATCTAGTACTTGCACGCTGTTTGCTCGCTCACGCAGAAAGTTGATCATGTCACGTGCAGAAAATGATCAATTGGGGGTGGGTGGGGTGGGGAAAAGGTCGCTTCAGGGTTCATGGCGCGGACGGCCGAGCATCGCCGGCGAGGAACTTGCTGGTTGGGCGCATGGCGGCATGCAGCCAACGAAGCCGAACCCATCTTTCTGCTGGTGTCGGTCTCGAACGGCGGATGAGCTGACCTAAGAACGTAGCAGAGCGGCGAGCTTCCGCATGGACTCTGCTTCACACGCTGTGCGCTCGTGTCCCATGACAAACACATGCGGTGCAGCCTCTGGTCCCTTGACTGCCTCGGCACGCTGGCATGCAGAGGACGAAGGAACAACTGCAAGTTCTCCCGTTCCCAGTTCCCTACGACACAAACATACTATCATGATCACATACCCCTACCCAGTACTAATACAGCTGCATGACTGCATCCAACACGGATGACACATGACAGTGCACGCGGTTTGGTTAGTATAAAGCTAACCAAAGCAAGTCGAATTGATTGGCTGCAAATGAAAACAACCTTTACCACACGCTGAAACAATTACGGTGGCAATTCGCACGAGTACTTTCTGTATAAAAGTTGAACGCGAAGAATACCAACAGGTTTTATAATACTTTCACAAATCTAGTGCGGAGTGCAGAGTGATCCCTAGCTTCCTATCTCTGTTGGTGAGTGCTGCCTCTGTTCTACAGGAAAAACGGCCATGACGCGCGTGGCAAGAACAGAATACAGGAGGACAAAAGTGCAGAGGAGGCCCATGGTCGGGAGCTCTCCAGGCCATGGGAGTGACAAGACGTATCCTGTTAAATGCGTTTTGTAGCCCCGCTGCGGCAAGAAGTCCACGAGCAGAACCAAACGGGCATGTAAAGCATACCTACAGAGAGAACAGTCACCGCTTAAACCGTCGGGAACGAAGGATTCAAGAACGTTGCAAACTATGTGTACTCCGCCGCGTGCTTACCATAGTATTTTGGTCTCCTCCAATACTTCAGAGCTAGAGTGCCCACTGCTCTTTAGATGAAGGAAACAGGCGTGCTTGAAGCTCACTGCAGGGGTGATGGATCGCTTTGGTAGAGAAGTTGACATCCAATCGACGCATGGAACTGACGGACTGTTACATAAATACCTTGTGATCATGCAATCGTCGCTGGTAATCATCCAAGACCTACTTGTGCATCATTCATTTTTTTTAGAATTCTAGAGCCTCAACGGCTCCAGCCTAATTGCATTGCAACGGCCACAAAAACAGTTTACAGTGCATTGTTTCAACACTTCCAACAGAGCTCAAAACAGCTCCCTCCGAGACCACTCCCAGCATGAAGCTCGACTCATCAAGACCTACTGCTAGGACACACACACGCTCCCATACTACTACTACCAGAGCCACTCCACATCATGCAGTAGAATACCATCAACTTGCAACACCTTTCTCTCCAGCTTCAGGTTCTGGCCCTCCTCGCCTTCCTGCAACTGGTGTCTTTTCAAGTCCTCGCCTGCTTCAGTTCCCAACTGGGTTGCACGCGTCTTCATCATGCCAGGATCATTTCTGGACAGGATCTCACATTCTCCAGCTTTCGCAGCGAAGAGTCGAAATCATGCAGGTACTTCACCGGACAGAGTATTTTCCAGTGTTTGAGCATAAGGATGGCCTTCTGCCATATTTGCCCAACACTCATCCACTGCACATTCCGAAAGTATAAGTCATTTCTCAGCTTCCAAATAGACCACAGAAAGGCAGAACTAAACATATTTGCAACCAAGTTCTTTTTGTTACAGAGCCATTTAGTTCCTACAGATTCAAAACTGTTTCCCAGCCCCATCTGCAGGTTACTCAATACATCAGACCACACCCTACTAGCTACCACGCACTCAAAAAACAGATGGTTGCAATTCTCAGGTTCAGCACAGAACAAGCAAGTCACATCCTCTAAAGTTTTCCTCTTATTAACATTGTCTCTAGTTAAAACCTTACTTTTAGACAGCAACCAAAGAAAAAAATGGACTCTAGGTGGAATGTGCAGTTTCCAAACAGGAGTGTAAATAGGTTTTACTCCCCTAAAGTTAACTATTTTGTACAAGGACTGAGAAGAGTACACCCCTGAAGTGTTGTACTGCCAGATGAGGGCATCCTCTTCATCAGTGAACTCAATTGTGGAGATGAGCTGGACCAGCTCTTCCCACAACAACATAAGCCTATTGTCTACACACCTCCTGAAGGTACATTTCAGATTCGCCCCATCCCATAGCTGCCTTACTGTTCTATTTTGTTCATTCACAATACAGTAGACCTCCCAAAATTGGATAGCTAAGCTTGAAGATCCTAACCAGGTGTCCTCCCAAAATTTTATTTTGTCACCTTTCCCCAGATTCCATCTATACCCCATTTTAGCCACATTGGCTGCCCAGCAAACACCTTTCCAGAACTGAGAACTATTGTTATCCTTGATATGCAAAATGCTAGGTTTGTCAGTGTCATATTTGTTATCTACCAGCTCCTTCCAGAGCTTACCCTCATCTTCCATGTATCTTCTGATCCAAGACCCCAACAAACAGGCATTGAGTTGTCTGAGATCAGGGACACCTAGACCTCCATACTCCTTTTTTAGATACACCGTAGGCCAATTAACCAGATGAAACTTCCTACTATTATCCTCCCCATTCCACAGGCAATGGGCCATCTGAGATTCTATCAAATGGATTGCCCATTTGGGGAATTTAATGAATGACAGCAGGTAAACTGGAATGCTGGCTAGGCAGGTTTTAATTAGAACCAATCTACCACTGTAGGAGAGGAGTCTCCCGCTCCACCCTGCTACTTTCTTGATGATTTTGTCCACTAAAGGCTGGATGTCTTCTTTCCTAAGTTTCTCAGGACTCAAAGGAACACCTAGGTATTTCATTGGAAAACTACCTACAGGACAGCCAAATACATGAGCCACTTCATGTATTTGGTCCTCCTCAAGGTTCATTGGAATGATTTCACTCTTATGGTAGTTGATGCGCATGCCTGAGAGCTTTTCAAAGCAAATTAAGGTTGTCTTCAGATTTCTCAGCCGGGCAATGTCAACAGTAGAAAACAGAATGGTATCGTCAGCGTACTGGAGTGAAATAATTCCTTTCGGCCTAAAGTCAGTCAGCAAACCCTGAATTAGGTCAGCCTCCGCCGCTTTATGAAGCATTCTAGTCAGAACATCCCCCACTAGATTGAATAGAAGAGGTGACAAGGGGTCTCCTTATCTGAGCCCTTTGCCTGTTTTGAAAAAATTACTCTCCTCTCCATTGATGTTAACTCCCACACATCCTCCGACCACTACTTGTTTGATCCAACCTACCCATTTCTTGCCAAAACCCCTAGATTCTAGAACCTCAAACAAGAAGTCTAGGTTAACTCTATCATAGGCCTTCTCATAATCTAGCTTTACAATTACTCCTGGTTGTTTGCTTTTGTGGACACTATGTGTAGCAACCCGCCTCGAATAATGAGGGGTTAGCTTAACAGGATCGAGATCGGGTGACACTTGACGACGCAAGAGTCCAAAAGTACACACATATGAGCATCATAAAATAGAATACAAAGTGATTTCTTAATTATTACAATTTACGTTCAGATTTTTGGTACATAAAAGAGTTCAAAATTCGAGTACAAACGACAGCAGAAGCAACTAAGCTTGACGAGCCCTATGATGAAGCATATCCAGCCCATAGAAATGCTTCATTCCCCTCAGGAAAAAGATCACCTGCAACAAAAGATTTAAACAACAAACCCTGAGCAACTAATACTCAGCAAGACTTATCCGTCAAAATGGCCTTCTAAGACCGACTCCTAGCATGCAGGGGGCTGACCCAAGGTATAGGAATAGTTGCATAAAAATAGCACTAAAAGTTGGTCCTTCTTTCCAATTTTAGCCAAATTAAAAGAGTTCTCGCATAAACATAAATGTGAGCACCTATACTAAACAATACATTGTTGCAATACAATAATTAAAGTATCAATACAGCATCTATACATCATCATGTGCACTTCTTACTACAATGTGACACGGTGAACAAGTGGTACTCAATAACCGCGAGGGACGGCGATTCGAATCGATTTACACCTGCAGGGGAAACCCGAAAAACACGACGTACGCACACTCAAAAGAGTCACGCACGGCAACCTTTCGCAAGACACCATAAAGCCGGGCCGCTTAACACATCTCCCGAGTACACGTCCTTCACGCGATACCCACGCCAGGGCTATCCGTGGTTAGCCCGTGCACCCTCCCTTCCAACACTATCCCAAATTCCACCATAACCATCTTCATCACCAAAAGAGAGGTGGGTTCACGTCCAATGATACAGTAATCAAGCTACATCGGTTTACTAGTGCCCATATGCATCCGGTACGTTCAAACTTCCTTAAGCAGGGCCACAACGCACGGTCCTCAATCGACACAGACGGGGCTACCGCACACAAGACCTCCATGTCCTGCTGCAAACCTACATATCCCCGTCCGGTCTTCAATTATCATAATCATATGAGAGGCACCAAGAACCACAAGTTTTCCCAAAAAGAGCCCTATAGCTCGTGAGTAGTGTTCCGCACCACTCGACTTCTACCGATGACTCATATTAAGCATAGCATAAAGTAACGAACGGCTGAACATACCGACCCATAGGAATACATAGGGATATATGCAACTAAGGTTTCATTCAACTCCTAAACACCTAATGCACAGAACATGACTCCATACATGTGAGAAAGCGAAAATATTTCGAAAAGGGTTGAGATGCACCGGGGCTTGCCTTGGGGTCTAAAAGTCAGCACAAGCAACATGTTAGTAGCAGCATCGAGCTTCTCGGCCACGATCTCCCGTCCTTGGTTCTGGCGTTGGTTCCTATAATGATGCAATGCAAAAGAAGTTATAAAGAAGGTTCATGGAACTTCCTTGATAGATAGAAATGCCATGAAGTGTTTCTTAAAAAGATGACATGCTCCGTGCAACACAGTAGGAATTAAATGGTTTTCACCTAAAATGATTTTTTGAAAGAAAGTTACGTTTTACTTAAGTTTTAAAAGACTTAAACAACTTTAGATGAATTTTTTATTTAACCTACGGGTTGATTTGGAGAGATTGACTAGCATGGTTGTGTAGCCCTCCAAATAAGCTTTCCGGAATGTCCAAGATCGCCTAAATCGGAGTTCGGAGGCAAGAGTTATGCCCGTTTTCGTGCGGTGTTGCAGGCTGAAAAGTGGTTAGCCGGACTAGTCCGGGTCTAGCCGGACTAGTCCGAATTTACGGACTTGTCCGGACCCGTTTGGGACCACAGAACGGGTTTTTCGGACCTTGGCCGGACTAGTCCGAGTGGAGCCGGACTAGTCCGAATTTGTGGACTTATCCGGGTCCGTTTCGGACCACAGAATTGGTTTTTCGGACTAGTCTGGCTCGGGCCAGACTAGTCCGGGTGTCGAAGAGTAAAAACAGAGGAACAAACCGGCGGCCAAAATCTCTGAAATCCGCCGATTTGGGTGGTGGATTCGCACGAGGGATGACACAAATGGATTCTTAGGAATGTGATGAAGCTTCATGTGCAAGGAATCGAACGGAAACTTACCGTGGATGGAGAAATCGAGCGAGATTTGGAGCTTGTTCAACCGGCGGCCATGGTTGGTTCTTCGCGTCGGGTGAGGGAAGTTGAAGTTCGTGCTAGGGAGGGGCTAGAGGAGGTCCTTGGGCACATTTTTGCTGTTGAGGTCAAGCTCAGGGAGTGGTTGTGGTGGCGGCAAGCTCGAGCTTGAGTGAGGGCGGCCATGGTGGCTTGAGCGACGTTTTCTTGTGCGAGGAGGGAGAGAAAGAGGGAGTGAGGGAGAGAAGGGAAAGAGAGGCGGCCAGCAGCTCGGGGAAAAGGATGAGAATGGCGGCTGACGTCGAGCACAGTGGAGTTTGGCGGCACAGTGGCCGGCATGGGCGCCAGCCAGGAAGAACCGAAAAGAACATGGGCGCTACAGTGCGATTTCGCATTTTCACTAAAATTTCCAACGTGCTGAACTTTGACTGCTCCAAACCTAACCTTCCCCAGCTCAGAAAAATCTGAAAAATTGGGGATGAAAGGTCAAAGCTACAGGAACATTTGTCCTTATTGGCGAATTTCAAAACTCGGCTCAGAATTTGAATTAAAAATTTAACAAGACAGCCAAATTTGAATTCCTCTAGATTTATTTGAACGTCTTCCCTTTTTCATAAAATTCTGGAAAATTCTCCAAAATCCTAATTTGAGATATAGATCTCAGAAACATTTTTGTTTGGGCCTACCTGTGTGCAAGATTTTGAAGTTGTAGCTCAAGCTCCGTTTTGACCCTATTTGAAAGAATCATTTTTGATTTGAATTCTTAAACATGATCATTCGAACCCTTGCTTATTTGCACTAACAGCGCCATTGGAAATGTGATTAGGGTTTACAAAAAATTGGGGATGTTACACTATGTACCACCTCATGTGCCACCACTACACTTTCTAGGATGTATCTGCCTTTAATAAAGGCACTTTGTTGAAGAGAAATTATCCTCTGACACACTCGACCTAGTCTGATGGTCAGGGCTTTAGAAAAAATCTTAAAACTACAATTAAGAAGGCTGATAGGTCTAAACTTTTTCATACTTCTAGCATCATTTTCTTTCAGAATTAAGGTTAGCATAGCAAAGTTCAGCCTATACAGCTCTAAGTTCCCTCTCTGAAAATCATTAAACATAGCAACTAGATCGCTCTTGATCACATCCCAAAATTTTTGGTAGAACAAAAAGGGGAGCCCATCAGGGCCAGGAGCCCCTTCTGGATAGCAGCTAAAAACTGCTATTTTAATCTCTTCTTCAGTGAAATCCTCCTCTAACTGAGCATTTTCTTCCGCACTAATCATCTCATCTAAATTCCAAAAAATCTCCCCTAAGGACACACTTCCCCTATCCTCTTTTTTAAAAAGCATTCCTGCTGTATCCTCTACTGGCCCTTCTGGTCCATCTAAAACAGCAATATGTTTTTTCCTATGCCTTTGGTTAGCCACAGCTTGGAAATACGCTGTGTTGCGGTCTCCTTCTAAGATCTCCCTATCTCTTGACCTCTGTCTCGCTTTGATTTCATCTAAGGCCCAGAACCTATCTATTTTATTAGCTAGTTCTCTCATTCTTTCCTGCTCACTAGCTGTTAGAGGTCTATTTTCAGAAGTTAGGTCTAGGTCATTATATTCTAGGGAAACTTCTCTTTTCTCTCTATTCATAGAAGCTACTACATTGGCAGCCCACCCCCTAACCAATCTTCTAAAAGTTCTCATCCTAAACTGCCAGATATCTATTGGATTTGTTTCTAGACACTGGGTATTCCAGGCTTTTTCTACAACCTCTCTGAAATCGTCCCTTTCTAATCACCACTTCTCAAACCTAAAGATTTTCTTACTGTTGGACATGTTATTACCAGTATCCACAACTAAAGGGTTATGGTCACTACTTTCTTTGAACATGGCCGTGACTTTGGCCAGGGGGTATGCTACATCCCAGTCAGTTGAAACAAACACCCTATCCAGCCTAGCCATAATCCTGTTTTCTTGGTTGTTAGCCCAAGTGAAGCTTCTATTGGAGGGGTTAAGTTCTAGAAGACCCCACCTATTAATCCAATCATTAAAGCAAATGGCCCAAGTTTGGTTAATAACCCCATTACTTTTATCTGATCTAAATCTACTCAAGTTAAAGTCACCTCCTACCATTGTTGGGCCCTGCCAGATGTTCATAGCCCTATGCAGGTCATCTATAAACTCGACTTTACCTTCATCATAAGCTGAACCATAAACTACAATCATTCTCCAAGAAAACCCACTTTTTTTATCCTGAACCATTAAACTAAGAGTGAACTTAGATTTGTCACCCACTGTGACATTAAAGGCCTCCTCTCTAAACCCTACCAAAATTCCACCAGCAGTGCCTACTGCTGGCAGAAAGTTCCAAATATAAGGAACATTACCCGCTAAAGACCTAAGAAAACTAGGATGGAAATCCTCTTTTTTGGTCTCCTGGAGACCAATAAAATCTAGCTTATGCCCTCTAATAATACTAGCAACCATAGGTTTTCTCCCAGGCTTGTTAAGCCCTCTAACATTCCAAAAGACTCCTATCATTTCTAACTTTTCTTAAGGTTTTTCTAGACACTACTGAAGTCCACTGACCAAAATCTACTTCAGATTCCTGGTTACCCCCCTGGCAACCTAGACTCTGTGTGGGTGTAACAGGGTCCACTCCCTGAACTTCACCATCTAGAAGTCTACTGTTAACAGTAAGATCAAAAGTACTATCATCTACCTTACAATCTAGATGTTTGCAGTCCTTAGCAAAGTTCTTATTCCTACAAAATTCTGCTTCCTGAATGCTATCTACCACCTTATCTACCTCCTCTTTATTCTTACCTAAAGAAATGTCTACTACATTAGCTATGTTGAGAAGTTCTACTCTATCAAGGACAGCGAAAGCATTTTTATTTTTACCTTTGCCTTGCGCCTCCAAGTTGATCTTCTTTTTCAGGTTCTGTGCCTTCTCCAGCATAGTCCCTTTTCCTACCTGACAAGTTCTTCTGGGTCTCTCCTCCACCAGTACTGGCCCCCACTTGTTTTCCTTCCTAGATTCCAGCTTCCTTTTCTGCTTGTTTGCCTCAGGCTCCTTGTTTATCTCTTGGAACACACCCATCATCTTATCAGCTTTGTCTTCTGTGCCATTCTCAAAAATTGAGTCCAGTGTTTCAGGTAACTTCTCCAGAAGCTCCTCATTTAGTAGTTCAGAGAACTCAAAGTTGTCAGCCAGATTCCTAATAATACTATTTGGCAAGCTTACCATCTCCTCCTCATCTGCATCTTCCTGATCTGAGTCAGCTAGCTCCATTTCCTTCAGCAGGTTGATGCATGAGTACTCTGCTTTGTCCTGCCCCTTTTCCTCTAGCACATTCTCCATGAACAGACTTGCGCACATAGGCACTGTCTTACTTCCTGTGGCCTTGGTCTTCTGACCATTACTTCCCTCACCACTGCTTGTTTTCTTAGTCTCTTGTGTCGGTGTCTGAGCTGTATCAGTGTCCATCTGCTTGTTTTCCTCATCTTCTAGCCCCTTGTTATCTCCTAGATTATCCTCATCCCCATCATCAAAATCCTCCCTGGCATCATCTACTAGCACATTTTCTGTTTTGATCTTAAGCATGTACAGTTTTTCATCCAACTCAAAAAGCCTTTCCTTGGGAATTTTCCTGGGATCCTTACATTTGAGCCTAAGCCTGATCATCTCACAATAGCTGGTCACCATAGAGTTCCAGTCTATCTCCACCAGTTTCCCCATCGTCGACCCCACTTGAGCAAAAACCTTCCAATCAAACCATTTGGGAGGGATCCCTTTGACCTGGATCCACACATCTTCTAGCACTGCATAAGGTTCTGGTTCACCACTCCACATCTTCATAGACACCAGCACCCCTTCCTTGTTCAGTGTAAAGTATGTGAGCTTGTGGATCAGGATGTCTGATAATCTTTTGTGAGGAGGGAATCTAATCAACCATTTGTACTCTAATTCTCTCAGTTCCCAAGCCCACTCAGCATCAAACAGGTGCTTCAACTCTTCTACGATTTCTTCTTTGGAGATGTCCCCCTCTTCCAGGGTGAAACAGCATAATTATCATTGCTCATGAAGTGATGATTTCTTCTCTCACTACCAGCTGTGTCTACATGGAAGAACCCCAAACCCTTGTTGGCCATCCCTAGATACTTGGCAGCTTGTATAGGCTTCTGCCACTCTGGGCATTCTTTACCTGCATGGTCAGCTGTGTTACACATAAAACACTTCCTCGGCTTTTTGCATTCAGAGCTGAAATGCAATTCTCCACAACTATAGCAGGTCACTTTGCTCTGCTTCTGGTTCTTGGCTTGCCCCGAAGTAGAATCTTGTTCTGTCTCTGCCTGCTTCCCTTTCCCCAGCTCTTGTTTGCTTTTCTGCTGATTCACCTTTGGCTTGTACTGACTAGATCCTTGCGATCTTCCTCCCTGGAATGGAGGTCTAGCCCTCGGACCCCCTTGGTGCTGATAGAAGGGAGGGGGAGGACCCTGTTGATGATGGAGTGGCGGCGGACCCGGCTGATTGGGGAAGAACCCATATGGAGGCGGCATCTGGTTAGGGAAGAACGGGGGTTGGAATTGATTCGGCGGGTACCACTGACCCCCACCTTCCCATCATTCTTCATCCACATGTGGTCGTGGTCCTCTTCCCCTACCTCCGCCCCTCCCCGCCATGGACTCCCTAAGCACTGTGACGAACGATTTCCTCTTCCCTTCCCCCCAGAGATCCTCAGCAAATCTCAGCTGCTTCGGGCAATCACTTCTAGTATCTGACCTCTTGACCGGGGAGCAATCGCTTGCCTCAAAACTCTTCTTCTCCCAGAGATCGCGTCGGATCCATACTGCGAGTTGTTCTTGAGGTGGAACCCTAGAATTGGGGATTTGGGGAGGAACTAGCCACAACTGACCGAATAATTCTTCTATGACTCCTTCCTCCTCGTCCTCCTCCTGTTCCAAGGTCGCTGATCCATGGACCCGTCTCTGATTGAGCCCCACTGGCCCGCTCCTGCACCTCGGCCCCGCCATGGCCACGCGGCTCTTCCCAGAGCTCTCCACCTGTCGTCTTCTCGGCACTCCGCGTACCCCCTCATTTGAAATTTCTTCCCGCACATCCCAGAGCCTCCTCCGGATTGATCTCCCGCGTGGCGTCGGTGCCCCATTCCCTCTGAACGGGCTCGGCGGCGGTGATCTCTCCGTCGAGGCCCTCACCGGCCTGGGAGCCGAGATGCGCTTCATTGTCTCCCTCGACGAGCGGACAGGTCTCGGCTCTGTTCGATCTCTTGCCTGATCGATCGATGACCGTCCTTGTTGGTTCGATCTCACCGTTGCTCCGTCTGTTCCATTGCTCGCAGGTCGCGGATCCCGTGCATCATTCATTTATCCTGCGTTCTTCACATGATGTTTTGCTCCCTCATGCAAATAAAGTAGATCGTGTCACCTGCAAACAATGAACAAGAGAACAAAGAAGGCGTGAAGGGGAAAGAGAAAAAACAGAGTTGCGCACGGTCAGGGCTCATGGGCGGATCTCCGAGCCTCCCCGGCAAGGAACTTGTTGGTTGGGCACGTAGCGGCATGCAGTCGCCGCCGTCGTCTCTTCGACAACGTGTGCGACGAGGGTGCCGAGCGAGGTTGCTACAGATCCAGAGTCCAGACGCGAGGGCAAAACGCGGCGGTGGCTGGGTTGCGAAGAAACCGGACCACACACGGTCTGTTGACTCTTGAGCGACTGCATCTGCACGCTTAAAAATAAAAGTTTTACGATGCTCTTATACTAGTGGTATCACGAAGGGTATCACCTAATCTTATCGGTCTGTTTTACAATTTACATCGCACCAATGCCCACCGAAATTCTTACTCTATGTCGCCATCTTTCTCCTTGCGATTTCACCATGCCGCCATCTATTATGTTGCCGTCCGGCACCACTACCGATTTGCCTTTTGCCTCCACCGATTTCACGCCAGCACTTAAATTTTTTTTCTCAAATACCCTAGTATTATTAATATTACTGGATCGTTAGATTTTAAATACCACCATTATATAGTGATGGTATGAAGCAATATCACTAATATACACTGGTGGTATAGGGCACTGTAAAACTTTAAAAAATGAGATACAACTTAGAAGAAGCTAAGCGGTTTTTCATTAAGAAAATGAAAATCTGACTACATAATAAGCCTTCAAAATCAAGAGTAAGGAGACTCAAACATGTGTGGTTAGAGGTACAACACTAACATCCTCTGCCACCAGTCAACTGAGACAAGCTCAGTTTCCCAGTGCATCTGCACGCTGACTGCTGACATGCATAGGACGGAGGATAGGAACCGGAGATGGAACGGGGCGCGACCACAAACAACTTGGTGGCGCACAGTAATCGGGTGCTTTCCTTTCTCTTCAGAGGAACCGGGGATGGAGACTTGACAGCTTTCTAGTTTAATCAGCTAAGTAGTGCTTACAACAGTCGACCTTGCAAATGTTGAACGTGAGCACACTACTTTGCGTCCCGTACATCCACTTCAGTTACAAATTTACAAATATCTTCGTTGGGTGCTCCACAGCGTTCTCTCGAGGAACTTTCCATGTTCCCATCTCACCACCGCTTTCTTCGCGAGAAACAGAAGAGTCTAGGCGACAACGGCGGGGAGGGCGCCATAGCTGGCCGAGTGCCGCGGACTCTAGCATAGGTGCCGACATGTACGCACTGCAGTAAACTGAATTATGTAGCCATGGCTGGAGCGTCTAGCCCGCGACCTGAACCAGATGTGCATGTCAAGCATATCTACAGAAAACAGAGCGAAATCCCCAATTAAACATTTGGAATACGAAGCATGCGAGAACGCTGCAAATGTGCCAAAATTGAACTCCATCGCATGCTTACCATGGTGTTTTGGTTTCCTCCGATACTTCAGGGCTTAGAAAACGCAAGCTTGAAGCTCACGCGGATGATAGACCGTTTTGTCGAGTTGTCATCCAACCAACGCATGGAACTGTTACATATATAATTTGTGAGCATGCAATTTTTGCAGGCAACCTACTTGTTTATCATTCATTTATCATGTGTTCACTTTACTTGCATGCTGATGCTGTTTTGCTCGATCATGCAAGCAAAACGTCGACCATGACAGAAATAAGATAACCGATCGCTCATCCAAGGAACGACATCACTTTGCAATGCCTGCGTGGTGCTGCTCCCCTCCCCTTTCGTGTGTGCCGCGCTTGCGCCAGAGGCCTGGCTCCGGCTGGATGATGCCTCTGGATTAGGGACGAAAGCGGTCGGGAAACGGTCGGAAGAAGGCTATATCGTTTTCAGTTTTATATTTTTTCTCGGTAGCGAAACCGGTAGCGGTACTGGTGGAAACAGATACGGCGACGGTATTACGAGAATATCAAAAATGAAATTATCACGACAAAAATATGCGGTATCGATCGCGAATCGATATTAATTATCGGCAATACAAATCACAGTCGTGTATTAGCTGTACCACATCATGTATAAAAATATCAACCGTGAATATATTATTGGTACCTGTACTAGCTATAAATATATCATATAAGACTCGAGACATTTAAAAAAGATGTCAAATTAAAATATATAAAATATAAGTAGTGACATCATCATTTATTGCCTATTTAAAATATAATATATATATTTAGTTGGCTAGACTAACATAAACCGGTAAAATATTTACGGTAATTTCTGGTCTAAAACGAAAATTGTCAGAAACGATCGGTAAAGTCTAAAACCGTTTTCATTTTTGTTTCCACCAAATACTTCCACTTTTGTTTTCATTTTTTCGGTATTTTATTTCTAACTACTACGGTCGGGAGAAGTCGAAAACGAGCCTCGGTTATCCTATAAATGTCATTTTTGCTTTCATCCCTACTCTGGATGCCTGACGAGGCTTTCGTGATTGGAGGCGCCGATTACGAACGGCGCCAACGACAACCGCCACCGCAGGCTTGTCGTGGCAGTTCAATTTCTGGTTTTCCGTGCTCGTTAACAATACTCTGAACAACACAATTTCTTTCGCGTTTTCTCTCTACAGCATTGTGTGTTCATCTGTCAATCAAACAGAAAGAATCACACATGGTCAAGGATTTAAGATACATCACGTAGACACGTACAATGCACATCCGCTCGTTCTCCACACGTCCACGCACCGGGCGTCATGACTCGACGACAGCCTCCGGGATGCTCTGCAGCGCGGGCTCCCATCGCCGGCGACGCCCGTCAACCACCTCGCCGGCGCTCACGATCTCCGCAAGCACCTTCTCCGCCGTAAAACCTTCTTCCCTGCCGGCCGCCTTCGCCATCAACTCCTGTAGCCGCCTCTTGCTGATCCTGATCGTCACCTCGCCGCCCACCGTCGCCACCTCAACGCTCTCCTCCTGCACCGGCAGGATCGGCTCGCCGTCGTCAGCCCACGACGCTGCGTGCCGAGACGCGCCGCACGCGCAGTTCCCCATCCGTGGTTGTGCTGCTGCTTCAATCGAATTTGTTCGTGTGAAATGCGGAAGCTGGAGCCCGGAGACAGACGGAGTGTGCACGTACATATAGGGTAGTTTTGGCGATATGGCAGGAAGACAGTCAAAACGTGGTCACTTGGTCAGAGCAGAAGGCTGCTACTGACTTGCGTCTTCGTGAGAGCTGGGCTGCGTAGATCATCCGCAACAGCACAGGTAATTCCTCAATTTCCAATGGCAAGTCAGACACGATCTTCTGCTTTGCCTTCCTAAGTAAAACCGATCTGAAGTGTGTTGCAGAACAAATTAATAAGAGAGCTGTTCCTTTCGTTCTCTGGCTGAAGGCAGCATCAGTCCAATGAAACGCTTAAAATACATGCTTCTTCAGGCTGCTGTTCTTACACGGAGTAGGTAGCGAAACGGGAGACGTGGAAGCTGCCAAGCTCACTGCGCGACAATTCATTTGAGCATATACATGGCTGCTGAACTTTCTACGGGTTTCAGATGGACGGGGCAGACGTTCTCGAAGCATGCACGAATTTCAGATACATGTTTCGACGTGTGATGGAAGCGTTCAATTAGTAAGCAAGCCACGAAAAATTACCAGGTCATACACGCCGGTAACACGTGCGTATCACAAAAGTAAGTGTTCTGCAAGATGAAAATCTTGGACAGTCTTGGAAAAGCGAAAGAGAAGCAGTCGGCTGATGAGTGATGACTGACGAGCTAACAGAACCTACCATTCCAGCTTGATTTTTCTCTAGCGTGTCTGCTCGCAGCTTCCTTATACGCTCCGATTGCTTGGTCGCATGGAGAGATTGTTCGTGGATGAAAGCTATAAATATACGCGATCAAATTCACTACAATTGGCCAGCAATCTCAGGGGGTGTTCGTTACGGAGAGGCTAAACTTTAGGCCTGTCACATCAAAAAGAATCTTATCATTTAAGAGTATTAAATAAAGTCTAATTACAAAAGTAGATGCAGTTTTGATTCAGTTCAAGGGGATCTCTTGCATCCCGTGACCAAAATTCCAAACCACTTAACAGTTTGTTGTCTACGAAGCGGTGGTAACGGCCTTGCTATGCATGTCTGACCACAAAATTTTACGGTATCAAAGCAATTAAGCAATAGGCCGCGCAAGTTAAAATGCTGGTCTAAGATCATATAACTAGTTTACTACTAATAGATGTACTGTTCTTGGCTAGCAATCAAATTCACAAGTTCAGTTGGCTACCAATCTCAGTCATATGCATCTTTGATTCAGTTCAAGGAGATCTCTTGCATCCTGTACCCAAATTTCAAATCACTTGCCAGTTTGTTGTCGATGCAGGCATGCAGCGGTAGCAAATAACGGCCTTGCTCCGTCAGGTTCTTGTACTGACCACAAAATTTAACGGCATCAAAGCAGCAGGCCGTGCTAGTTAAAATGCTGGTCTAAGATAATATTACTACTATTATTACTTGATTAGCTGTACTGTTCTTGGATGCGAGGATCACTACTTTCAGCCACAGTAGTACTGTAGCTACAGTACTTTCATCCAGCCATCCGAACAGGCGGGTAGTTCAAGTGCTTACTGCTCACAATCTGTGCAACAGCTGATTTCTCCAGTCATGAGTTTAGAGTAGTGTTTCTACCAAAAATGTTGCTCGTGCCGGGCTATACATGAGCTGAAAATGCAGAGCCAAATGCACTACTAAAGTTTTTGTTCAGTGAACCTGTCACTGAAAATGAATTTAACTTATTTTTTTTCCCAAGGTGGAGTATAGTTCTTGTTGGTAAGGACATGATCGATAATAGTATATGGTTTTTAGAGCCCTTTTTTAAATAAACGCAGAGATTTGGAAAATAAATGCAGAGTTCTTGTTGTTAAGTACCTTAATAATTCCAGCTGAACAGTAACTTATCGAGCTGTCATTTAAATAATAAGCTACGGTATCACATTAACCATACTAGATCACAGATCAACTACAGAATCCTCGGAGTAATTTTGAGAACTTTGCCGCATTAGAACAACACGCCTTTGTACATCAATCCTCTTGCCTTAATCTTAATAGTACTACGCATAGATTAGGTGACTTAAAATCTGCATTAATTTCATGATCTGCTTTTCTTTTATAATCTCACCTACTAGTACAATGCAATCGAATTATCCTACAAACCCACCGAGCAGAGGATCCAAGCAAAACATGCTCAAAAACAAACGAGACATGCGCATGCAAACATCCGAGCCTCCTTTCCCTCCTCCCAACACGGAACCATGCATAACCATAGGGGTATTCATTAAACCTTTAACCCCTAGCACTATAGGAGTGCTTAACTAAACCCATCCATTGATTAATCAAGCCATTCCTTGATGCATCATGGATCGACCCAAGAACATCCACGTCTTTTCCTGCGGTCCTGCCTTCCAATGTCTCGACCATCGATTTCTGAACCTTGCAAAACCCTCACTTCCTGATCCCCTTATATACTTCTGCAGCATAACTCAAACCGAGAAAAAACTGTCAATGAAGAACCTAAGACTGAAATTTCAGCCGATCTGACACTGAACCTACACTTCTGACAGGCTGAAGACACACATTTAGCTAGGCTTATGCTAATAAACTGCGGAGAAGTTTCACAGAAAAATAATAGCGAAACGGAATATATGCAGCAGCGATCGAGGACCACCTTGCTGTTTCTTAATCGGAGAATGATGGCAGATAATCCTGTGGGGGCTGGCTGTCGCGCACGCACATGGTTGCGTGATGCTCGCGCTGACCACAGCTGATCGTGATGCAATTCCTTTGCTGATGTTTCTCCTCATATACTACTACACACTTGATCGTGCTAAGAAGGGGGTGGACACGTATGATTGCACGGCATCGTTTTACGCCTTTTCATCGATCTCCTGACTTTGCGGCTCAACCATTATGGAGTTGTGGTGCCACGAGTAAAAGAAAGCAACCCAAAAGCTTCTACGTAGTACCAATGCCACTAGTAGTAGCTTCTATTTCCTAAGATGAAAAAGTTGGTACCCTGATTCGTGCATTCACGTTAGGGAATGATCAGCCATGCAAGTTGTGCTTAAATAAATTATTGTGAATGAGAAATCGTATAGCATCATCAAACACTTAAATAACTTATTCGGTGGCAGTCAAGGGAATCCGATATCTACTCCATACGACTTTTAACTGATGCTGGCAGAGACTAACCTGAAAGTAAGAATTTAATTGAGCACTGAATGTTTTTTTTAATTCTATTAAACATGATGAGAAACTATCGCAGGCCTGCATTTTTTATGGCACTTTTGGTGAGTAACTTACGGTTCCTGTTTCGAAATATATCGATAGTTGTTCTTGACCCGGTTGCCCGGGGTAGTCGCGGGCTCCATAATTCCAAGCCTCCAATTACAATCGTACAGAGATAAGATAAGGCACGCATAAGCGGCCAAGCGGCGGCCCCATGCATGATCGGCAACAAAACGCCGGTCGCTGCCGTCCCGCCGCGCCGATCCGGACGACGCCGCCCGCGCGCATGTTCCCCTCCATGTGTGCAGACTGTCCTCGGAGCCCGGCATACAGGGAGGTGAAGATTTCGAGTTTCATTTCTGCTCAAGTTGAAAGCAGTGTTTTATTTTGAAAATTGAGGCAGTCGAACACATGAACTGATTGGTCTACCACAACACCTTGACCTTGTGAAGTAGTACATGTAATGAATGTAGCGAAAATTTGAACATCTCAAATGTACCCGGACTTCCATTACATAGGAAGAGTAGCAACAAGACGAATTCATCGATCATAAGATTTATAGCACCGCTACTTGCTTTGGAATCCTAGAACAATCGTATAGCACCACCGGATCCGGATGGCGAAGTACCACCACCACCACTATATTTTGCACCGACTAGGCATTGGACCAGTATTTATGCAGCCTACACACACGGCCCCTCACTTTCTTGTGAGCTCCTCTCCCCTGTATGCTAATCAAGGCGGCACACCGCGAACTCCGTGACCAGCGGCGCAGGAATGCGACGGCCGGCCGCTCAACCCCCGCTTCGATCGAGAGGCTTTTCGTCGACACGTCTCCGTGATTCGGAGGTTGGTTTGAGTGCGTCGGCGGCGAGTCTCCATCGCCGGTCAGAACCAGGACCATGCACGTGCCGTACCGGCTAGGCTGTCGGTCTACCGTGGACATGCATACACGTTCTGTACACATTGACGCTCGCAGTGGCTGCTACAGCTAAGCTCTCTATGCGTGTAAGAAGGCAGACAACGTGCACGAATTCTAGATTCGAAGCTACTGATCGACGATCGCATAGTAGCGCTAGGTGGTATCAGTCCCTAGCTGGTAAATTGATAGCAGAGCATTCGTTTGACGGAACTTTCACCTATGCTGAGCTTTTAGTATAACAGAAGTCTGCTCCCATATGTTCGTCGCCTGTACTATACGAAAGGAGAAGGACGACGGCACAGTGTTCCAGCCATTCAGGGAATGCCGTTCATCATGTCACGCATGGGTCGATCGAACGAATCCGCCATGAACATGACAAGACGCACGACGTGCCTCAGTGGGCGTGGCACGTCCTGCACCAGCGCGGCTCGTTTCCTCTGTCTGCCCTCGTTTCCTCTGTCTGCGTCATTGCGCCGTTGCCATTTGCCGCCGACTACAGTGCCTTTATCCGAAGTCGTGCGGTGGAAATCTCACCGTCAAAAGCTGCCAAGCCAAACTGTTTACTTTTTCTTATTACTGCGAAGGTTAGTGGCGAATTCCTGAAACGGACGGAGACGCTTCCTACTTGTTCTATCATCTCCTTGACTCCAGGTCGTTAAAATTTGGATTGTCGCGTGCCCTCATGTAAGCCGTGAGACTAACTCTAACCGACCAGCTATACGGTGACTTATACCCAAAATAGGTCATCAAAATGTAAAAACATGTCTTCAACCGGTGACTCAAAGAAGAGACCCCCATTTTGTGTTGCATGGAGTCCGCGACCCACAAATAGAGCATCTCCTCCCACGACGCACCCGTCTGCGCGCTTCTCCTGTTTCTTCCTCCCGCCGCGTCTCCCCTCCCGCCTCGTCGACGGCGGCCACAGTCGTGGTGCTGGAAGCCTTCAACTAGCAGTGGGAGCTCTTTCGCGTCGCCTGCGACCACGCCGAGGAGCTCGTCGAGTGAAGTGACAACAACGGCGACTTGCGGCGAGGGGCGAGCGGGCCTGCACGGCGGCGCCAGGCGGAGCGGGGTGGGGCAGAGAGCTCCAGAGCCGCCGCGTCCCTCCCCGAACTATGCCGGACAAGGAGGCCCTTGGCGACCGCACCTCCGTGAGGACGAAGCAGGACCGGAAGGCGTCGAGGAAGGAGATCCCACGGCCGCCACTGCCTCCCTCGACCTCCAGTCTGCGAGGAGCGCCGCGGGAGCCGCATCTGGGGCAAGAACATCACCTCCTTCGTCGGATCGGGGTACCTCGCCGGCTCGGCGGCCAATTCGCAGCGCACAGCCACTCGGCCACGCTCGACGCCGCGGGAAGGGGGCGCGGAAGGGGGCCACGGCAGCGGTGCCGGCTCTGGCGACAGGATTTGGCGGCCGAGCCTCTCCTCCTCCCGCTCCGGCTCCTCCATCGCCGCCTCGCGCTCCTCCTCTTCTACCGCAGCCTCGCGGCGAGGGGACGTGGAGGCGCGGGACGCGCGGGCGGCGGCGACGGGATTTGGGTCTGGGTTTGGGTACTTCAATTGGAAATGTAGATTTTAAGTGTTGTATGTTGAACTCTGTACACACCTAATCTGCGTTTTGGGTTTCCAACAACCAAAACTTGCAACTTGTAACAAAATCATGACTTCACTCGCGCAGCTCGATACTGTAATCCACAAGATCAAAACACCCTGACCAAAAAGAGCAAAAAATGGCCAAATAATTCCAGCCTCCTTCCCCCTTGGCTTTCCCATGTTCTGCAGCCTCCTCACAGGCCTACAGCCATAGAGTAGTACTACCAGTCATCTCAGCCCCACTACTAGTACTGGATCTGGATCTCGCATGCCTGCCCGCGCAACCCGCTCGCTGCGCACGGAAATGCCACTGTCCCCGCCGCCGTCTAGGCCCGCGCACCAGTGACCCGGGCCAGGCCATGGCGCGCCCCCGCCGCCCTTCGCCGGCGAGGTCCCCGGCGAGGCCCAAGGGCCCGGCCGCCGCCGCCGCCTCCACCCCTCGCCAGGCGTCAGCCTCCCGCCGCGGCCGCCGGCTGCGCGTCCAGAGCCCCTCCCTCGCTGCCGCCACCCCGCGCCAGGCGTCAGCCTCCCGCCGCGGCCGCGGGCTGCGCGTCCAGAGCCCCTCCCTCGCCGCTGCCCGCCGCGCTAACGCGCCCGCGCCCGCGCCGCCGCCGGCCACCCCGCCGCTTAGGTGGCCCGGGGATTCCGCCGCGCCCCGTGGCGCGAGCACAGCGGCCGCCTCCGTGAGGAAGATCGCGGCGGCGCTGTGGCGCGCGCATCCGCCGCCGCGGGAGCCCGGGGAAGCGCGGCGACGGTTCGAGGTGAGCCCATTCTCGACTCGAGATCCGTGCTCGTTGCTGCTTTCTCGAGTAGGTTTCAGGTGTCCGTTCTTCTGTGGAATCCGTGAGGATGAAGTATTGGCAAGTGTTTTGTGCTGCTGGACGCAGAATTACTGTTTTTAGAAGCAGGAAATGGAGCGGTCTGGTGCTTTGTGATCATTTGCTGAAGACGAAGGTTGCATTTCTTTTGTTTTTGTCGTCCTTGATGGGGAAGTCAAGGACATATGAAGCGTAGCTAGTAGCTTGGCATTTTTCTGAATGTTGTTAGCTGTTGTTATGCTTGGCAATTTTTTGTGCATCCACTAGACAAGGAATTTCGTGTTTCTGCTGATAGTTTTACCATAGTTTTGTCCTCTTGGACGAGGTCTGAAAATTCATTCACATTTTTACAAATTCAAGACATCGTGTTGAGGCTGAGCATTTGAGCTGGAGGTGGTAATTTAGCATATTGCATAAGTTTGCAGCCTGAAGTCACAGCAAATGACATTTGCATAACTCTGTGCTTAGAGTATCTGTGTGCACCCCTCACCTAGTCATGCAACGAACTAGCTTATTAAATTTTGGTTGGGTGAGAAAGATCACTCTGCATCTTTATGCACCAATCTTGTTTAGTTTTATGCTAGATTACTGGACCCTTGGTCCAATGGTGATCCTTATCGCTCCAGATTGCTTTGAGTTTTTTCTGTGCATCGCTTTCAATTGGGCCTGAAGATGTTACATCCCCCTTTTTCCATGTGTTATCTACAGGGTTATTGTTAAGATGTAACCTCTGTGGTCCCCAGATATTAGCTATTCTTAGTTGTATGATGAAGACCTCCCTGTGAATTGATTGTTTTCAAGTTTTACTACTCCATTTTGCGTGCAAATTTCGTAATACCTTCAGCATATATTTCTTAAAGTGCCAACGGTGAATTAATAGGAACCAAAATTTGCAGTCTAGCCCAAGGCATCCACATACCCCAGATCATTGCAACTACTATAAAGCGATCCTTGAAGGGAGAAGAGGAACTAAGCATCTTGGCAAGGACACCATTCATGAGGTATATACCTTGTTCATAAACTAGTATTTCCGCTACAGATTGCCACCTTCGGTTCTGATCCAGTTTTTCTTATGTCTCACAATTAGGTGGGACCTTATTCTCCATCACCTCGAATCGAAATGGAGGTCGCAACAAAATGGGACCGTCGATGCCTGAATACACTGGGTAGTGCTGACTATGATTTCTGTGACCGTCAAGCGGCAGCTGCTGATGAAGAAATCTCTGCACTTAAGGAAGAGCTTATGCAGGCCCGCAGCCGGATTCATGAGCTTGAAGCTGAAAGCCGGTCTGCAAAGAAAAAGCTTGATCAATTGCTCAGGAATCTTGCTGAGGAAAAGGCTTCCTGGAAGAGCAAGGAGCATGATAAGATTCAAAGCATCTTCGATGCTATTAAAGGGGATCTGAACCGTGAGAGGAAGAATCGACAAAGGGCAGAAATCATGAACTCCAAGTTGATGGGTGAACTATCTGAGTTAAAGTCAGCCGCAAAACGATATTTGCAAGATTATGAAAAGGAAAGAAAGGCTAGGGAACTCATGGAGGAGGTGTGTGACGAATTAGCAAAAGAGATCGCTGAAGACAAAGCTGAAGTTGAGGCTCTGAAGAGTGAATCGAGGAAGATGAGGGATGAGGTTGAGGAAGAAAGAAAGATGTTGCAGATGGCAGAGGTTTGGCGTGAAGAGCGGGTACAGATGAAGCTTGTTGATGCTAAATTGACACTGGACAGCAAATATTCACAGCTAAGTGAGCTTCAGGCTTACCTTGAGGCTTTCCTCAGCTTCCACTGTGGCAGCACTGTTGATAAAGAAACAGTGAGAGATGGTGAAATGCTCAAGGAAGCAATTAGCTCGATGAAGGTCCATAGTAAAGAGTTCTCTTACAAACGACCACCTCCGTCAGAGGACATTTTTGCTGTGTTTGAGGAACTCAGGCAGAGAGAAGATACCAATGAGAAGGAAATTGGACAGTGTAATGGAGATACCCCCATGAGCCATGCAACAAAGATCCATAAAGTGAGTCCTGAAACTGAGATATTTTTGGAAAAACCAGCAAATAAATATCCCAATCGACCTTGTGCCAGAAATGAGGATGAAGATGATAGCGGATGGGAGACTGTCAGCCATGCAGAGGAGCAGGGTTCTAGTAACTCACTAGATGGAAGTGAACCATCGGTTAATGGTTTTGGTGGAGGAAATGATGCATCAGTGAGTGGAACCGATTGGGAAGATAATTGTGAAAACTGCAGGTCAAATAGTGACATCAGTGGAGTTTGTTCGACAACGGGACAGAAGTACCGTAAGAAGGGGTCTTCCTTTGCCAGACTCTGGAGATCATCAAATGGCGAAGGCGGTAGAAAAACAGGGTCCCAGTTGCTGAACAGTGGGCTCTCAAGCGGCAAGATGTGCAATGCCGCTCCTTCTCCGGATTTCAGTAACAGTGAAGTGTGCCAAATCTCACCAAGTGTTGGGGACTGGAGTCCGGACTTGCTGAACCCTCATGTAGTCCGTTCAATGAAAGGGGGCGTCGAGTGGCCCCAAGATGCACAGAAGCACAACCTGAAGTCCAAGCTTCGGGGGGCGAGAATCAATGACCGTAAGGTACAGCTGCGCCAAGCATTAGAACAGAAGATATAGCATATTAGCATGGCACGCTCATACGCATTCGTGTCCTAGTAACGAAGAGCAGGCCATGATCTTGCGTGGAGCAAGCACATACATCTGTAGGGGAGGTATCATTGTTGTACTGCTACATTGGTCCTCAATTGGGTGTTATCACTCGCTATACCTAATTCATGCTCTAGTAGACCACCTAGCTAAGTTAGAGAAGTCATCAGCTCCTTGTAATCAAAATGTAATTGTAGCAGTTCTCTTCAATGCGTTATTCAATATTGTTAATAACTTCTTGCTCGCTCCTTCCGTTTCCTTTGCTTTTGAAATCAAAACCGTGGAAAGCAATATGCAGTCCTGGGCCCTGGCAACCAACTCTTTCAGGTGCACCAACAATTTGAGGCAGTTTTTGCAGGTTGAGCCAAACTGATTCTAACGAATGGTCTGTTCGGCAGGCTGTTTTACTGTAGCCGCTGCGCTGTGTAGCCGCTGTAGCAGCACTGTAGCCACGTGAGTGGGCTGCAGCCGTAGCCGGCTGCAAAGTAGAGCAGCCGAACGAGCTCAATTCCCCCTTAATGCATGGAAGCATTTACTCAATTCCATTTGTACTGATCAATCCGGTTGACGTTTGAATTATGTTGTCTTTGGAACTAAAAGCCTCTTTATATCAATTGCAAGCCCTATCTGGTACACCACGTACCACCAGCAACAAGAGGCCACATCTTGCACTGCAAATGTAAGCCAGATAGTCTCCATTTTACAGCCCTACAAAGAACAAATACAATAAATAAGTAAATAAATGGAATACGTAAAGAAACGGCTACGCAACCTGATGGCAAACGCCGTATGGGTTACGCGAGACTTGATGTTAGATCCTAGGACGTCTGACTCGAGCTAGCTGCTGGAAAACGTAGCTGCTGGAAAACGAGAGGATTTACTGTGGCTGAATCAACCGCGTCAGCGCAGGAGGGACTTAATTGCACAAACGTTAGAAACGTTGTCCATCAGGAAACTCCACACGTGAAGGCTACTCTGGTCTGGCCAAAAAGCTCTGATAACGTTGAGCAACTTGGCCGGGGTCCACGACGTGAGGAACACACAACGCAGCGTGAGATATTTTGGATCTCACCGTCTCGTCATGTCCCAGAGGACTTCTCAACAATTTCAGCTGTTTGGCACACCTACTGCCTGCCGTAGCCAGAGGCCCAGAGCAAATTGCCTTCTCACCGTCGGTAGAGGAAAGTCGCGCTCACGACGAGTGCACAGCGCGGGCTCTGCACATGCTTATGTTTCACGCACCGTATCAGCCTGCTCTCCTTGACAAAGGCTCGGGCGCAATCATAAAGCGTCGGGACGAACGCCATGTAATAAAGTGCCATGTAATAAAGCGACTCCTGTCCTGGCGACCTGATCCGCTCCGTGCCGCGGCAACAACTACCGCACAAGCGTCGGGACGAGCTGAACAGGTGACAGCCGTCGCCGGCATCGAACGATTGGTTTTATACGCAAAAGCACAGCATCATCCTCTAGATGCAATAACCCAACATTGAATTCTAGCAAAGAGAGGATCCCAACAGAATATCAAGAGGCAACCAGACAACTTTGCAACGATTAAGATCATGCCAGACGACAATAGCTAAAACCAAATGATAGGAGACGAACGCCAGAGGTATAGCCAAATGGTAAGTACTTTTATTCAATTGACAATAACCAACACAACCCATATCCATACGCTTGTAGTGCGCAATGGGGCAACACAACTTGCATCAAGCAAGACACACTAGATAATAGCACAATAGTTTGAAGTTCTTTAGAAAGCAGTAACTACTATTATCACTGCTTCAAGCTTCACGATATCTGGTAGAGCAATATTAAGCATGCAAGCATTTACAGGTTGCCTAGAACCCGTGAATCTTGATGTTCTCTTTCTTCGCAATCCCAGCCTGTCAAAACAAGCCATAAACACGCATAAGAACAACAATCGATGATTTCTTCAACTTCATGGAAGCTAATAGCCCAGAGAATGCTTAATACCTGAACTAAGAAAGTGGCGACATTCTTGCGCTGATCGCCTTGGAGCTGAATGACCTGCAGCAGACAAAACATCATCAGAATATCGACTTAGTCAAAAGGAAACTGTGAAACTAGATACATAGCTGAAGCATTATACCTGGCCTAGCTCTGGATCCTGGACTACAGTACCATTACAGCAGAATTCCTTCTTGAGATCCTTGAGGATCTTGTTGTAGCTGAACTCCTTCTTCAGTCCCTGAACTGTAGTCAGACTCTTCCTGCCGTTGCGCTGCTGGATGCGCACATGCACATAATCCTTTGTTCCGGGGCCAGCACCAGAGTCCTCAGCATTTGCCTCAGCAAACGGATCTATCAAAGATGATGACACGTTATCAGACAAACATAGATGGTATACATGGTCAGAACACATTTAAAGCACAAGGATCAGATGCGTATTCCAAATGAACTTAAAAGACTGCTCTACTTATTCTACTTTCCAGTATTGAGAAGCTAGAGCCACATCGTGTCCAACCAAAAGCAAACAAGAAAGATGATGCGATATTGCATACCGAAGGCAGATGGAAGCTGGACGTCGAGATCAGACATGAAACTTAGTTGTTGAAGTTTGATTGACACCGAGCTTAGAGCTTCTATATCGGGGTCTTTATGCAGAATCTGCAATCATCATACCATCAATTACAAGCCATCCAGCACAACTTTTAAGAGAAATATAAATAGCAGGGGAGTTCGACAACAATAGACTGTGTTGGTCACATCGATACTTATTAAACGGGGATTTCACAAATAAGCTCAGTCAGATTTGAAGCCAAGTCCTAAATAACATTCATGCAGTTACAGCAAATTAGCACCGTTATATATCATAAACAGAATCGATTCAGAATCCCCTACATACCATTTCTGAGAGAAGAATTCTCAGAATCATTCCTGAGAAGAATTCCCCAAATCCTAACCGATAGGAGTATCAGTTATAAGCACAACAAAAATTATGACTAGAAATCCATCTATTTCCCGCATCCAAAATACGGACCACGTCAAATCAGATCGAACCAGAGCACCAACCCTAAAAGGCTAGACCAGCAACTCATCAACCGCTACAAAATCCCCAAAATCCGGCCAAGGACCATCCCTTACCTAGCCGGATCCCCATCTACCGCACAGCAGACGCCTAGAGCCACCTTGACCTTACGATCTGTAGAGAAAAACAACAAAAACCAATCGCAACCCTAGCAAGCAATTCACTCGCACACCTACCCAGCAATTCGAGATCCGATAACCGAAGAGGCTGATTCGCTCCGATACTGGACCGAACGCGCAACGATCCCCAAATCGTACTCTAGAACTGCGCGGATCGAATCGGAGAAGGCGGGGAGGGAGGGGAAAGGGGAAGGCGCTCACCTCTTTCCTTTCCCTGGCAGGTAGGGAAGACGAGGACGCGGGCGCGAGAGGCGGATAGACTTGACCAGGGAGCTGTGTCGTCTCCGCCCCTCCAAGGTCGGGTCAGTTTATAGGCAGGCGACGGTGTATAAAATTAGGTGGGCGAACAGCTAGTTGCGTCACCACGTTGCTCTGGATTCCTGCCGACCCATCGAGACGGAGGATTTTTTTTTTTTTTTACCCGGAAAAAACAAGTATTTTTTGTTTCAAGGTATAATTGTTCGAGTTGAATACAGCCTCTTCGAAGAATGATGCATGTGATGGTTCAGGTCGGTTACATTTTTCCAAAAATGGTCTTAGCCACGTAAAATGCACCTACATGGATGATACTATGTACTTAGGTTAGCAACGAGCAACATGTAATATACCACATATAAGGTTTTCTTTTACCAAAACAATTCTCTAACTTATTGGGCCCCACAGTGAGGTCGGCACACACGCCGACGGGCTGGGTGTGCTCAGGCTTGATGGTCCACACTCACTGGGCCTGAATGTTCAGAGGAGAAACCTCATTGCATACTTGCATATTCTTGATGCCACGGCTCCAGTTCTGCCTAGCTCAATTCGATTGCCTTTTCGCATGGCCGCATTCACTTTGAATCCGATGCATGTTATCGATAGGGAATTCCCGAGTGAACGGTCATTCATTTACGAAGGTAGGAGTACAATAAAGTAGATTCCAAACCAGAGGAATGCCCGTTTTCAAACGCATACGCACCTCAAAATGTTATACCAGAGTTCAGTGGCACCACTGCTTTGCAAGTTGCGTGCAGCATATTTTGCATATACTAGTACATCCATGACCTTGCTTCAAGCGTAACAGTACACAGTGCAGCAAAAAAAATACTGCCAGTTTATACCGCAATAGGGGCATCTCGCCTCGTGTCAACAAGTCATACAAAATATCACGAGGGGATGACGGACGAGAGTTCAGATACAGAGTGCTATTGGTGCCCTCACTGACATCGCACTGAAGTTGGCAGGAGAAGCAAGCATGTGAAGCGGCAGGCCACGCAATAGACCAACCGAGGTAGTTGCACCAAGTTTCCCCAATTCAATTATTTATGTACATCCCAGTACTAGTGAGATAAACTCGATTTCCATATCTACGACTCGGAGAAGAAAATTTCTTGGAAGAAGCTGCTCAGATCACCTTTCTGTGCATCGAAGGCCAGGAGTTTCGTCACTGCATCCTGAAATTTCCGCAAAGAAATTAGTGTTCAAACTTCTATCCCCATGTTGAGAATTATCAAAGATATTTTTCCTCTAAAAACATATCAATCAGGCAGTAAGTAAACCTGGTATTGTTGGTCCTTTGCTGCTAATTTGTCGCAGATCACGCGCTTTATAGGCCTCTTGGAATGAATGTCCTCTAAAACACTGGCAGATCTCTGAATAATTTCACTGGGTACACCTGCGAACAGCCAAACATGAGATCATTATATACATGGTCAGTCTACAACTGTCTATTTCATTGCACATATCCTTGAATCATCACGTGACAGTTTAACTTGCATTTAAATTTGATATGGAATGCCAACTTTTGGGTATCAGCCATGCCGACTTACAATGTGGGTTAAAGGGTACAGCAGTTTATGGTTTCCGTAAAAAGGAAGTAATCATATTTTCACAAGTTCTCAGCTTATTAGAAGTTTGTGCAGGTACATACCAGCAAGCCGTGCACAATGCAGACCTGCAAGGGTGAAGAAGTGTTAGTTGCAACTGTCTCCTGAGCATCCATACCCCATGTTGTAAATGTAATATCCAAAAAGCTTACCAAAACTTAAAAGTGCTCGACCAGGTACAAGTCTTCACCATAGGCATTAGGAATTGAGAAATTAGAATGGGGAAAAAAACTGAACAAGAACAAGAAAAAGGCATAGCAGATTTTTCATTCTACTTACCGATAAAGAAATATGATGTCTTCATTGCTTGCCTGTCCATCAGGATTCAGAACACTCATGGTACAGCATTTGATATGTTCAGACTGCAAATTTTTTTTTGTAATTTGTTAAAACAGTTATGAAAAGAGCTAGTTATTTCAATAAATGAGCATCTAGATACTAGGCATCAACCTGTGGCAGGTAGTTCTCTGTGAAGATTTCTGTCAGATGTGTTGACAACAGGACCTGTGATTATAAGATCGTATCTTCACTAGTAAAATTTTACTGGTAAGTTTTCCAGTTATTCTCAAAAGGAATAAACAAATTGCACGTACACATTGGATTAAGCTATTTATGAGATAAAAAAGAGTAAATTAGCGCAATTACTCTGTCGACATTTTTTGCTTCCATAGGATAAATGACATCATGCAGTTGGTAAAGGAAATTTTACCCTAAAGGAAATTTTGCCCTAAGAGTTGAGGTGATGTGTGCATGCAGTATTATTGTATCTCTGATTGGTAACAGCACCAGGCAAAGATAGTTAAATAGAGGGGCAGTTAACTTTTACTGGGTGCATCTCAGACAGTACAGAACTAGACAATCCCTTCAACAAAAAGGAAATAGAGAGCCAGGCACTAACATGGACAGCAATTTAGGGTGTGTTTGGTTGTGCTGTGGCTGTGGAAAAAGCTGCTGTGGGCTGTGAACTGTGAAAAAAGCTGCTGTGGGCTGTCAGCTGTGGAAAAGCTGAAAGCCGTTTGGTTGAAGTAGCTGTGGCTGTGAAAAAGTTGTCGAAATATCTGTAATGCCCCTAAACACCCAAGAGACCATTTTGTATGCAAATTGATTGTTAAACAAGGTGTGGTTCACATAAACAATGTGTGGTTCACATGTTTACATCTAAAACATTATTTTGAAAAATACAATACTTAATTTACTTATTTTGCATCCACATTAACAAATAATCTAAATTTTAAAAGTTTTCAGAAATATCTTAACTTCTGAGGGGCTTTGTACAAAAATGTCAAGACACAAAAAACTAAAATTAATTACAAGTTTACGTGAGGGCCTGTTTGCAAAATCTTCTTTCAATGTCGTTCTTCTCTTTCCAGCCACCATTGACAATCTCTGGAGCTCAAATCGGCACCGGAACAAGGAGGGATACTTCATGAAAAGTAGGGGAATCAAATCCCCGAGCTCTGACGCACCCGTTTGATGTGATTTTTTGGGTCGGTGCTGTGGAGATGCGGATTATTTCAAGGAGATGACGACGACGCCATTGCTGCACAGCTTGAGATGGAAAGCTCGATCTTGAATCGATTCCTTCGATTGGAGATGATTCGAGGTTGCAGAAGATTCGAGATTGGAGCGTCGGCCGTCGATTGGAGATGATTCGATTCGCCGCCAAATGGATCTCGTCGAGTGGGGCGGCGAATGGGACGGTCGGGTTGGGTGCTCCTCGTCGATGCGCGGACGGACTGGGAGCGGCGGCCAGAGGCGGCAGGCGGGGGCTAGGGCCGGAGAGCGGGCGCAGCAGGCACGGCGAGGGCGGCCGGCGGGCAGGGGCGGCGGCCTCGTCGCTTGTCGCAAGGGAGCTGCCGAGTGGGAGGGAAACATGAGGAACGAACCGTTACGCAACATAACCGGTGGCAGTGGGTAATTTTCACGAACTCTTCGCTCCCACAGCCGCTAAAAGCACGTCCTGCCCTGCTGTGAACTTTCACGTACACGAAAGCTGCTTTTCCGGAAGAACCTGAGAGATAGCTGAGGGCTTTGGTTGGCTGTGGACTTTTTAGAAAGCAAAAGCAGCTAAAAAAGAAGAACCAAACACACCCTTAATCATGCTGGAAGAAAGGTGATGCCAAGTTACTTGTTATAGGCAGAAGCATCAAGAGAGAAAAAGGCTTCATGTTCAACAACAACAACAAAAAAAAAGGGGAGAGAGAGAGAGAGAGAGAGAGAGAAGATATGATTTGAGAACCTACCCCTTACGTCATCTATAACACAGTCGAACATTCTAAGAGCCTCCGTATATGTACCTTTCTAGCTTAAAAATGACTGTTTTTTAATGAAGGGATTTAAGTATAAAACAAAAATGGCCAACTAAATAAGGATAATCGTTCTGTCATCAACATCCAAATCTCTAATGACCACTGACAAGGAAAAATGATATCATGGCTAAGCAAATCATGAAAAGATAGTCGTCACTTCCAACTGTTACCGTAAGGAAGACCGCTAGGCTAGACCTGACCTTTGGGGGGTAATCATAGCTCACAAAATGACTGATAGTCCCTCCAAGCAGACCAATGCCATCTACAAAGATGCAGAAAAGCAAATAACACATATAACCATGTGCCATGTTCAGAATAGAGGCAAAAGATTTAAGAGTTATGTGGTCTCACCTTCTGTTAGAGTGCCCTTACCGAATTCATCTAATAAGCAAAGAGATCTCGATGTTGCATGCCTGTAAATTTTATTCAGTATATGATCATGAGACAGCAAGCTTAACAGTGGATACTAGCAAACTACTAGGATACCTGAGCATTGCTCCAACTTGATGTAAATCAATCATGAAAGTTGACTGTTCAGTTGTCATGGATTTGCTTCCCATTACACAGAATATCCTACAAAGTCAATGTCAAGGATATAACTAATCTAGTATGAATGACATTTTCTGATTGATTCAAACTCAGGGTACACATATATGGGTTTTTGGTTGATAATAATACTCTCATATTTTGTTTTTCGTTTTCAGTTTGTATTATCTCACAAGATAAAAATTTGACAACTACTTTGTTGTAACTTTGCATAACTTTAATATCAAAAATGTAATCATGTTCTTTTCACGAACAAAAAAAATGTAATCATGTGATGATTCTCATACACTCAACTTCCATAACTCAAAAATTAATTCACAAGTCACAACGCACTAAACACAAAAAATAAAAGAATTTATTAAGGATAGACCAACCTATCTGTCAATCCAACAATGGCAGAATCAGCAGGAACAAAGCTTCCAATATGAGCAAGAAAAACCACCAAGGCCACCTGAAAGAAAATATCCAACACAACTGTCCATTTTTGTAATTTCTGTTTATAAAGGTAGGAAGCACAGCAATTAGTATACTTACCTGCTTAATATAAATGCTTTTCCCAGAGTAATTCGGTCCAGTTATTATGTTTATTCTTCCTGAAACAAAAAAATGTTGTATTTCAGAAATTTTGTAATAATGCCAGTATTATTTACAAAAAAGATAGTTGCAGGTCAGAAAGTTTGCATCTCTCAAGAAATATTCACCTGCATTGTGGATTTTAGTATCATTCGGAACAAAAGTATCAACAGTCATTTCCTGCAAAGCATGTCTAAATGCCATTGGAGTGCATTAGATTGGAAATGGTAGCCGAATAAGTAAAACTGCAGGCTGTTGGTTATATCCAGCATATAAGGTGGAAATGGATTATAAATAAGTACTGACCTTCCATTCTGTATCTCGAGTATCGAGTCCTCTGTTAAGATGGGCCTCACATAATTGTTTTGGCGAGCAACAATGGCTAATGATAAAATACTGAATTAACAGTATCAAGGAGAAGCGGAGAACACATCAGAACAGCGCATGCAGTAAGCCGACCCATACTATTTTATTCACAAAAAAGATGTGTCATACCAATCAAGTTCTGCTGCAAAGTTCACTGCTTTTGTTAGTTGAGGTAGAAACTGAAGAACGCGACACACTAAATCTCTTATGATGGCTCTCTCCATGTCTGTAAACACGGCCAAATTTTGAGTCAAAAATATTGTTGCATTTCCTACGTAAACGATATTCAGATACTGCACTGAAACATATACACAGGCTTAAGGCACGTACTGGAGTTAACAGGCCCAAATCACAAAATAGATAATCAACTTGATTTTGAAACAAAGGAAAGGTTATATTGTCCTAAACTCATGCAGATAACCTTTATCCAGAACCTTGTTGAACTATAAGGAAAGGTATCATATGCATGAGTCAAATTTTGTGAAGTAACTACAACTCAACGTAATAAAAAAGTTAAGAAAGCGTAGAAGTACCAAGAATTTTATGGTAAATGTCTCCCAGAAGGTTGTCCAGTTCTCTTGTTTTCTGAGTATGATAGTAGAACCTTCGTTCTTCTCCTTCCTCTGAAAACTGATGAAACAGCCTTTTAGAACAAAAAAAAAGCTGAATCAAGAAGAAAGTATAAAGACACTGCTGCATACCGCTTACCGCAAATTCGTAATCAGGAAGGCCAACCAACAACGCATCGCTAAGCTTCTCATCGAAAAAGCACATTAGGTATCCTGGGAGCAGCAAATGTGAAGGGTATAAAAATTGCATGCCCATGACTCTTACCGTGATTAAGTAGTAACTATACTAAATTTTTAAGACCCAGCAGTAACTACACTAAGATACAAGTAACTCGCAAAAAAAAAAAAATTGCGCCACAATGTTTTGGAGTTCTATGTAGGCCAAAATCAGGTCCTTGTCTTTTCAATGGAATAAATGCAGATAATAGTATAAAATAGCATCAGCTGAACCATCAAGACCTTTCATCAAGTGACACTACATCCAAACATCCCTCTAAAAAATATGGAGGTCGAAAGAGTGATTATGTAAATTGACCCCGAATATAGATGAACCTTAAATATGTGTAATCCATGTAGATAACATGAAAACAATAGAGGCAGACTACCCAATTGCATCCACATTGAAATTTCAACAAGCAAAATTAGAATTATCCAATTCCCAAGTGAAATAAGCATTTGAACAATGTATTCTATTCTCAAATTCAATTTAAACTGAACAAGAATGCTAGGAAAATTGAGCAAATATACATTGGTTTTCAGAAGTGCAAGTGAATTAATCAAAATCCCTGTTATATACAGTGGTCAGAGAAAGGATAATTTTTAAGCACAAACAAAGAAATTGGGACAACGTGACCAATATAGAACTGTTGACATAGAGAAGACTAGGTACATCAAATCAAACAAAATAAGAACGAGTTGTAAATAAAGTTAAGAAAAGGCTACCTATTTGGTGTACGTAGACAATTAATGGGGCATTTCTGCATTCAAGTGAGAATGGTAAAGATGCATTTTCATTAGCCGACACCTAAAAGCAATTAAACTGTTAGAAGTATAGAATAAAGGTGTAAAACATTTCAAACCAATTTTTTTATAAGGAAAATCCATCACCTGCTCCAGGAAGTCAGGTAATCCTTCATATACCATCCTCAGCTCATCCAGCTGTTTGGCATAAAGTGATCATATCAAATATTGCAAGCGTGTCTATAACATGAAGAACAGTTACAGATTAAGAAGAACCAGAGAAGTTCAACACACAACAAAGCAGCACCTAGGCTGCCCTTTGTGACAAATACTGAGAAAGAAAGTTAATAGAAGCACTAAACATGATCTATCAAACATTATTCTCGGTAACAATCACAACAACAACAACAAAGCCTTTTTATCCCAAGCAAGTTGGGGTAGGCTAGAGATGAAACCTGCAGGAATCACAAGAGAGGCAAAACCAACGAGAAATGCAAACCAACAAAAGATGCAGACCAACCATAGAAGAAAGGGCAAAACAGGGGAAAAGAGAACGAAGAGGGTGAAAAAGGTTTTAAAAAGAAAAAAAGGTTTAAAAAGGGAAATCAAGGTTCCGGCACGTGGATTGCTTGCTTCCACTCTCTCCTATCTACGGTAACAATACAGATTTAAAACAATCTGTGCAGGTCCACATAACGTCTACAATGCCCAATGGGATACGTTTCTAGCCTAAGTAGCCATGGAACAATAACACATTCTTTCACTGCCTTTGAGAAATTAGGGGCATCAACAAATAAAAAGGTATTGCAATAGAAATACAACATCAACACCGTAACTGCAAGAACCAAGAATAGCACCAAGCCTGCTTCAACAATCATGAAAAGATGCAGATCAACTGTTCTTATAGTCAGAGAGTCGTTATATAGTATGGTGTATGAGATTTAAACGTTAATTTCCAAGAATAAAACACCATTCCAGGATGAAGAAAGCAATGCGTGGTCTGACCTCATCACATAACCCTTCTTTCACCACTGTCTCATAGCCTTTCTCCTTGCCCCGTTGCACATCAATCACACCAACTACCTATCAATAATAGTTGGACAAGATTGCTGATTTCTGATATATGTGAAAGCAAGAATATATCCATGAAACACTCTAAATGTTAATTAGTAGTGGCATAATCAAACACAAAAGTAAATGTAAAATTTGAAAGAAGTAACTAAGTTTTCACAAGAAATGGCTGTCGTCGAATAGTTTCCACTTCTCTATCTTAAAGGATGCATCCAGCTAGTTGCAATAAAGAACAAAATGTCAAGCAGTTTGGATCCAAGTGCATAGTCCATCAACCAGTTCTATAAGAAGTGTTCACGAGTTTCTACAAGTCTACTAGTCCGAAACAAAAGTTTCACAAATAATGTTTGCAAAACTATTAAGGGTGCCATACATTTGATGGGGAGAGGAAGAGGATTTTTAGGGGGTAAGACTTGGTCATTACTCTCGCCAGAGAAAATTAAAAGAGACAGAGAGAAGTGATGCTTCTAGAATTTGTGCAGTCGAACATTTTAATGGTGCTCATCAATGTATTTCTGTAAACACTTTGTATTGAAGCAAAACTCATAAGTGAACAGGTAATGAAACTGACCAGATCAGATACATATTCGAGCTCTGCTGTAATGGAAGAATTTGCCTGAAATAAATAAAGGCTGCATGAGCAAGGAAAGTACAATTATAAAAAAACTCAACCTGCAGGGGGAGGGAAGTACACTTATAAAGTGAAACACTAACATGGTGGAACCTATATCACCCATAAGGACTCCAGTACCTTTTCAAGCAGGTCGATGTTCATATGTTGCAATTTATTTGCCAGATGCTCTGATATTCCTACTTCAAAAATCTTGTTTATATGCAGCAGAGAGCAAACACACTGAAAATAAGAGAAGCAAAACAGAAATTACCAATAAACTATGAAAAAATGAATCATAAAAATTTACCACCACACAGATAGCCATACTGAATATCTAACACTTCAGGCAAAGGTCAAAATGCACAATTATTTTAGAGTTTTAAAATGCAAAATTATTAACTCACCATGCGGGAGAAAAAACAAACAAAAATGTATTCAGAATGATCGTTCTATACCTCTTTCTTAGAATAATAGAAACATGTAAGAAATTAAGAGCCCTAACAACGATTATGCTGTCGTCCATGCACCAACTATGGTCTACAATCTTCCTTCCCCAACACCGAATACTAAATTGTCTACATGTCAAAATGTTCAGAAGTAGTAACGAAAGCATTTTCCTGTGACAATTGTTTGCTGACTTCCTACCAGATATTGTACTTCTTGGTCTATATATTTACTCATCAACATAAGAAATACAACTAACATGGCTACATGGCTAAACCAGAACCAACTTGTAAGGACTAGGGAGATTGTTTTCAATTTAAGATTTCCATCATTACTACACAAGTATGCAAGGCATAAGGAAATTAAACTTTCTGGAAAGGTGGGTACATTTTTTTCCCCAGAATAACATGTAGGAATTTGAAACGAAAAACTTTGAGGTACCTTCAGAAAACTGTGCCAGTCGCTGCTTGTACAGTAGGAACTTGGAGAGTTGAATTTCTTCACAGAAGGGAAAATGTCAGCTGTGCCGATCTAAAGCTTTGAAACTGAATCCAGCATGCACGATAGAATTTTAAGACAACCATGATATTGTTACAAGAAGCATATGTCAGATTGCTTTTGAGCTTCAATCTAGACAGAAAACTGAAATGTGGCAGGCAAAAAAAAAAAATCCAACATCACGGAATTATTGGTGACCAACTGAATGGTAAAAAACTCCAGCCTGACAAGTTCAGAACCTCGCAGAGCAAATATAGTACAATCAAAGATATACTAGCAATTTCACTATATTTATAAAACAATTAACTTCTGTTAACACAGTTTGGAAGGTGCTAATAACCCCATATTATGTAAACTAAATAGCACCTTGAGCATATGGGGAACATCTCTGACAGACTTCAAAGTCTCACGCAATGCAGTCATTACTTCTTCACAGCAATGAAAGAAAGATATCTACAATTTATAGGAAAAAATAGTTCAAGAAACTGATGGTACAGTCTTACCTTTTGAGAATTGACCTTTAGAAAGAACAAGGTGAAATGTTTATATTCAAATTATAAGGATACGGTGTTGAGGCGATTATTAATGACATCGATATCAATAATAGGGCGTAAGAACCATGACCTAGAAAAAAAATAGTTAAGACAAATTTGGTTATATCATAATTGCACTGATTATTATTAGGGGTAATAGACTCACTTCAAGAGACGTCTTCCCATCGGCGTGACACACTGTACTCAAAACGCAAACGGTGATTTTACAGAAAAGAAAAAAGAAAATGAAGAAAGAAAGACCATATTGACCTTGTTCAGCATGCCAAAAATTGAGAACCTGCAGTTTCTTAATGTTATTAAAAACTGAAACCAGGAAAGATCTTAACGAGACAAGATCTTAGTGAGACATTGTTACCCCTCTTTAGCTCTTCCAATTCCCATGTAACTAGGGTGTTTATCTACTTGAAAAATCTGCAGTGCTTCATGAGCAGTTGCGTCCAGTTTAAGGAACTTGTCTCTGTGAGTACAAGTCAAGGCACAAAATTCTATTCGAAATATAATCGAACAATACATAAATCATGGCACAAAACTCTATTCGAAATAATCATTGAACGATACCCTGTTAGTAATGCATGATGCATCCAGCGCCATCTATTGAATTTTCACTTTGTCAGCAGCAAATATTTGTTTACATATGCTGGGCAACATGTGTTAAGACACTTGCTTTCAGTGCAGGCACCATTACTCTTACAATTAAGTTGTTCCAAAGTATCAATGCGAAAAAATATATTGATACGAAAAAAATATCACTGGGAGATGTAAGCAGTTTTCAGAAAATCATGTATATTCAGCTTAGAATCAAAGGATAAAATGAGATCTGTGCCACAGAATCAATAGCAATGGATGCTCCACCTTCCATCTGCTCGAGGGTATCAAGAAGCCTCTCATTGTCTAATATAGCAAGGAGACCTCCAGCCGAACGAACTTGAACATCACTTCCAAGATCCATCATGGAATTAAGCTGCAAGTAAAACGAACAGATGTTTTTATCATGATATAAAACGGTTTAATAAATGTCGAGTGCAAAATGAAATCAATAACAGTTACTAAGTTAGACAGATATATCCAAATTCTGAAGTTGATGATCAAACCATGATTAGAACACTATTACTATTACCAAAAAGAATTATATACAGTGTCCTACGTTGTTAGCTCTCATTGGGTTCAATCTCTAACGTACCCCCGATTTGCTTGGGACAAAAGGCTTTTTGTCCTGGTATCTTATCTCGATGATATAGTGGAAAATTCAGTTTAGAAGGGAATATGAGTAAGAGTTGGATAGGTATCTTTGTTGCAGTTCTTAGATGCAATGCACGGTTGTTTACAAAAAAAAAAAAAAGAAGGAAAAATCAAAGTAAGCTTCTATTCCTAAAGAAGTCTATGGAGATGAATTGAAACATGCAGGTGAAAAAATAGAGGCAAAGATTTTAATTTAAGATCACTTACAAAGCAGATTCTTTCTTTTGCACTTAATCCATCATCCATAGCTGCAACTTTCAAGTAGATCAATCTGCAGTTTAGATACGAAACACACAACTATTAAATCAACAAGTCGCCAGGTTAAAAGATTAGTCAACAAGAGATGCAGTAAAAGTACGAGCCCAGGTACTTAAACTGCAATGGACATTGCAAGAACTGATTGGTTTGTTTGTTGTTTTGTTTCCTTAGTTGCCAATTACCAGGACAAGATAAATACCAAACAAGATTGCACATCCTAACTCAGAGCACAGGTTATCAGACAGCTATTGGATTTTTTTTCCCCTCCAAACGAAACATGTTCGATATAGCTGTTCTCAGCTAATAGCAGATTTTTTCAATGATAAAATGATAACCCTGCCATAATGTACACAGTGGCGAAGCTAACGCAGAAAAAGCCCCGGTGTCTCACGTCATTTATGTGTAAGGCCAAATTTGGTTTAACCCTAGTGCATGTGCACCAGGGAAGATGAAACAGGTTTCGCCAGTGCATGTACATATTACTACCGAAGCTGGATCAAGTTGACTGGTTTAATACAAACATTCAAGAAGTGGTAGAATAGCAATCTGAAAAGGTATACCCAATTATCTAGCAAAATTGTATCGTATTATCCAAATCTAGAAAATATTTACAGAATTGATGAAATATTGAAATGCATATCGTAAGGCATAGAAATAACAGTTCTTAATGCAATAAAGAAAGTGCCTGGTTCCATATACAGTAGATGGAGCAGCTAACCTGTGCCAGGCTTGCTCATAGCTGAATGTTGAGCTTTTCATGAGCTTCACAACAGGGGCCTCATCACTATTATCTGCATGATTTCACGCAAATCAAAGGATAACTAATCATACAGATTGAAGAAGTAGTTGCGGCCATACCGTTGCGTTGTAGAGCCATCAAAAGTGCTTCTTCGGTTTTTGTACTTGCATATATTGTGCTCGGTTTGGCCTGATATTTCACTGATCCAACATCATGCATCACAAAGGTCAGCTATATGATTAAATTTTCCATCAGTATTAACTGTTCGGTTTTCTACACAAGAAATCCAAAACCAAAAAAAAAAAAAAAAATCTTACCAAAAACATCCTTATTTGTGTATTGAAACTACTACAGATTTAAAATGGATGCCAAAACAGGTCTACTATTGGAGTGGAGATTGTACCGAGATAGATCTACTATTGGAGTGAAGAATATACCTAGATCAATCAGAGGAAATTCCCCAGCATTGTCTTCCCATATTTCCAACACAAAAAGCTGGCGTGTACTTGAATCATAGTATGCTACTCCGATTCTGAGAAGAAATAAAATTAGAAATGGTTATTGTATAGCATCCACCAACTGATCAAACGTATGCACATATTTGCTGGTAGTTCACAAAAGATTTTTTTTTCTACTGGACATCACCGTGCTATGATAGCCAGTGAAACTTCCCACACAGAATGCTAAAAGTCTGGAGGGCTTTTACTAACTATAAACAAAAAAAGACTATAACAATTGGATGCTAGCATTCATATTCTTGAAATAATAATTACGCTGGATTCTATAATACAATTGGAAATGCAAATAACAAGGAAACATTCAAGTGGCATGTTGTCATCAAATAACGAAAATGCATAATTGTGAGGGGAAAAAAAAGATAGCTAATGCTGAAGCTCAATTAATTACGTATGCATCTAAATTACCTACGTCCTTGCATAACACACGCCATATGGACCTGAAATATAATCAGATACCTTCAGTAAGTACCGTGCTTAGAATTGGGATATGCACAAGCTATGCCAATAGTAACCAAAAGCACATGTAAGCATGACAATACACCAAAACTCAGTTATGTATACATAAATTGACTATCCAACAGAAAGTAAGTTCAGTGTTACAGATGAACCAATCTACCAAGGTAGAACAAAATCGACAAACTCCAACATAATGAACCTAACGCAAATAGTCAGAAGTTTAAAGGTATGGCATTGCGAAATGTTGTTGGTGTTCCATATTACTCGGATGAAAATCATAATATTCATTCTTGATATTGTAAAAGGAAGCCTAAATATAGCACTATGAGAACTTCATAGGTGGACAACACTCTGAATACTTCAGAAAAACAAAAACATAATTCGATCAGTAGAACTCAACTGTCCAGCAAACCAAGATAACTATCAAGAATTCCTAATGAACAATAGCCATGAATGTATATACATAGCCATGCAAAATACCGCGACTTTCGAGAAACCTTGCAAATACAGGTGTGCTCTTAACTATGTTGGAAGCTAGTTGTGGGTTTATTTTAGTTCAGGAAGCATATGACACTTTGCAAAATATTCCAGAAAAAGTGCAAGAAATGTAGTACAAGGAAACACAATCAAGCCAGCTTGAAAGGCTATTTCAATCGAATCAGCCACTACATGTCAAAGCTATTCATCAATGATTCAAATCAGTATCAGATGATGTACGTGCACTTGTGTCGTGTTAAAAAAAAGGGTCCATGAGTCCATTCCAGAGCAATAAATCAAACTGCTACACAAGGCAAGTCCGTTTTAAAATTTGTGCTAACAGATATCCAAATAAAATACCTCAATATAATCCATTAATCCCTACCTCTTATCAAAGCATATGAAAAAGCATGGTCTACTTCCAGACTTGGATCAATGCACTAAGCAAATTTGCACTGGAATACCTTTCAATTATTATTATTGCCCACAGAATATAATCGGTGTAAGGAGATTGAGCTACAACAGTCATATGGTGAACTCCATCATGATTTGTCTGGATCACAGCATTTCTTCCTTAATCTACTGAACGAATCATCAAATGGACATGTACCATCACAGATTGGGGCATGCTATGAAACAAGCCAGATCTCTCGGGTACATCAAAACGACTCATCATTTGAAATCCTCTCTGGGAACCATACCTTGAAGACTATTTTACAAACCACAAGGCACGATAGACAGAGATAGCACACTAACTACGTAAATTTGAAATGCACACACATGCAAATAAGATTCTGAACCTGCTTAGTAAATCGTAACTTGGCCTCTGAGGCTTCACATCGATTCAAGTCCCCTTTCAACCACAGCGAAATGAGATAGTTACATTTGCGTCACATGAAGCGAGCTACTGCACGCGCACGCGTTTGAAGCAAAATCAGCAGCCGCTCGATTGAGTTCAGATTAAAACACAGCATCTCAAAAAGTTAGGGCCTCCGCAACACGATTCGATCGGACGCAGCGACACGACATTGGGGGCAAGGCTATAGAACTCAGCTCCGCTTTCGCGACTGGAGGCGAGGAAGTTGAAGGAGCGGGTCGACACGCACCTGGGAATCGGCCCCCGTCTCGGCCATCTCCTCGTCCTCCTCCTCCTCCTCATAACCCGCCTCCTCCATTTCGCTCGCGGTCTCTCCTAGCGGGCGGCGGCGGCGACTGGCCCGAGAAGCGGCTTGCCTCCTCCCCTCCCCGACTCGACGCCCGCCCGACTCGCCTTCTCAGCAGCTCCGCCGCTCGCCCGGCGTCCCCTCGACTCGCTTCCTGCTTCGCCCTAGCCCTTGGCCAGGAATGCGGTCGAGACGGAGGCGGCGCACAAGGAACGGCGAGCGGGGAACGGCACGGGGAAGCGTGAAGGAGTGACCCGTGGGGAGGTCAGTGAACAGTAATGATCGCGGGTACGGGAAGGGGGAGCTGGCGGCGAGCGCAGAACGGCGAAGCGTGCGCTTGGGCCCCAGCCTCCTGGTCGTGCTGTGCGGATGCGTGAGACCTGAGCCTAACCGGGCCGGGCCTATAAAGGTTTGCTATTCTGGGCCTTATTTGGTTCTCACAGAAACGTCGTCTGAAAAAAAAATTCTCTCAAAAATACGAAAAGTTTCTATGTTGATAACAGGCTTGCTTGAGGTCCATAATTCGGACGGCATCCCTGTTTTGGTTCCCTCTCGAAAAAAAAAAATCCCTTTTTTGGTTAAAAATCATGCAATTGGCAAGTGGGGACAGGAGCTCGACACGGATTCGAGCACCGTCGAGCTCAAACCAGGTGCTCCGATCCTCGGCTACAAATACCAAGGCAGTACCACGCCGATGGGGGCGTCTTGCCCGTACGTCGTCTCTCAGCGCGCGGTCGTATCTCACAACACAGCGTATACGCGCGCTCGACGTGATGGCTCTGCGTCCCAGCGAGGCGCTTCTGCTTCTCCTCGTCAGCCTCGCGCTCGCGGCGGCTTTGACCTGCGCGGACGCCGCTCGAGTCCCCGCTGCCGTTCATGAACGCGAAACCGCGGCTGCTCCCCAACAAGGACAGGCCCCCGCGGGCAGCGCGACGAGAATGCTGGTCGTCGAGCATACCGACGGCGATCAAGTCCCGGAGCACATCAACGAGGAAAGCAAGCGGGCAGCTGCCCGTCGTGGCCGTGGCGGCTCCGGAGGCGGCGGTCGTGGCTGCTCTGACGGGGGGTACTACGATCACGGGAGTTGCCGAAGACACAAACACAGCTCGGCCGCCGGTGGCCAGCGCGGCGTCTGGAAGGCGGGAGCTGCCGCTATGGTTCTTGCCGCTGCGTGGCTCTTGTAGCTAGGAGAGCTGGCGCCTGTACCGGGGTTACGGGACATATCTGTCGTTTGCGGTCTTGCGGAGCGCGCGCTGCACTTTTCATCAGCGTAGCAGTTAGGTTTGGTGTGTGTGCACACAGTGCACGTACGTACGTACGTGCAGTTTTATTTTGGTTTCTCTTGGTTCCGTATGTCGTAGACCTCCATTGATTCTTGTCATCTTGTGTACTTTTTACTGCCGCTCGAATCATGGAAACGTTTCAGGGATTTTGCCATGAAACGGGACGATGGGAATCAACTCACATGGAAGCTGAGAGAGATATGGGACTCTCAATCTGATGTCGGAATGCAACACGTGGGGCCTAGTCATGTCAAAACTGCAGCTCAGGCCTAACACAATGTGGCCTGGCTAATTGAGATTATAAGAATACACGTTACGTTGGATGCTGGGATGATGATTCGGGTAGAACTTGAGAGGCGCAAGCAGTAAATTTATCTGATACCCGGTTTTGATCTCTGTCTCTTTTATTTTCTTTGCAAGGGAGTTCGATTTGATATATATGTTCGCTAGCTTCACTGATGTCACTGGGGCTCTTATAGCTCGCATTCATGTAATAGTGTAGTCGCAAAAGCGCTTGCTAATCCGGTGCTAATCTCAAGCTCAAAGGTGTTTCCATATGGCCTGGCACCGTTCAGTAACTTCCTTGTTTTTTAAAGGGAAGTAATTTCCCATGTACCTCCAGACATTAGCTCAAGGAGGGGGAAAAAAAGAAGGAACCATACTTTTTTGCGACAAAAAAAAAGGAGCCATACGTTAATGGATCGAATGCAACCATAATTTCTTTAATTCACTACGCTCGTTATGAGTCACGAAAGCTCCTAGTACTTTTTTTTCAAATGGAAAAGCTCCTACATTTATTAGAGCCGCGGCAAATTCCGTTGGTTTTCCAAACTGCAAAAATATCAGCGTGACGATCACGTGCACGATTCGGCCGGTATACGCGTATTCCCTCTCCGGACCGGGAAGGCAAAATCGAAATCGTGTGCGTCTCAAAGTTGAGCCACAGTTCCACACGCGTCGCGCGCGTCAAGCAGCCCACGACGAGACAGGCTGGAAGCCCCAACGGCTTCAATAACGGCGGGCCCCACCCTGCACTGCCGAATCGCGCGAGGAGTAGTAGCGCGCCACGGCTCACCCCCGCGCTGCCACACCCGCAAGCGGCAAAGGCACCCGCCCCGTGAGTTCCTCCCCCCTGTTCGGCTCTTTCCTCCCTCGCTTCGGCGCTTCCTTCCTTCATCCACTACTGACGCGCAGACGAACGCGAGCAGGGACGGGTAGAGGGAGGCCATGAGGGGCGGAGCGAGGACGCTCTGCGCGCTGGCGCTGGTGATGCTCTGCGTGGCCGCGCACTTCGAGGGCGCCTGCGGCCGCGGCGGCGGCGGCGGCGGGAGGGGAGGAGGAGGAGGCGCGAGGGGCGGCGGCGGGTCGGGAAGAGGCGGCGGCAGCGGGTCTGGAAGACGCGGCGGCGGATGGGGCCGTGGCGGGAGGCCGTTCCTCGGCGGGGCGGGGGTGGGCGCCGCCGTCGGCATGGGCGCGAGGGGATCGCACGGGCACAGCCACAGCTCCGCGGACGGCGCGAGCGGGCGTGGTGCCTTGAGGGTGGCCAGCGCCGGCGCCGGGCTCGCCGCCGCGGCGCTCTTCTGGTGATTGGCTTCTGATTGCACGCGGAAGCGGAATCAATCGACTAATCAAGGTTAGGCTGTGATTATAGTTAATGAGTAGCACGAGCAGTAGCAGAATGGTTGAGTTCTCGGTAGCAATAGTAGACTAGTTGTGGTAGTAGCAGCAGATCGGTGAAGGCATGTGTGATGTGTATAAGTAACACGTTGAATCGTTGATGGAGCATAGCAGAACAAGTTCTTTTTGTTAATGAAACGTATTAGGGAGCACGAGTTTGTGATTAGCAGTAAAATGCTGAGGAGTTCTTTTTCTGTTGTATATCTGCAATATGTAATGCTTTACGGCTTCGAACTCGATCTTTCAGCTTAATCCTGTCAGTTTCATTCAACTGTTCATAATCTCTCTGAACTGCTTTATGGTTTCGAACTGCTTTATGCTTTATGGTTTCGAACTCGATCTTGCTGCAGTGTTCACAACCTCACATTTGACAGCATGAACTACGTCGGAAAATGCACATTGGGTTGCTTTAGGTTCCGTAGTGTTTTGTCAGCGAGAATCGACCGTAAGAAGCTTGCAGCAAGCCATCTAGGCGGTGGGAATCGGCCGTATGAAGCTTGCAGCAAGCCATCTAGCTAGGCGTAGTTCTTTAGAGTTAGCATGTTTTGGAGAACCTTTATCATCTGAGAATGATTAATCCCCAGGATGTGAAGATTAGCATGGCTTAAGGTATTTCGAGCGGCATTTCTAAAGTCCATTTAGCAATTATCTGGTGATAGGATCAACTATGACCCACGTGAACGACTGATTTATGTCCAGCTCGGACGAAACCGGGCTCAACTTCGGCAGGTACGCTGGCTAGCTGGCGAGTTTGCGTCTGCCCCTGCTTTCGTAATCTTTGATTCTTCCTCTGCCGTCTGCCCCCAACCCCTATCTTGCATCGTTGGTCGGTTGGTAACATTAAAATCCCTACTCCTTTGAACAAGAAAGACAAAGCAAATCCCGATGGATCAAGCCAAAATCAGAAATACTTTATACACGACCTGGCCATCCGACGTGTACGACTACATGACTGGTGACTTATAAACATGCCAAAATAAAGAGTCCTGCTATGCCTATGCATACGACTGGATTGTTGCGACCCTCTGTCTGATTGTGCAGGTTGAATTCCGCAAGATAAATCCAAGCCATCCGACAATATTTTCTTCGGAGGATCTGACAACGATAGATCTTTACCCTTTTCGGAACCGAGTGACAATCTTTACAGTAAAATCAACCATGTTCAATATTTGGCGAAAATTGTAGTTTGTCCAAGGGAGCACAAATTAGATGGACAACTACTGTTATGCAGATCTTTTAGAGGGAAAAAACAGACGATTTTTCCGAAAGGCAACTAACCAACTTCAAAAGGTTAAAAGCCAATAGTAACGAGAAATTATATGGTGTTTGAAGGTAATTGTAACCGTTCGTTTCCGCGAACCTAATAATCGAACTCTAAGCTGTGGACTGGTACCAAAAAATCGGTGAGCCAGGTACTATTATTTTCTTTTTTAAAAAATAGACAAAAGAGTTATATTTAGATGAACGGCTAACAATAATCGGTGGGAAGGGAAGGAACCTTCCTTCCAAGCACCATAGAAGAGAACAACAAATGCGAATAGTAGAACCTAACAGTCAAAAGCCACAACAACCAACTTTTCTAAAAGCATTGAAGGTCTAAAGTTGTACTCCCTCCGTTTCATATTATATACTGTTTTGAGTTTGGGCACGGTAACAAAGAAGAGGTGAAAAATATGATAGACAAAGAAAACAACGAAGAGTGAAGGAGGAGAGAGATAAAGATAGACACAAGAAACAATGTACTAGGAAGTGGGAAAGATGTATTGGGAATCCAGGATAAGAAACAGAGGGAGTAGCTCAAACAAACAGCCCGTAGTTCATTCATTTTAGAAGCTATCTTTTTAACTTTTCAGAAATCAGCTCAATATTGGGTTGCTTGGTTCAGTTAATCAGTTTTCGTTGAAACAAGCTAGGACGGAAGGACCTAAACTAACTAAGGGCCTTGCAAAAGGCAGCGAAAACCAGCAAGTGCTAAGCCTGTGAGAGATGCGCGGAAAAGAAACTCGGATGGGTTTATGGCGAGTGCAGTGGACGGTTCGGCAAACTAGCAGTGGACGGTTCGGCAAACTATGATGCATCAGCTAGCGATGGCTCGCCACTTGAGAGACTGTTCAACGGGTTACCTAAACCGTAGCAAAAAACGGCACTTCACTGCGAGGAACTGTTTCCTACGAACTGGTAGCTACTGTTCCTCCACGGTTCATTTTTCTGCTTCGAGGTTTGAGTCTTCTTGCCAAAGCGGCGAAGGGGCTCCCAGCGGTGACGCTCCCGCCCGGGATGGAGTGCTGGGTGCCGCACGGGTACTGTAGCTCGAGCTACAGTTCCGAGAAAAAAATCCTCTTCCTCTCTCCGGGTCAAAGCATATGGTAAAGACTCGCGCCGGAGCTCACAACGACCAGCTGAGTCCTTCTGTAGGATCGAGGAGGGAGTTCGGGGGTTTTCTCGGCCTGCGTGAGAGGCTCTTCTCCTTAGCAAATACCGTCGGGGGCGGTCTTCCCCCGGCAGGTCGAGTTTTTTCTTGCCAAAGCGGCTTGAACGCCCTGCTTTTTGAGACCAAGCACGCCCAACAAACGTTCTCTGCATCCCGCGAACTCTTCCGTTCAGACAGGCGATCACACCGACCACCGTGCACGGAAGGCTTTCACAGTCCCGTCGAGGCCGCGCGCCGAGCTGTAGAGTACGCCAGTACGCGTCTGCTTTCGGTGACAAGACATAAATTGAGATTCGAGGAACCGGTACGTGTGGATCGGAACCACATAGCTTCAGCACCTAAAGCAGTCTAGCACGAACCTGCTTATTAACCCCAGCCTGAAAACCCCGAAAATCCTCTCCCTCTCCACCTCTCTGCACTCGAACTCCTCGCCTCCTCACCAGCAAAGCGAGGTCATGAGGAGCGGCACGAGGCTGCTCTGCGCGCTGGCGCTGGCGCTGCTCTGCGTGACGGCGCGCTTCCAGGGAGTTTGCTGCCGCGGTGGCGGCGACGGTGGCGGCGGCGGCGAGGCGGCAGGAGCCGCCGGCGGCGAGTCGGCAGGAATCGGAGGCGTGCCAGGAGGAGGTCGCGGTTTCGGCGGCTCGCCGTTCGTCGGCGGGGCTGGGGCGGGCGCCGCTGCCGGTGCGCACAGTATCAACAACTCCGTCGACTCCATTGGGCGCGGAGCATGGAGGGTGGCCGCCGCCCTCTCCGCCGCCGGCCTTCTGATGATCTGATCGACCTCGCAAGCGTGGTAAGCTAGCAATAATATGCTCACTAGCAGTAGCGGGCCAGCACGTACCGCGCTTGTGAGCCCTCAAGGAACACCAGCTTAGCTAACTTTGTCGATTTCGAATGGTCCCCTTCCTCATAAATAAACAGACTGAGGTTTCTTAACCGTTATTATCATCATCAAGCTCTCACAGAAGATTTGCGTGACCCGTGAGAGGGTATATATATGTATCTTGTTGGCACATGCATGTCGCAGTTCTGACAGACGAGCCATGGGTGCTAGTATTTCGTTTAATTAGGGAGTGAGAACCGACTCCAAGTTGAAATGTCGATTACTGATCGCAAAGAGTTGAACGCAGAGCATTCCCGCAAGATAAATTCAAGCTATCCGACAATATTTTTCTTCAGGTAGGATCGCACAGCGATAGATCTTAACCCTTTTTTGATCTTTACAGTAAAATCAACCATGTTAAAAATTTGGCAAAAAAATGTAGATTGTCCAAGGGAGCACAAATCAGATGTACAACTACAACTATGCAGATTTTTAGAAAAAAAAAAAACTACCAGCCAACTTTTCGGAAAGGCAACAACCAACTTCTCCAAAAAGACAAAAACCAATAGTAAAACATAACAACAAATGGCAATAGTAAAAAATCTCACGGTCGAAAGCCAACGACCAGCTTTTCTAAAAGCACTAAATGCAGTTTTCCCTCCGTCTGTTAAACTCTGCTGGATTTTTCAAGAGTTCAACCGATTCTCTCGGTGTTGAGTGAGCATCGAGGTAGATGTGTGTGTCCACCTTCAGCGTTGTCTCTGGCTCCGGCAAGGGCAAGAGGAACGCATGCGAGCCACCGCATCCATGAAAGCCGGCTATGATAACGAAACAGGGAAGTGCTAACACAGCTTTGAAGGAGACCTGTGGGAGATGTGCTGAAAATAAGCAGGGATGGAAGTGGTGACATTGTTCGAGCCGCATCAGTCTATTGACTCGGCCGTTCAATCTAGCAGGGATGGTTGATTTTAGTGAGCCTTTTTCCTGGAATTTGTAATTAGGTTGCAGAGAAGGGTCCTGCCGGTTCCATGCGGAAAATGAGCTCACCATACACACTTTGTACCGGTTCAGCCTGTAATTGTCTTAAATCTCGCAAGTTTTGAGAATTTTGGAAAGGTTTGGCTGCTTTTTCCGCTGAAAAGACAGTAAACGAAGAAGAGGAAACTTTGTACATGTGTTCGAATTGGATCCACACACCTCAACAAGCATATAGCCCGCACACCCCCCGCACCAGCAACTAGCCCCGGCCTGAAAACCCTCAAAAACCCTGCTCCGAGCTCTCCCTCCGGGGTCCTCGCCTCCTCCCAAGAGCAAATCGACGCGCCGGCGACCGCGAGCGGTGAAGGGAAGCGAGGCCATGCGGGGCGGCACGAGGCAGCTCTGCGCGGTGGCGCTGGCGCTGCTCTGCGTGGCGGCGCACCTCCAGGGCGTTTGCGGCCGCGGTGGTGGCGGACATGGCGGCGGTGGACACGGCGGCGGCGGCGGACACGGAGGCGGCGAGTCGGCAGGAGGCGGTGGAAGAGGCGGCGGCCGTGGCGGCTCGGAAGAAGGTGGCGGCGTCCGGCCGGGCGTGGGCGGGGCTGGGGCGGGCGGCCACAAGCGCAGCTCCGCCGTCGGCGCGACTGGGCGTGGAGCATGGAGGGTGACCGGCGCCGGCGCTGCCCTCGCCGCCGGCGGTCTGCTGATGATCTGATCGATCAAGCGTGGTAAGCAATAATAATGCTACTAGCGCGGGCCACCAGCGCCTCGCTGTTGCCTGTCCGCTACTCTCTGCTGTGCTGAGTCCTCCAGGAACTCCTGCTTTTGTGCTACTTTAATTTGTGCAATGTCGAATGCTTCGCCTAAATCGGACGGAGATTTCTTAACGGCTATTAGCTCTAGAGTTTGCAGTACCTAGCATGTCATCAGGCATGGTTGGGGAGCAACGGCCATGGCCGTGGGTGGGTTTGCCAAGTCTTTAATTGCTTGCACATGTTTCTGAGCGATCGAACTCAATCTGCTGGTGAACCAGTTTTCATGATGCCTGGTAGATTTTATTTTCTTTTTGAATGTATCCCTGGTGGATTTCCGGCACCATCGACGCTATTGTGGCCGTCGCACTCAATTTTTTTTTTATTTTGAAACGCCGTCGCACTGAATTGGTGATAGTCGTCAGTTTGAATGGAGAGGTGCATTCGTTGCGAGGGGTAACATGCCTGCACCAACCACCAAGCGGCCAAGCTAGCCAACCAGTACCCTTTTGTTCAGGGCTGTTTTAAACCTTGGCAATCAGGAACCGTGTTTAACTTCGAATTTTAGGAGTATGCTACTTTGTTTCTTTTCGTGCATTGGAGCAAAGATTTGATTTGCAACATCCGACTGCAATTTATACCGTATCACATGCACAAGCAAATATAATTAAAAACCCATTCTCTATGGTAGTTGAGGAGTTCGATCGATCTTTCTCTGTCAGTTGAAAGCAAGTTCGGTGCTTGCACCTTCAGCGTTGTTTCGGATATGGTCACGAGCTGCGGCCTTCCCACTGTTGCAGCCATTGGCATTTATCACTAGCGTTTGAGGTAGTGTGGTGCATCCGTGCATAGGCGCGCGGTAGCCGCGGTAGGCATCACGACATAAATGAGGCCTGAAAGTTGGCCGGGTTCGGCACATGTCACGCTTCTCACAAATGAGACGTGCTATTCGTTCAGGAAAGTGTGTGATTCGACTCTGAAAGGTGGAAATTCATGCACCATGTATGTAATCGCTCATGAAACATGGACTGAAGCTCACGCGAACAGATCATGCCCAAAAGAGAAGCATTTTTTTTCGCAAGAAAAAAGAGAAGCATTTTTATTTTATTTTGAGGTAGAAAATATCTACCCTTAATCGGATGGTGTACAGCTTAACGCCCATAGGTTACATTTTTCCGCGCTATGGTTGCATTGTCCAGAAGAGTTAAGAATCCTATCCAACTTTTTGTTAGATGCGCGATTGGTAGTGTACCGGAATATGAAAAGATCATATAGAAGAGTTTATACATCGCTGAACAAAATATGGAAAATTAAGCCGGAGCGAAATATGGAATGGAGGTGAAGATAAGTCCACCGGATACTGTACTCAGTAGCTGCAACTGCTATGCACTGTACTGTGCTAGAAGTACATGCAACTGTACGACGAGTCAGAATCGAAGCTAAAGCCGATCCCTACGTGTCGATCGGCTACTCGTCGTCGTTCATTTCGGTGTGTGAACAGTCTGACCTCTCCACATGGCTATCGCTCCGTCTAGCAGCCGAGCCCAACCACCGGATTGAACGGCACCGCGTGCCCACCTCATCGTAGCAGACCCAGGAGGGAGTGTGGCAGCGACGCACCGGCACGTCCATGTCGTGCACCACAAGTTCGCGGCTCGTGACTCCCGTATAAAGCGCACAGTAGTAGCCAACTAGCCAGCCAACCCATCTATCACCCCAGTCCCCAGCATTGCAACGAGCCCACGGCCATGAGAGGCAGGAGGACGAGGCTGCTCTGCGCGGCGCTGCTTCTGCTGCTCTGCGTGGCCGCGCGGCTCCACGGCGCGTGCTGCGCGGGCTTCGGTGGAGGAGGCGGAGGTGGGAGGGCAGGAGGCGGGAGCTTCGGTGGAGGTGGCGGCAGTGGGAGGGGCGGAAGCGGAAGCTTCGGCGCTGGTGGCGGCGGCGGCGGTGGGAGGGGAGGAGGAGGAGGTGGCGGCGCCGGTGGAGGAGGAAGGTCCGGCGCCGGTGGAGGTGGCAGCAGGAGCGGAGGCGGCGGCTACGGTGGTCGCCCGAACTACGGCGGAGCGGTCGCCGGAACGACTGCCGCGGCGGGATCGGGATCCGCTGGGCGCCGCAGCGGCGCGGGTGACCCGTGTGGCCGTGGCGTCTGGAAGGTCTCCGGCGCCGCCGTGGCCATCGCGGCCGCTGCGCTCGTTTAGCGCTGTTCGCGGCGCGTAGTCGAAGCAGGTTAATTAGCAGCAGCGTTAGTTTAGTAGATCCGTTGTTCACGCGTGTGTAAAGTATCACGGTCCCGTGAACTGAAGCTATATCTAGTTATCTACCCGTGTTTTTAAGGAGTAGATAGATTGATCATGGAGGACACAGGTCTCAGGTCACTATTAATTTTCGATCTGGGATCGATCCTTTCGCAGTAGAATTAGGAAAATTTTAAGGCATTCTGCCAAGATTTAAAGTTTGTGGATGCATGTTTTTTTCTAGCTTGTGTTCAAGGTGCAATGCAAGTGCAACCATGCTGTCCCGTGAACTGAAGCTATATCTAGTTATCTACCCGTGTTTTTAAGTACAAAGTAGTAGATAGATTGATCATGGAGGACACAGGTCTCAGGTCGCTATTAATTTTCGATCTGGGATCGATCCTTTCGCAGTAGAATTAGGAAAAGTTTAAGGCATTCTGCCAAGATTTAAAAGTTTGTGGATGCATGTTTTTTTCCAGCTTGTGTTCAAGGTGCAATGCAAGTGCAACCATGCTGTATGTGTGCCATGCTCTTGATGACCTGATACGGGGGGATGCATCATGTTTCTCCTAATCGTTTAATCATTCGTGTTCTTGTGTGGTACCTGCAAATGCGATCCATTGGATTGCAACCAGCTCTTTCAAAAAAAAAAAAAATTCGAAAGATCTATTTAACTTGCAACTGATATGCAACAGAGCTTTCCTGTGTTTGGCTTTCAGCCATTCATAATGCACAGGCAGTGCTGAAACATACCTGATGTATACTTGTATAGTATCTTTACTACCCATAAAAACGTGAGTTGGTGGCTTGTGTTAGGCGGTCGTCGTCCGCCTCGCCGCTCCAGATGGCGCCGACAGGTGGGGCCCACGTAAAATCACCTACGCCCTCCCACCGCCCTTCGCGTGTCGCATCGCTCGACGGAAGAGAAAAAAAATGTCGCCCCTCTCTCCTCCGCGGCAGATCGCCCAGCGTTCTCCCTCCCTCCGCCTCAATCTGCAGCAAATCCGGTGGATCCCCATGTGCTTGACCAGACAAGCTCCTCTAATCCGGCCACGTCGAAGACGACAGCCATGGATCCATGACCGGCGGATCGACGGCGGCCGGGGAAAGGGGAAGAGGAAACGGCACGGCAAGGAGACCGGATCTAGACCTCAAAGGACGGCCTGCTCGTACATGGAGCGCAGCCTCCGGGCGTCCACTCCGGCACGCCGTGCCGTTTGACGGCGCGTCTGGCCGCCCTGCTCGCGTCGTGGCCGGGAGTTGTGCCCTACTGCCCTTCGCCATCGCGCGGGCCGCCCTGCTCATGGCCGCGGCCGAGAGCCCCATGCCATTCGCCATGCGGCCGAGAGCCATGCGCGCCATTTCGTTTGCCGCTGCAGACCAGAGGCCAGAGCTACACGCGCCCTTCCATTCGCTGTGCAGTTCCGTGCGCCGTGTCTTTCCTCTATGCGCCTTGCCTGTGCCCGGCTTCTTGGTCTAGCTCTGCCTCTCGCAATTTCTTGCTTTGCTTCTAGGTGGGGTTCGGCCATGGGGACGCGGGTGAAGCTTCTCGGAGAAGCAAGCTGGGGAGAGAGAGAGAATGGCACAGAACGTACTAGACTCTTCTTTAGTTTTCTTCTCCAGCCAGGAACAACAGTCACATGAGTTTGGATCAAAATAGATGCTTAGAAATATTAGAGATAAGTTCTTATTAGCTGGGCTAATCAGATCATGTTCATAGGAGTTGCTATTCTGCATTCGGTGAAAGCGTCACTAATTTTCTTGCTGCAACGTAATGTATTGTTATTTAAAATGTTTATCTAACAGGAACATGTAATGCAATCTTTACACACATTGATGAAAAATAATTACGTGTACAATATAGCGTTATTCATATAATGTTGGAACAATTGCATTTCTTAGTTTTTAAATTAGATTATTTTTTTAGTAGACCGTAGCAACGCACGGGCACATGACTAGTATGTGAAAAAGTTTCAGGCATCTTGCATTACGATTGAAGGGGCAAGATATGTAGCTCTTCCCCAACGACAGCTGAGTCCACCGCGTGTGCTCCCAAATCCAATACTGACCAAACCATAGTTACAACTGCTACGCGCAGAGCAGAAATGGAGGCGAAGGCTCGGTCGCTGCAGCGTCGATGCCTCCGTCCCCGACCGTCGAAAGCGCTCGACCTGCGGGCTCCGCGGCGGCTCCCCCAGCCACAACGCCACGTCGCGACAGGGCCAGGGCCGACTTCATCGAGTCCTGCACGGCGCCCCAACGCCATGCGATACTGCCTACGCCGAGGCCGACGCGCAAAGCTCCGCTAACCTCGCTGCCAAGGCGTAGCACAAGACTGGCAAAGAAGCACAAAGGTCGGAACGAGAACACGATCTCAAGGGCCAAGCGCTGTCTCATGCAGCAGCTCGGGATTCTGCAACCGCCGGAAGCGGTGGCCGCAGAGGCCGTGCAGGAGCTCTCGGACAGGTTCGCCGAACCGCTGGAGCAGACCGACATCATCGCTATCAATCGTCTATTCAAGCGAGGAATCAATGAGGAAGGCCTGTTGGTTGCCTCGCCGGAGGCCACAGCGAGCTGATCGTTGTGTTGCCTCTGTGCTAGTCGTTCTTTGTTTTCCCATGGCAGACAACGAAAGTGTATGCTTCTGGAACGTGAGAGGCTTGAACATGCATGCACGCCGTAATGTAGTTAAGTTGGCTGTTGCAGAGTATCGTATTTCCCTTTTGTGTCTGGAGGAAACCAAATTGCAGGAAATCTCGGACCGCCTAGTCCTTGAGATGTTGGGTTCGGATTTTGATTTCTTCTTTCTCCCGGCGGACTCGACCAGAGGAGGTATCCTTTTGGCTTGGCGACGTGACATCTGGTTAGTTGAAGAGAGGCGGGTTGACTCCTTCTCGATCACAGGCTCAGGTGAGCTGCGTGATATGTGATGTAAGCCAGTAGACGTAGGTTAGCCACCAATGCTCCCAAATCCAGTACTGACGAGCTAGAGCTGGGCGAGATGAGCCTGCAAGGCCGTCGTTACACCTGGAGTAACGCGAGGGAGAATCCAACTCTAGTTCGTCTTGATCGTCTGTTTTTCTCGGCTGATTGGGAATCGTTGTTCCCGGATTGTGTTTTGATGGCCGCTTCTTCGGCGTGCTCTGATCACTGTCCAGTGCTACTGCACACCGCCATCACCGCGCCAAGAGCTTTTCGCTTTCATTTTGAGTCCTTTTGGACCAAGTTCGATGACTTTGTGGACGTTGTGGCTGCGGCATGGCAGGCGCCTACTGACCTGCCGCCCTTGTGCCGGCTGAACATGTTGCTTGACAACACGGCCAAGGAGCTACAGCGATGGAGCCAGTCCAAGATTGGTAATGTGAAACTGCAGTTGCAAGTTGCCAAGGAGGTAATTTTACTATTCGAGACGGCGCAAGAATCCAGGATTCTTTCTCCTCTTGAAACATGGCTGTTGCGCGACCTCGAGGTGGTGTTCGGTTCATTTTAGAGGGTTATAAAGGGGTCACATCAAAGATGCCGGCAGCATTTATGTGTACTAAACAAAGTCAAATTACAAAACTAAGTTCAGGACCCCTCATCTATTTCGCGAGACGAACGTAATGAGGGTAATTAAGCCCCGATTAGACGATGGTTACTGTAGCATTACTATGTCAAAACATTGATTAATTAGGCTCATTAGATTCGTCTCGAAAAATAACGCCCGTCTGCAGAAAGGTTTTGTAATTAAATTTTATTTAGTACCCCTAAATAGTAAGATTCTTTTTACTTTAGAGGGGTATAAAGTTTAGAGGGCACTTTAGAGGGGGAACCGAACGCGCCCCAAGTGCAAGTGCCTCGGCCTGGCTTCTTTGGAACGTTCGATCGCATGCCAGCGATCCCGGATCACTTGGTTGGCCGAAGGAGATGCAAACACGGAGTTCTTTCAGAAACAGGCCAGGCATAGGAGGAGGAAAAATCACGTGCTCCAGCTCAAGCATGGTGATCAGATGGTGGTAGAACATGAGGCGAAAGAGGCTCTTGTGTTGGAGCACTTTGTGCAAATTCCTGGCACGGAAACACCAAATACAATCAACTTGGATCTGCAGCGCCTTGGTTTGCCTACAGCCTTCCTCCACCAACTTGATCTACCAATGACAGAAGACGAAATCTGGAATGTAATCAAATCGATGCCAATGGACAAAGCCCCGGGCCCGGATGGGTTTACCGGAAGATTTTACAGAATCGCTTGGCCGATTATCAAGCGTGACATCATGGCGGCAGTCAATGCTTTATGTTCCTGTGATGGCCGGGGAGTCGCACAGTTGAATGGCGCCCTGATCACCCTGCTCGCCAAGAAAGACAAACCTTTGGAGGTCTCGGATTTCAGACCTATAAGTCTAATACATAGCTTCGCTAAGATTTTTGCCAAGGCACTCTCCCTCCAGCTTGCACCTAAACTTGAAGCCTTAGTCTCACCGAACCAAAGTGCATTTGTAAAAGGGAGAAGCATCCACGATAACTTCAAGTTGGTTCAGTTGTCAGCCAAGGCTTTGTACAGGAAAAAAATACCAAGCTTGGTGCTGAAAGTTGATATTACAAAAGCATTCGACACGGTGTCATGGACATTCCTCTTGCAGGTACTTGAACACATGGGTTTTGGTCCCCATTGGCGCAATTGGGTTTCCCTGCTGCTGTCTTCCTCCTCTTCTCGTGTGCTTCTAAATGGAGCACCCGGCCCGACGATCAAGCATAGGCGTGGTCTCCGTCAGGGTGACCCCCTGTCCCCTATGCTGTTCGTCATTGTTATGGATGCTCTCAATGCCTTCTTCTCCAAAGCTGCTGAAGCCGGACTACTACGTGTCTCCCTCTATGCAGATGACATGGTGATACTTTTATCACCGATGCAAGACCTGAGGACAGCTCATGATATTCTTACATGTTTCGGAGATGCAACAGGGCTCAGGACAAATGTGGCCAAGTGCTCGATTTCGCCAATTCGCTGCTCTGAGGAACAGCTGCAGATTGTCAACAACTCCTTCCCTTGCGCCATAGTGGAATTTCCATGCATCTACCTGGGTCTGCCTCTTTCAGTGCACCGCCTGCGCAAGGTGCACCTCCAGCCTCTCATAGACAAGGTGCATCGGCGACTACCGACCTGGAAGGGAAAACTAATACATCGGGCAGGCCGCATGACATTGGTTAAAACGGTGCTCTACTCGATCCCAATCTACATATCAGTGGTCTTGAATCTGCCAGCCTGGGTGATCAAAGAAATTGACCGCGTCAGCCGAGCGTTCCTTTGGGCCGGCACGGACAAGGTACACGGTGGAAAATGCATGGTGTCGTGGAGGCGCCTCACCGTTCCGAAAGAGTATGGTGGACTTGGTATTTTGAATCTGCAATACATGGGTTACGCGCTGCGCCTTCGGTGGATGTGGCAGCAGCGTACTTCAGCCCGTTGCTAGGCCGGTCTTCCGTTCCAAGCAGAGCCGATGGTCGAAGCCATGTTCCGAGCTGCAGTTGAGATCCGGTTGGGAGATGGCAATCTTGCTCTGTTTTGTTCGGATGTGGATCAGTGGCAAGCGGGTGCAGGACTTTGCGTCGAGCTTTCTGGCGGCGGTGCCGATCAATGTACAACGCACAAGAACGGTGCGCCAAGGCATGGCAAACCACGAATGGGCTGATGATATTACGGGCGGCCTCTCTTTTGAGATAATCACAGATTACATCAGGCTTTGGCGTACACTGATCGGGATTGAACTTCAAGATGGCGTCGAGGATAAACCAGTTTGGCGCTGGACAGCAACGGGTTGTTAGGTCAAAATTGATCTTAAACTTAGCAGGATCAAACTAGAACAAATAGATCGCACCTAGTTACCTTAGATTAAACCTGAATTGGTGACACTTAGGACTTACCAGCCATGAGGACGCGTAGGTTAGGCCTTAGACGAGGTGTTGATGCAGTTGCTGTAACGGTAGACGAAGTAGACGTAGAAGAGAGGCTGTAGGTCGATGTAGAACCAGGACACCGAGCTTCCACGACTTCCAGCACCTTAGGGATCGGTAGATTAGGGTTAGAATTAACCCTGGCGGCTAAGTGCGTGATTAACACGAGATTAGGGTTAACCAGGGGTTTCCCCTTATATTTATAGTGCTGTAGGCGTGGGGCCGGGCCCTTAGATGGGCTTAGTTTGCCTCCCGATCAAGGCGACTAATTAAGGGTTAGAATTGGGCCCTAATGAGCCTTTCGGTCCAATTGACCTAGGTCAATAATTCCAACATTCTCCCCCTTGACCGAAGGTCAATCTTTATAATATTCATATTATCAATCACGTGCAGGTGGACATACACAGATCAATAATCTCCTACTTAATCGAACAATCTTAATCTTAAGCTTAGACTTATGTTCGCATTATGTTCACACTCAATACCATAACAAAACCTGGCGAATGAGTCACCGGCAGACATTACAGATATACCGGGACACATTAACCAAAGTCCACTACAGTATCTCGATAGAACACTTATTAATCTTATTTGGGAGTTTATTTATTCGGCCTCATCCAGAATCATATTTCAGGTTAATCACCAAATCCGTACTAATTTCGCGAAAATAGGATAGGAGATAAAACCCTGAATTAGTCATGTTGCTAGCTATTTACTTAAAGCATTAAAAGACTTGATCCTGGGACCCTTCTTTCATAACATAACAATATAGTTGTCAATGGGCTTGACACCATCAACTATGTCATTACTTGAAGGAATACTGTAATCAAATACAGTAATATTGACTACAATCAATGTAGACTTAATAATACCAGAGTATATTTCATATGCCTGCTTAAAATAAAACATGCTATACAAAACAGCATTGACAATGCCAATCTTGTTTTAGAGCTTTCTGCAGAATCGCTCATATCTGTAAGAATGAAGGACATAAAACTTAATTGTGCACATTTACATCCATACACCCTCACAGAACCTTATCTGAATTGTACTTAATTAAATAAGCATGTTATATGGTGCCTTTACCTTTAAACACCTTTTCCAGTGGATCTCCCCTGGACTAAGACTAATAAATTTTGGCAAGCATTCCGGCTTGTCATGCTGAGTCAATGTCTTATAGATCTCAGCATATAACTTCCATCTGAAGTTTTAGGAACGTCTTCCTGTTTATCTTATTCTTAATCTTACACTTATGATAATATTTGCTATCTCACGCAAAACGATACAGGCATAATTATATTTGCATTCACATAATGTCACTTCAGAGCCTCTCTCAACTTTTGTGCTTGAATGACAATCCCAATATTCACTTTGGTCCCATCAAAATGTCATACTCCTCAGAACTTAGGAAAGCGTCACCAGATGTATCTTATGATATGATGAAATCATTTCTCCTTTCTTGGAATGCATGCTCATTTCTTTCAACTTGATGAGAAAATAATCACCTTAGAGTATCAGGATCTTAATTAATCCACCTTAACCTTATAAATAAATCACGGTTGCCCATGATACTTACAAACTCATAGTGAGTTATAAACTTAACATCTTATTTTTCTTTTGGAATCACTTATTCAAAAAAAAATTCTGCAGACCCATTACAGTCTACTGCCTTGACTCCATCAGAAAATTGCTATGAGATGAACTATATTTATGTTCAAAATTCATAGACCCTTTTATGACCTCTTTTACATAATCTTAAGAATAACTGAGGCTTTTACTTTTGTGCCCAAAACTTAATTTAACTTATTATTAAAACATTACGGGTCTCTGTTATTGAAATACAACTAATATAGATCCTCAACAGAGTTAGAAAAGAATGGAGGAATACTTATGGCACGATATGAGAAAATCATATATGTATGTATGTATATACCTCTCATCTTAAATCATCAATATAGAGAAACTTATCCTATATCTCAATAAGATTTCTTCTCCCCCATTTCCTTCCATGTGAGCTTTCATTGAACTCTGAATAATCAGAATATTAAATGTGTCGGCCCATAAACTTATCTAAATTACAATGGCAGCTCTTTAACTTATCATTGGCACGACATTAATTTATACCACTGATCAGCTTCTCCTTACTAAACTAGCCCACACCAGCGGTGACCAGATAACGAACAAGAAAAGCAAGGTTATGATTAAATGCTCATAAAACAGAGGTGGCCAGTATCATGAACACAATCATACTTCAATCATCTCTGATTCTATTGCACCAACCCACAACAGCGGTGGCCAGAAAATGGGTGACACAACACAATCTGCGACAATTATCCCGTACCCAGCGGTGGCCAGAATAAAGAATAAAATCACACTTATTGAGACAATTGGTCTTTATGGAGTATATACTCCCTTCACAATGGTAATCATATCTCGCATTATAAGGCTGCCCTTGAACTTATTCTTAATGGAGCAGTTAAAAAAAATATAGGGAGTAAATTTGTCCTTAAAACTTATGGACAAAATAAAATATCATGGAGAGAATTATTACTTAATTTTTCTGACAAGAGCAGATCTTAACTAATTATTAACTGGAGCGTCTCCTCTTAACTGATGAGACATTCCATTCTCCCCTTCGAATTTGTGGTCTAAACGTGAGTGTGCCACATATTCGACAAGGTCTCATCACTTAGCTTATAACCTCTGATTCTCACATATCTATACTTATTACAATAGTAAATACTTAAAAGACTTGATGACATAAAAGATATTTCACAACTCAGAGATAACACACTTATACTTATATATATATATATAGAAACAAAAGTTTCGCTAAATTGCATTGAAATCATCAAGCTAAAATGTTGAGTTTACTAACTTAATCGAAAAGAACAGTATGATAACTCAACTCATTTCCATCAACTAATTCTAAGAGCTACTCCCCTGGTCTCATGGATCTCATAAGGAGGCATTAACAAAATGGTCCACACATGAGTCTGAAATTTGCAATCCAAAAGCCTTAAGCTCATGGGCTATGTCCCACATGTGACTGATATGCAATAGTAGTCCACCTTGCCCACCTTGCCCACTTTGCCCGTCATAACGTGTGGTAGTTAGCCTTTTAATGAGGTAACTTATGCAGGCTTGCTTATGACTTATCTCAATGAAATATAAGAATTCATTAGCCGTCTTGTCCTCATTTGCAGCAAATGCTCCCCTTATTCCTTGTGAGATGGAGCGCATTATGATCCTTTTGGCAAGCTTATTATCCCTCTCCCATATTTCTAACTTGAAGTGATACTCATTCATCTTCTCATCATAATCCTCAATGCCAGGAGTAGGAGGAAATGGCTTGACATTGTGTAGCACATAATCAAACTCCAGAAACTTGAGAATGTCTTGCACCTTCAGTTTCCATAGAGGAAAGTCAATGCCATTGAAGGGCTTAATGGTCTTCATGTAGCTTTCAAGACCATTGTCTGAAAATGACAAAAGCGAAAAAGCTTAGTCAACATAATCAATGCAACTTACGCATTTCTTATTAATCTTAAGTCTTAAAGGATGGTGATGGAAATACAAATAAATAAATAATAAACTTAAGTCTGGAACATTAATAGTACAATAAGATGCACTTAATAGCACGAAAATAACCCTATGGTGGTCTGATTACATTCATGCAATAAGAAACAACTTGCATCACCGGTGGGGAAAACAAGCGTAACTTATTCTAAAACTCATAATTAAAACAACGGTGGTCAGAATTAATTACAAGTGCACTCTAGATGAACTTTCCGGTGGTTCCATTCAAATAGAGGCATCTTAAATTCACTTAATGGAACTTAACTTATATGGAAAACATAAAACTTACTTATTGACAAAAATAGTCTAAATTCAAACTTAAACTTAGGAAATATTTAATGATGGCAAGGCAAAATTGCACTATAAAACCGTAAATTTATCTGAGGGACGGAGTAAGCATAAAACTCCATTTTACTGAAAAATGGCGCAATGGTAAATAGAACTTAATTTGCACTGAAAAATGCCTGCTTAAAACTTATAACTGAAACTTAATAGCTTAAATAGTCCTAAACTTATTTCTTAAAATTATTATGCTCATGAAAATCCAAATATTGGAAAAATAAAAGCTAATAAAACTTAATAAATGAATGAGCATAGATATACTCAAGATGACAGCGGAAGCTTAAATTTAGCAAATAAAATATTGCTATGAAATATTCTTGAGAATTTAGCTTAAATAAACTGAGAAATTTCACTGCAGCATAACTTAAGATATTACTTATAAAATTTGCAGAAAATTATGCTCATAAATAATACTTAATTTTATTTCTTAATTACTTAGCTCAAAAACATGAATTAGGCATCTCAAAATATATATTGGTGGATTTAATGCTTAAATTATGAATTAACATAAATAAATACCAACAATACTTAAACTTAAATATACTGAAAGAAATTAACTCATCTTAATTTGAAAATAATAACACTGAAAGCTTAAATGAAATGCCACAAAAAATTATCTTAAATTTGAACTTAATTGGCAATTTATGCATTGAAAATCTTAAGGGAAAATGTTTAAACTTAAAAGAAAAAAAACAGGCGCACGAATTTTGGAGCAGCCCAGCTGGCTTTGAAACCCAGCGGCGAGCGAGCGGGCCGCTGAAGCGGCCCACCGCGGCGCGAAAACAGCCGGCCCAGCCGTGGTTGCGTCGCGCCCGCCTCAATCGTGGCCGTTGATCGCGCGGAGGCGGGAGTGGACGGCTGTGATGGGCTCGGCACAGGGTAAAAACTGCCGGCCGAAACCCTAGCCCCCACTCTCTTTCTCACTCGCCCCGCCGCTCTTCACTCCTCCCTCCTTTCTTCCGTTCGCGGCGAGCTCGATGGCGACGGTGAGCCACCCGCACCGCCACGCGCCGACGGCGCCATGGCGGCGCCTCTCGCCGGCGCGCGCGTGCGACCAAGTCGCGCGCGGCTCCATCGAGGGGTGCCTCTGTGGTGCCCTTTTGGCTCGGCCGAGGCGCACGCGAAAAGCGAGCGAACGGCGGCTTCCCGGCGACGGCGACCAAGAGGGACAACGGCCCGGGTTCGCACGTGCGGAGACTTAAGCCGCACGACCGGTCCGATCCCGGCGAGGGACGCGCAGATCTGAGCGCGTGCCACTTCGTCGGCGAGCCCGTCGCGCGCGCGGGGAATGATGCGGCGACGACGGCGACAAGAGCCGCCCGTGTCCCGGCTTCCCGCGCGGCGGATCTGATGCCAGCGCGGAGAGAGGATGATGCCAGCGCATGTGCTGATGGTGCCTCGGTCTGACCCGGTACCGGCGAGGTACGCGCAGATCTGAGGCGCGCGCGCCACCTCGTCAGCGGTGCGGCGGCGATCCAGCATTGACCCGGCATGGCGACGACGAGCCGCCGTGCGCATGCGGGCTCCCGCGCAGCGGAGCTGATGCCGCGCGGGCTGGTCCTGATGCCGGTGAGAGGCGCGCCACGGCTAGCTGATGCCGTGGTGCCTCGTCAGCGACCGGAGGAGGCGCCATCGTCCCCGCGCGCCTCTGATGCGCGGCGAGGGACGGCGACAAGCAGGAGGTGAGTCCTCTGATCTTAGGGTTAAGACTTAATTTAGCTTAGGGTTAGGGTTAGCGTGTGTCCAAACTAGAACAATCCTAGATTAGAAAATCCAGAGACTTAGCTTAATTGTTCGCATCTAATGTGTGACACGGCAAATATAGCAGATTAATAACCCAAACCCTAATTTCTTAATTATGATTACACATGAACTTATCTTAGTCTAACTTAATCTAAAACATGACTAATCTTATTGCGCAGTGTAGAACTTAAACGTAAATTACCTTACTGATCTTAGTGTCCAAACTAAAACTTGAATAAAACTGAATAAAGCTTACTGTTCTAGTGCTAAAACTGAATAAAGCTTACTGAAAACAAGACTAGAACATTGAAAAATATCATCTCTGAATGCTTGACTAGATCATCAGAACAGGACTAAAGAACTTAACTAAAAAACATGATAAGATCTAGTGTTAACTGAAACTTAATTAAGCAACTTAAAACTTAAACTAGGGGATCATACAGGACTAGTTTAAGGCGTCTGATACCAATTGTTAGATCAAAATTGATCTTAAACTTAGCAGGATCAAACTAGAACAAATAGATCGCACCTAGTTACCTTAGATTAAACCTGAATTGATGACACTTAGGACTTACCAGCCATGAGGACGCGTAGGTTAGGCCTTAGACGAGGTGTTGATGCAGTTGCTGTAACGGTAGACGAAGTAGACGTAGAAGAGAGGCTGTAGGTCGATGTAGAACCAGGACACCGAGCTTCCACGACTTCCAGCACCTTAGGGATCGGTAGATTAGGGTTAGAATTAACCCTGGCGGCTAAGTGCGTGATTAACACGAGATTAGGGTTAACCAGGGGTTTCCCCTTATATTTATAGTGCTGTAGGCGTGGGGCCGGGCCCTTAGATGGGCTTAGTTTGCCTCCCGATCAAGGCGACTAATTAAGGGTTAGAATTGGGCCCTAATGAGCCTTTCGGTCCAATTGACCTAGGTCAATAATTCCAACACGGGTCAGTACACCACGAGCTCTGCCTATGCGGCTTTATTCCATGGAATGCAACTCTTCCCGATGGCGTCTGAGCTGTGGAGGGCCCACGCGTCTCTATGTATCAAGTTCTTTGGCTGGCTTTCCTTGCACAGACGGATTTGGACCGCAGGCTGCGACGCGGACTGCAGACCCACAAAGCATGCCCACTGTGTGCCACAAGCCAGGAGACCGCGGACCATCTCATAGCGGAGTGCGCCTTCACCAAGCAGCTGTGGCGTCGCGTTTTACATGGGATGCATCTCGACCTTCCGTCTCTGTCGCCCAATACGTCCATCGAGGAGCTCTGGAACGCGATGCGCAAGCTGGTTCCGCATGCGGAGCGACGGGGGATGGACGCGGTCTTCCTTCTGGTAAGCTGGATGGCATGGAAAGAAAGGAATGCCAGGGTGTTTGAGTCGGTCCTCTCCTCGGTTGATCGAGTTTTCGAGATGACCAGAGAGATCGGAAGATTATGGAGCCTTGCCGGATACAAGATGAAGCAGTTTTGGCTATGACTACACCGACATGGATATTTTGTTGCTCTTTTCTTTTTCTGTTTCCATGGTTGTTCTCATTTGATGGAATATACAACCTCGTGTGCGGCCTATAGCGCTACGGCCTACTGTGCTTGTAACCGACCCACTTGCGGTCCTAATTTCTTCTATAAAATTGACGCGCAAAGCTTTTGCGTGTTCGAAAAAAAAAATGGAGGCGAAGATAAGATCGTACATTCGTACCCAGTTGCGGACGGCCCGGTCCCTGGCCGATGACACGCCCCTGTCTCAATAATAAAATGAACGAAAACGGAACGGAAATGCTTCATCTAACACGCCAACGTGTTGATCAACTACCGTGGCCATACCAGATTCAACAACGACCCCGCCTGCCTGATCGCAACGTGGTGGCAACTGCCTCGTCACTACGTCACAGCTTCCCGGCTCTCAGCTCCTGCCTAGTCGCTATATATTCGCCAGCTCGATCGTCTCGTCCTCCGTTCTTCTCCGATCAATCGCCTTTCCACTCCCACAGCGTATAAGAGACGGCGCACCAGCCATCCGATCGATCGAGGCAGGGTCATAAACAAGCGAGGCCAGGGAAGGCGAGACGGCCGTATGAGTGGAGGCAGAAGGAGGTTGCTCTGCACGGCGGCGCTGCTGCTGCTGCTGCTCTGCTTGTCCGCATGTCTGCAGCGCGTTGACGGCAAGGGCGGTGGTGGCGGGAGGGGTGGAGGCGGCGGGAGGGGAGGAAGAGGCGGGACTGGAGGAAGAGCCACCGGAGGGTCCGGAAGCCGCAGCGGTGCTGCCGCTGGGTTGGTTTCCGACGCCTGGAGGTTCTCCGGCGCCGCCGCAGCTCTTGCGGCCGCTGCGCTCGTCTGGCGATGATCAAGGCTGTGGATAGTCAGCAGCGTATGTACAGTAGTTTTTTTTAAGATGATGTACAGTAGTATTTTCCACCGTGTCAAGGGTATATATGTATTGGAGAATTACAAAGATGAGTTTATTGTGTGCACGGTTAAAGCTCGTAGGAGGCACGCCTCTTGGATTGATTTGACGGCTTCTTTTTTAGCCACGGTGACAAGATAGGATGTTTAAACGAGTGCTCGTCTATCCACCAGCTGGTGGCCTGGTCAAGGTCCAACCATGCTGTCATGCTCATGCTTTCGTATGCGTCTCCCTGTCAGTTGTTGCCAAAGATCATGCGTAGCACCTACAAAAGCTTGACCCCAGCTGCGTGGCAGGAGGGGAGGAAACAATAGCAGGGGCATTATTAGTTCTTCAACACGTCAATTATGGTTTGACTTGCCAACAATGGAATAGAAGGGAATATTTTACAACTAAGATGGCATAAATCGTAATGGCACCAAAGGAATTATCTCATAAACTGAAACAAGGCATTCATGAAGGATATATGGGGTATTTTACACGCGCTCTAGTTAGCTTCGGAACAGAACTCCATTATGCATATGCCGGTGTCATTTAGAGGAACGAATCATAATGTCGTCTGAAGTTCAAGCTGCTAATTACTTACTGTAATTTTGTAGCTTTAAGCACGATTAATTCCAAACTACGCTACATATTTTGAACCCCAAAAACAAAGAAGAGGAAGGACTTTTTGTCGGCATGCCAAGTTTATCCACTTTTTTCTTTTCTTTTTCTGGAATGGAGCTCGCCAACGTGTTGATCATCACAACCGTGGCCATTTCGAGGTTCAACGGCTTCCCTACAGGCCTACCTGATCGACCAAGACTCGTAGCAACGTGGGGGCAACTGCCTCGTCGGAGCGCTACAGCTTCAGCTATCAGCTCCTTGCCAGCTCGATCTTTCCGTTCTCCCTTACTCTCCCCTCGATCGCGCGCTTTCCCACATCATATAAGAGACGACGCACCTGCCAGCCGATCGAGGCGGCCGGGAACATACACGAGCGAAGCCAGCAAATTAAGCTGCGGTGAGATCCATGATTGGAGGCAGCAGGAGGCTGCTCTGCACAGCGGCGCTGCTGCTGCTCCTCCTTTGCGTGTCCGCATGTCTGCAGCGCGTTGACGGCGCGGGAGGAGGTCCAGGAGGAGGCGGAGGCGGGAAGGGAGGAGGAGGCAGTGGCGGCGGAGGCGGGAAGGGAGGAGGAGGCGGCGGCGGAGGCGGGAAGGGAGGAGGAGGAGGTGGGAAGGGAAGAAAGGGCGGGACTGGAGGAAGAGCTGGAGGTTCCGGAAGCCGCAGCGGTACCGCTGTTGGATTGGTTTCCGTCGGTTTGAGGTTTTCCAGCGCTGCCGCGGCCCTTGCGGCCGCTGCAATCGTCTTGCGATGATCTTATGTATATTTACCCGTCGTGTGAAGTGTATATGTCGATTGGAGAATTCCAAAGAATGGGTTCCACTCATTGCGTGCACGTTTATTCGAACAATGTTGTGCGACGCCGTTAAAGCTAGTAGAGTCGTTCCATCGAAGAAACATGCTGTGATGTCCATGCGTATGTATATATATGTATAGTCGTCTCCATGTCGTGTTGCCATGGTCAAGACGTTTAGGATTTCACAAATCCATCGAAAAACGATGCCGAAGAACCTTCAGTTGTAACCAGGCAAGCAATGCAATCGAAAGACCACTGCACTTCGGAATTCTTGACGGAGATCTTTCGGTTCACGGTTGGGAACAGCCATTGGTTAAGGACAGAGCATTTTACACATCTTCTAGTTAACTTCAGACACGCTCTGTTCACAGAGCATTTTACACATGCACACATGCACTGGCGGGCGGAGCCAAACAAACAAAGGGGCTGGCGGGCGGGCGGAACCATGCAGGCCGCCCAAACAAAGTTTTGAGCACAAACCAGCCATGCGGGCTGCACAAGGGCTGGCTCCGGTGTCATGACGTAGTGAAAAATAAGCATCGACCAAGAGGGTGGATAAACACTACCGAACGAAGAAGAATTCTGGTATCGAGAGGATAATTCGTGCGCCACAATTTTCGCAGCTCCTTCTAGCCGATTCGCCCTTCCGTTCCGGCCCTTCCGCGCCGTATAAAACGCAAAACAACAATGCAACAAGCTCGGCAGCGCAGGAGACGCGCGCGAACGAGACTAGAGTGCGAGACCAGGCATCACCCGATCTGATCAGCGACGACCGACGACGACGACGTACGGCCATGGGAGGCATGACGCGGGTGCTCTGCGCGGCGCTCATGATGCTGCTCTGCGTGGTGGCGCGCCACCAGGGCGCTTTCTGCGGGGGCGCCGGTGAAGGTGAAGCTGGAGGGGTCGGTGAAGGTGAAGTTGGAAGGGTAGGGGGAGGAGGCGCCGGTGAAGAGGTAGGGGGGAGCGGCAGCGGGCAACCCGGAGGAGGCGTCTACGCCGGCGGTGCCGTCGTTGCGCGGAAGCCGCTGCCGGACCGGTTTCCGACGGGCGCGATCCGCGTGGACGTGGCGCGTCGACGGTCTCTGGCACCGCCGCCGGCCTTGCGGCCGCTGCGCTCGTTTGGTGCTGATCCAGGTCGATTAGCCGAGTCATTCTGTCGCGGTAGTTTAGCCGAGTATTCAGTACAGTACCATGCTCTTTGTTATAAGCTGCTGGAGTAGCAAGGGCTGGTCGCAGGCCGTAAGCCCGTAACCGTGTTTTCACTGGAGACTGTGTCAATTTATACATGTGTTCGATCTGGAATTTATAACAGGGATGAATGAAATGGAATGAATTTCTGCCCTTTGAATTGGCTTGTTTATTACTTTGACTTCGTTCGAATCATGGCGCCCAAGTATGCTTGACGTAATGGGCCTAGTCAGCGTGGGCCGAAATCTTGGGCGCAACAGGCCCTACTTGTGCATTACCATCGGCCCCTGCAAAGCCAATCATCTGGGTTTGCCACCGACTCCCTCGATCCAAATGCAGAAGAAGAATGTTGCCCTGTTTCTCAAAAAAAAAAAAAAGAAGAAGAAGAAGAAGAAGAAGAAGAATGTTGCAGTCTCTCTCAAAAAAAAAGGAAGAAGAAGAATGTTGCCGTGTTTGGCATCGAGTGATTCAACCATGCTCGCGTTTTATTTAGCTTTTTGCGCATGTCGTGCGCGAAGACTTGCTGCAGTTCGGATGCTCCAGAACGAATTCTGTCCGCAGTTTGGAAACGCACATTGATCCAATGATCCTGCCGTCCCTGCAGGCTGCAACAACCAAAATAAAAGGCAGATGGACATCGTGACTTCGCAGGCTTTCTGCAATACGATGCAGCAGTGTGCTCAGTGGAGAGCTCAGCGTGCAGGTACGAACTTTTTTTAGCCAACACGTCGAATCTCCCTGAATTCCCCGACTAACCGTCACAACTTCACAGCAGTAACAGCAACGCGTCACTTGCGCAAAGCTGAGCCCGGAGAAGCTTCCTCCCCTCGGAAGCTATCAGCTCGTTCGGCGTCGCCTCCTCCCCCGCCGTGCCGCCGTTTTCTCGCCATGGAGCCGCGCGAGATCGCCGCGGCGGCGCGACACTTCGCCGCCATGGCGCGAATCGTCGGCCCGGTCAGTCCCATCCTCCTCTTCCTCCTCACTTACATCAGCGCCAGCTCCTCTGTTCCTATCGCTAACCTCCGTGCTTCTCTCCTTTTCGCTCGGCGTCCAGGACCCCAAGGCCGTGAAGATGCGCCGCCACGCCTTCCACCTTCACCAGTGCGTGTCCCCTCCCGTCTCCCTCATCCCTATCTCGTCGAATTACCAGCGAAATTTGAGCATTCCTCGAGCCTGTCTCGTGACTCGGTGTTGACTGGGGTTCCAGGTCGGGGTCCACCACGCTCTCGGCGTCGGCCCTGCTCCTGCCGCGGGGCGCCCTGGCCGAGCCGCCGGCGCTGCTCGACCGTATCTGCGCGGCCCGCGAGCACGTGGATGGGGACGTCGCGCTGACCGCCGCCTCACTCGTTGAGCCGTTCCTGGTCGCGGAGCAGCGCAACAACCCAGGCGAGGTTCGTCACAGCATCGCAGATGCGAGGTTGAGGTCGTTTTGGTGCTGAATTGTTTGCTTACTTTGGTTTTTCCGCCTGCAGGAAATGCACCCGAGGTTGGTACCGGAGACGCGTCTCGATGTGCTCGTTGAGGTTAGGATATTAACTGGGATGTGGAATTTGGTGTTGTACTTGCATTCAAACATCAAATAGTCAGTTTCATGTGCAAGTATTGCAGTTGGACATAGGGACCTCAGGAATTGGTTCAGAAAGTTTTTTCCTGAAACCCTGAACTTTCCCTGCTGTATGCAGCATGAGGAGTTGGGGAATACTCTGGATGGAAAATCAAGAGGTCCACGGTGGCTTTCAGCTCGCTTGCTTGCCGTGGTGGGTACTGTAATTTGTTTGCCTATGAATTTATATGCTCTTGGACTCTTGGTACCTTAAACTCTACTGTTTTTAATTTTATTGTCACTCATTTTTTAGTGATCAGCCCAATTTCCCTTTTAGGTTGATGTCCCCGCTTCTGCTGATTCTGTTTTATCCTTACTAAAACATGAAGATTCATTGGTCGGAAGTGCGTCATGGGATTTAGGCTGGTCATTGGCCGATGTTAATCTAAAGCAGGTCTATTTGTTCACCAAGCTAAACTGTTGTTCCTATGTTATCTTTTCATAAACTTTACTGTCATCACTCATCAGTCTTTGTCAGGTTGAAAATGATATCAGATCTTCCCTCGAGTTTAACAAGAGCAGTGCATCTATTGAGTCAAGGGACCCATCAAAGTTGGCCAAGTCTGCAACAAGAATTGCTGTTCTAGGAATTCCAACCATAACTGCAAACGTAAGACCCAAGTCGACATAGTTATTTTCCTTCCATAGTCATTTAGCACCTTGGAAATTGCACATTAGGCATTCCTTTGAGCTGTTCTTAGTAATTTATTTTGAGTTCTTCTGAGTAATCTTTGGTCATTGATGATCAGAATGCAAGACATATCAATGTTTCAGCGATACAACACCGAGGAGACTCTCTGCTGATATTAGGGTCTCCATTTGGCATCATGTCACCTTTCCATTTCTTCAACAGGTAAGTTTTTCCACAACTTAAGTTCTTTCAAGGCTAAATTATTTACTGTTTGGCAGGCTCGCTAGGCACTGTCTAGTAGTACCCACCATAACACACCAAATGCTATAAAATCAAACAGTTGGAGTGACTGAAGGCAATTTTTTCTTGCCATTACAAATTGCACAATCCCATATATGCCTCTGATGTTAAGTGACGCGTGGGGCCCACCTGTGTCACTGACAATGTCATATATGGGATTGTGCAAAATTGCAAAGTGACGCGTGGGGCCCACCCGTGTCACTGACAATGTCATATATGGGATTGTGCAAAATTGCAATGGTACATACATTGAACTAATAAGAACATAATCATTGTATTTGTGATGTTGACATCTTACATTTTCAAAACAAGTGACTTGACAGATACTTTGCAGGGACAAATGCCAAACTATTTCTTTCTCTAGAATACTAACTCATTAGTTTGCAGGTTAATACTATAGCTGAAAATCATATACAATCTTGTTGTTGGCTAGTGATCTGAAACATAATTCATTGTCAACAGACAGTTGTATTTTCTGGAACTGGAAAGACATGGCATGCTAATTCACTATATTGTACTACGTTCATTAGAAACACATAGATAGTTCTAGATTAATCAGAATACATCGGTTCTTTAAGCAGTACATCAGTTGGGGTGGTTGCCAATTGCCTTCCTCCAGGCACTGTGAGAAGCTCATTGCTGATGGCTGATATCCACTGTCTCCCTGGTAAATATGACTCCATCTTCTCTTGTCATATACTAGTATGCAACGATCTGTTAACGGTGTTTTCAAAATTGGCAAGGTATGGAAGGTGCTCCAGTGTTTGACAAAAACTCTTGCCTTGTGGGATTGCTGATGCAACCATTAAGACAGAGAGGCAGCAGCATAGAAGTTCAGGTTAGTTCACTATATCAACATGGTACCTTTTGCACATTGGACAGATTTTAATTTACATATCTCTTTGCCAGCTCGTGATTTCATGGGATGCAATATGCGTTGCATGGAACAGCAGTGAAATGGGGAAAATCGGACGACCTCCAAGCGAATTACCTGATGATAATCATGCAGATCGTAAAACAATGGAATTGAGCTATGCAGAGAACTATGAGAGATTTGTCTCTTTTCCAGCCAGCAATATTAATGGGTACTGTATCTCAACCTCTTCGCTTAGCAAGGCTATCTCCTCGGTTGTTCTTGTAACGGTTGGTGATACATCTTGGGCTTCAGGGATTGTTCTCAACAAAAACGGCTTAGTTCTGACAAATGCTCATCTATTAGAACCTTGGAGATTTGGCAGAACTTCGACTTTAGGTTTACAAAACAAAACCACCTCAATTACTGGAGAATATCTCAGTGATGGAGAAAAAGAACAATTGCATTCACAACAGTGCGAAGTTTCCAGTGAAGATGTTGTCAAACATGAGGTTTCATTGTTTAATTTGGGTTTCAAAAGAGAGAAGAGAATATCAGTCCGTTTCGATCATGAGGAGAGACAGATCTGGTGCAATGCTAATGTTGTTTTCATCTCAAAGGGTCCGCTTGATGTTGCCTTGCTTCAAATGGAAAAGGTTCCAATTGAATTAAATGCAATTAGACCAGAATTTGTTTGCCCAACAGCCGGTTCATCTGTGTATGTTGTTGGGCATGGACTTCTTGGACCTCGATCAGGTGACAAGTCTTAAAAATTTTATTTTTCAAGATAATGTGTAATGCAGTTTCATATCTGTTTTACCGCATCGATTTGTTATCCAAAATTTCTTTTCTTGTGAAATTGATTTGAGCATTTGTATCTAGGTTTATGCTCTTCCCTTTCCTCTGGGGTTATTTCAAAGGTTGTCAAAATTCCCTCAGCTCAAAATTCCCATCTGGATGGCACAATCGAGTCTGGCAGTATGGACATTCCAGTAATGCTGCAGACAACAGCAGCTGTTCATCCTGGGGCTAGTGGTGGTGTTCTTATTAATTCACATGGCCTAATGGTTGGACTTGTAACAAGGTATAAAACAAAGCTTATTTTGAAGCCTCGCTTCTGCAATCAACTGAAACTTATATGACAAGTGGAAAACCACCAAGTTACGTGCTATTTCACGTAAAGCCTTGGCTTTGCCATTTCTTCTATTAATAATATGTGCTATTTGGATTACAAAATCATTTATTTATCTGAGCAACGGGGCAATGTTTTGTGTCAATTTCGTCATCCATTTTAGTGGCCAGAGTAACTGGGCGCTATGCTTTTTTTCCCTAATAAAAGCTCGATTTCAGCCAATTATTTCTTGTGTTACCATTTCCAGCAACGCTAAACATGGTGGTGGAAGCACAATACCTCATCTGAATTTCAGCATCCCCTGCAAACCTTTGGAGATGGTCTTTGAATATTCAGGTGCTGCTTAATTTTCTCATACCATTTTCTACTTCGTCATCATTGGTAAAATCAATTCCCTTTTTAGTGTATAGGAAATATTGTCAATTATCTTTTTTTGTATACAGCAAATGGAGATTCCACAGTTTTGTGGAAGTTGGACAAACCCAATGAAGTGCTCTCATCAGTGTGGGCGCTAGCACCAGCGTCATCCCCATTTCCCAGTGGCTCTCCTGAAAAGGGCAGGGGAGAGAAAGTGTTGGAGTTTAAAAAGTTTCTTGCTGATCAGCAACAAAATCTGAACTCCAATAGAGATCTAGAGGAGCTTTTAAGACGCAAGATTTCCAGTAAAATATAAATGGAATACGCAGATGGATATAGGATTTGGGGAAATATGGGTAGGGGGCAAAGCAGAGAAGTTGCCTTGTTATGGAAAAACACAGAAACACAGATTACATAATCGAAATGTCAGATTGTTTGCTGCCAGTTTACTATGTTCTTGTATCCAAGTTTCTTCACAAAATTTCACAGAAGGGTGAGCGTATTCTCAGAACAGTAAGCCGTGATGCCTCCCGCCCCAGCAAGAACACATTAAAAAAAAACAGTTGAGAAGGATGGTGTCTGCCGTCTTTGGAGCGATGAAAGTCTGGGACGAACCAGGAGGCAAGAAGGCCAAAAGAAGTGTAGCATGCAGCAAGTTTGTCTGGTTTTCGTAGTAGCTACAGATCATACGAAGAGATTCAGAATGTACAGGATCTGGAAGATAGCCTGGGATGTAACTATTTTCATTTTTCCTCTTCGTTTTGAGGTGTATAATGATACACTGGCTTCTTCTGAGGCATGGGAATAATAAAATCCTTTTTATCCCAAAAAAAACAAAGGTGTCTGCCGTCTCTGGTACTTCTGGGTGAAGTGTGCTTCAAGTTTTCATCTAGGATGCTATAGCACTTCACAATAAAAATCAAGATATCATGCTAAAACGAAACATTTACTTGCACATGGGTCCGCCCCAACGGATAACGGCAAACATAAAGCATGCAGTCTGTCGTTCATCACTTCATACAAGTACCTGTATGTGCGTACCCTGGTCCAGCTTCTAATGTGCTTGCCGTATGAACACTACAGGTGTTCTCAAACCCAGAGGATAATGAAAAATTGGCCTTCCAACGCATCGGAATGACAATAGAATTCCAATCTCACAGTTGGCATGCTTAAGTATGCAATCAATATGTTGATTGTATAGCTTCAACGCCTAACAGCGGTTCAAACATTTGCTCTATTGTATCCAGATACACAACCAAACTAAATCAAAAGTCAGGATAATTGTCTCATTCGTAGACGGAATGATGATGGTCAGAAATTGTACGGCCAAAATGCTTCTTGAATGCGGCAGGGGGAGAAAAACCGCACTACATTCTCCTGGTCCCCTTAAGACAGGCCCATCCATCCATAGTAGATACCGATATGCTGTCCAAGTACCTGGAGTAAACTTCTTCGACTTTAGCAACCTGAACCAAATGAGACAAAAATATGAAAAGAATCAATAAGCAAATAAACTCTGGAGTGCTTCAAACTTTCTGAAAAATAGAACCAATTTCATATACCTGCCCCTCCAATATTCCAGAAACAGCTACTATACCACCTGGTTTTGCATAACCAACTATGTCCTCGACGAGTTCTAGTAAGGGATTCAGAAGTATATTTGCTGCAACAATGTCATATGTTTCTCTTGAGGATTTCAAGTCAAAGTTGTTGCTGGGTTTGTTCCCTTCCCCCTCTGATTTGCCAATGGTGCTTGGGAAGCATGAAGGCTCCACATCCGTTGATACCAAATAAACAGGCATTTGATTGGAGCATAAGCCATTTAACAACAAGTTTTCAGAAGCTGAGGTTACAGCTCGAGGATCTATGTCTATCCCAGTAGATAGAGAAGCACCCATCTGCATTCATGAGCCAAGAGTGAGTTTATGAAATAGGGTGGCATTGCCTTCTTGTTATGACACTTGTCAGCAGCAACAAAGAAATGCACTGCATAAAGAGATGTCGAAACCTTCAGAGCTGCAATCCCCAAAACTCCAGTGCCTGTTCCATAGTCCAAGAGATGTTCACCCCCTTTAATAACTTCTCGTAGAAGTACAAGGCACAACTTAGTTGTCGGATGCTCACCCGTCCCAAAAGCCAAACCTGGATTGATGATTATATTTGTGGCTTGTGGATCCTGCGGATGGAAAAGGATGAGAAGAACAAGAGGAGAAAATTCATCAGTTCAACTAGATTACCAGTGTAGAGAGAGAACAAAATCAGGCAGCATTGTTATTAGAAGAGAAAGAGAGAAAATAGCATGACATGAAGACATACAGGGGGAGTTCTCCATTTAGGAACAACCCAAAGACCATCAGCAACTTCAGTGGACTCGTATGTTTCCTGCAGACACAGTGACCTTTTCAAATATTTCAGCAAAGAAATCATGCATCCTATTTGAGTAATAAACTAATTAGAGTATGCATACAGTCTACCCCAGTTTACAACCATGCACACTACTGAAAACATGTTGCCCTACAGTGGAAAGAAATATAGAGATACCAAAAGGATAGAATCGAGAAACAGTATAGGAGTAACATATACTACAGATCGTTGTGATGCTTCTGCATTTTACTTCACAGGCCATGAACTGGAAAGTTACCTGCACAGTTGCCACCCAATCACCCTGCTTCCCCACAAAGGTTTCATACGCTAGGCTGTAGTCCAAACCAGCTGAGCTTGCCGCGTTTGAAACGCTCGAATCCACGTCTTCCCCATCGGCATATATAGAGGTTATGTGGATCTGCAGGATTAATGTTTAATTAAACAAATCGACTATAGGGAAACCACCTGACATAGATTACCAAAGTAAAAAAATACAAATTGCACCCAAAAAAAAAACTCACATCGTCGAGATTTCCAGCATCGGCAATGTCATCCACGGTAACAGAGCAAGCACCGAAGCACAAGAGCTCCTCCGAGAGCACTTCCTGGTTTGCAACGGCACATGAGAAAAAGGGTGTAAAACAACTCAAAGGTGGGATGGAATACCCGACGTGGAAGTTATACTGACAGCGTCCTGCTTGCGGCACCGGATGCGGACGGAGAGATAAGGCGCGGAGAGGTCGTAACCGGAGCTGGAAGACGCCTCGTCCCCGACGTCGACAGCACGGGCGCTCAAGCTCATGCCTCGCCGAACGCCGCTTGCGGCGGGGCCGCTCTCGCTGGCGCGGTACGGCGAGGGGCGAGCGAAGAGCGAGAGGAGAGGCGGCAGGTCACTGCCGCTGATTGCGTAAGGCACGCGAGGCCGTAGGGCTTTGGGCGACGCGAAGGAGGAAAGAAGGCGGCAGAGAGGAGCGCGGCCGGCGCGCACCAGCGGCGGCAGCATCTCGGCGGCACACGCGCGCGCCGCCACCGAAAATGCCGATATGGACGCGGTTCAGTAACGGGGAAACCGGAAAGCCGAGGTTGGGAATACGCTTTCGCTTCTTTCCCGAGTCCGCCCGTTCCTTGAGACTGTGTTGACATGTTGGTATTCGGCGGCTACGTCGTACCAGCACGACTTTGTACGATCGTACGCCCCTAATAGCTTTCATCAGATTTCAGTAACAGTGATGCAATGAGACTGATGAATTTCAAAGTTGTTCGAAGTGTACATTAAGTTTAAGGGTTTTGTTAAATGTTCGATTTCATTTTTCTGAAACGAGTGAAACCCAGTCACGAAGAGCGCTGCTGCCAAGCGTTCCACCTGCAGAAAAGTTATGGCTTAGCTAGACGAATGTAACAATAATCTAATTGTTTTGTCATTGTGAATTTGGCTTTTTTTGAAGGATAAGGGTGTGTTTGGTACTCCCTCTGTCCCTTATTAGATGTCGCCGTTGGTGTGCGTGACAAGTTTGACTCACTTTGTAGAAAATACATGCAACATTTGTGTCTTCAAATAAATTTGTTAAAAAACTAGACTAAAAGAGCTTTCCAATGATACTAATTATGTACTATAAATATTAATATATTTTAATATAAAATTGATCGGATTCATTTCTCGGGAAGCGAGAAAGACAGCTATTTAGGGACGGAGGGAGTAAGACTTTTAGGTGCTTTTGCTACTGAAAAAAGACAGAAGCCAAACCAAAGGGGATGGCTTTCTCCTGGGCGCTACGAAAAAAGCAGCTTTCCCACAAGCCAATTCTCACAGCACCTCTTGACTTGCTGTGCCCGGCTGTGAGAAGGAAATCTTCGTGGAAATTACCCGCGTTGCCACTCGTTATGCGAACGTAACGCTTCGTTCTTTCTTTTTCGGACTCTCCTCCACTCCTGATTCTCCTTCCTTGCTCGGTCGAGGCGCGACGCTAGGGTTGCCTGCCCACCGCCGCCCCTGGTCCTCTCGGCGTGGCTGGCCGCCGGCCCTCTGCTCGCCCCTCTGCCTGCTCCCCCCGTTTCAGATCCGCCCTCTGCAACGGAGGCAGGCCACCGCTCGTCCGCAAGGAACGCAGGAAGCACGTCGTCGGCGCCCGTCCTACCCAGGTCGACGCGCGGGGCATCTCCGTCGCCGGATGCGGCGGCGCAAGGCGGCCCCCTCCACTCCTCCCCAACGCTAGTGCCCCCATCTGGCGCCGCTCCTGTCGTCCTTTGGCAAATGGCGGCCATCATCTTGCTCAACCCGTCATGTCCATTCCTTCACAAAATCAACTATCATCCCTACAGCTCTGACCCGAAATTACACCTCAAATGGTTGCGCCATAGCGTGTGGATCCGATTCCCCTACTTCTTGACCTCTATCTCTCCTTCTCCCCGTGGTGATTGGAGCTTGGAGAGATCGCTCATGGAGGTTCGGAGGAGAGAAAGACATTGGAACAAGATTTTGCATAAAGCCCCTCACACAAAAAAGTAATTAATCTCAGTATTTTGTGTCTTGACGTTTTATACAAAAACCCTCAGAAGTTAAGATAATTTCTGAAAAGATTTTCAAATTAAACCATATGTTAACGTGCATGCAAAAATTTAAGTAAATTCATTTTTGTTTTTGAAATGATGTTTTCCATGCTAATACGTGAACAACATATTGTTTTACAATTAGTTTGCATATAAATTGTTTCTCACACTTTTAGGGGCATTGCAGACATTTCCACTATTTTTTCACAGCCACAGCTACTTTCACCAAACGGCTTTCAGCTTTTTCCACGGCTCACAGCCACAGCAGCTTTTTTCACAGCTCACAGCCACAGCAGCTTTTTCTCACAGCCACAGCCCAACCAAACACACCCTAAGTTTGGAAGAGCTACGTCCTTTGTAATGCGCAAACTACAAAAAGTTTTGGGGGGAGACGAAAAATTTTATGTAGCGCCATAATTTGCCCCAAGTTTTGGTAAGTTCTGATCAGGGAGTAACTGATTGAGCTTCTTGTCCTTATATTACAAACTGATCGAGCTAGGAAAGTTTGCTGGTGACTTGAGTACCGTTTCCTCTGCAGTACTGGGTCCACTGACGGTTTGAACTTGTGCATCCTGCGCGAAGCAGAACCAAGGCTAGTGGACTGTGCGAGAAGCGTGGCGTATTGCTTTGTCACTCAGCTTCGCACAGGTCAACAACGACTGGTGTATGTACTTTTTAACTTTAAAAGACCGATCAATGCCATTTGACTAGTATCCCTCCGTTTTTTACTTACATGACGTCGTTGATTTTTTTCGTTACTTTGATCATTCGTCTTATCTATAAATATTTAGGTAAATAGCTAAGTGTATAAGTTAATGTTAAAGTGTTTTTATGATGAATCTAATAATATTCATTTCACATTTGAAAAGTAATTGTTTAAATCTATATTATTGGTCAAAGTTCAACTAAAAAGTCAATGACGTCATATAATTAAAAACGGAAGAAGTATAAACCGGAAAAGGGGTTTTGCACTTCTGCTACTGTCACACCGGACCAATGTTGCGGATATTAGCTACACCTATGAGTGTAGGTGTAGCGTTTAGCATGTGTATATGTGCAGGATATAGTTAAAAAGCCATGTGTGCAGCGTACCCTCGAGACTTGAGAGACTTTCCAGAGGGATCAACCGGGACAGCTGATTCTAAAGAATTCCACAGGTTCGTGCAATGATAACATGGATTACGTGAATGCATCACACAAGATGACGACAGCAAGTCACAGATTAGCTGGGGATAAGAGTCGCTCAGTTACTTAAATCAGAAACAGGGCAGCAGGCACATCGGAACACAGCTGCACCCGCATGCACCGCCTGTTTGGCCTGTTCAGGTTGCTAGTACTACCCAATCCAATACAATATTATCAAAGAACTGGTTATACCTTACAAGATATCGGAGCAAACTAACATAACTGATAGTAAATTAACGCAAATTTGCGCCGCTTTCTATATTGAATGCTGTATATACAAGCTTTCACCAGCTGTAGATCCTTGCAGACCATGATACTGAGCCAATTGGCCAAGTTGACGCCGAGGGATAGAACTGGTGCAGCAGATGTGATCTAACCTTGTGCCTTCAGAGAGTATAACAATTCCTGGTGTCGATAGGGAAAAAATATGCGGTAGCGTCAGAAAAGAAGCAGCAATGAATTAAATGGGAGTAGTTGGACAGTAATTTGGAGAATGAGATACCAGATCCCCTTGACCGGTGGCAAGTGAAGGGTACAGCTCTGAAAGAGATTTCTCTTCCCACAATCTCTCCAAGCGTGTATATTTATCTGGCTTTGTCTCATCTGTACTGATGTTCTTGGTTGCGAAACATTCATCCATAGAGTTTTTCCTGAAATATATCTCAACTTCTTTGGGTTGACGAGACAGTTGAAGAGCAACAAACTGCAAAGATGTGGAGCAGAGCCTTTGCTTAGTCAACTTGTAAAGTAAAACTAAAATTTGTTTTAAGAACGGCAAAGCTTATGGAAGCAAAGGATCACCTGGCACAGATGATGAACAGATAATGTCGGCTGACAACTAAGATAGTGCTTTTCCAATTTAGGCATACTTTCTCCATCAAGCGGAAGCAGGACAAGATACAAGTTGAACTGCAAAACAGAGACAACATTCAGCAATCACCAAACCAGCCTTCTGGTCTGCTCATTGTATGAACGTTCAAAAGTAATGAACTGGAACACGAAATTCAGATACCAGTGCATGTTATGTACTTTCATTTTACCTTACTATCAAATTCATCAGCATTGCGGAGCTGATCCACCAACTTGGCAACACGTCCACCCTTGGCCATCCTTCCACTGGAGCCACTAGCATTGCCATGCCGAGTGGCACTGCGGGTGCCATTTTTCCCCCATGCAAGCATCTCTCCCCTCAGTGGAGATGTAGCCAAGATATCTCTAGCACCTGCGCCTCCTGAATTTTCATTATCCTCAGTGCTATTCTCAACGCTTCCAATGGTCTTAGCAGGGGAACGCCGTGGCACAGGCCACCTCCTAGCTCTTTTCTGCTTTACATCTGGGGAACGACGATCATCAACAGAAGATGACTCTTTGCTTCCATCATTGCCATTTTCCTCTCTATCCTCGTCATCAAAGTCAGTTGGGACAATATCAGGAGAACTAGCTCGAGGCCTCCTCCTTGACCGCATATACCCCCGAGTCTTTCCTGCAGAAGCTGAATCTGTTGCTTTTGCTGTGGAACGCTTCTTCACGAGTGCTTCTGATTGTCTCCGATATGTCTCAGCAATGGATTCTTGAATCTTCCATGATAAATGGAGCCAATATCAATAACAAGAAGAAGAAACGAATACAAAATGACCAGGGCAACCTATTTATCTCCAGCTTTAGATACGCTGCTAATTGTCAGCCAGATAAACATACCTTTTTGTTGCGGGTCCTTTCCTCTTCACTGATAGCAAGTTCCTGTAGTATCAAGAATATGAAGTGCTGTCTCAGAATTATATGGGCTAAGCAAAGAAAACAAAGTGAGATAACTGGAGAGCTCATGCATCACCTCTTCCTCATACTTATCAACATCTGGATATAAAGCCAAAATCAAAGCATCATAGTTGGGATCATCCCTCAAGGAACGCCTACTAGCACAATGAGCACGGCATGCTGGACATTCATTGTTTCTGCAAGACAAAGCATCAGTTAGACTACCGTAGCTACAAGATTAATTTTGAGTTTTGATATCACAACCAAGTTAGGCCTCCATTTTCGAAAAAAAGGGCACTGAGACAGGTCATTAAGACAAGTAATGTAGTGGATCATACCCAAGCCGCATGGATTTATCAATGCAATCCCTACAAAACCGGTGCAAACACTCCATAACAGTCCTTGTCTTTCGAATAATGCCTGCGAAATAGGACCATAAGAGACAAAGATGGTCAGATATGCAAACTCTCCACAGAGATACTACTTACAAATTCACAAATGAAAAGCTTACTCAACCTAGCTTCCTAACCTAAACTAGTAGAATTTTCAAAAAAAAAAATGTAAAGATCATGAGCTTGATTTTCTGACTTTTCTCTAAGGAGAAAAAAAAATCTGCAGACATTTTGATATTTTACCTGAAAGCAATGATGATTTGAAAACTTGCAAACATGTGTGATTGTGAGGTATTTAACTTGCTGTTTCAACTTCTAATGCAACTATTAATAATAACCACACATCTATATAATGACATCATGGAACTCCAATCACAAGTAAAGAAACTGCCCAAAGTAAAGAAAAGCTCCGAGTCTGAAACCAAGTTGACATATCGCATTATTACCTAAGCATATAGGACACTGCACTTCCTTCCGGATATCCGTCAATTTCACAAGTACAAACCTGCACGAAAAACAACAAATAGATAGGAGTTCAAAACTTTTGACTAAAATGAACATATGTTTTATTATCCATTCTTGGGCTGAAAATTTTGGAGGCTCAATAAGCCAAAAGTATTAGAATGAAATAGGATATCCACAATAAGTGCGCCTACAGAATCATCTTTACTGAATGATGTGTAACAATTCTTCGAGAAACATAATGATGTGTAACAACAAATTTTGCCAGTAAACGATTGGAAACTAGATTGATCTTACGGCAATAGAGGAGACGATTTGCACCTACTAACAAGTATTGAACGCAGGGCGCAAATGCAGAGTATGAAATGGGAAACATAAAGAGAAGGGGGATTTCTGATACGTTGAACTTTACGAGATCAACTGCGATGAAGGACATTCAGAAACAGTTGGTGGAAGGGAGATCAAACAATAGAAGCTTGTGCATTGATCCGAGATAAGGCTCTGAACAAGGCAACACCTATCGCGTTCATGGACGTCAGGATAGCAACAGTAGACGAAGATACCAGATATTCAGAGTTTCAGAGCAGTGCAGCACGTTCCATAAATAAGAAAGCAGCAACTCCTTCGATGAACAGCTGGAAATACAAAGAACATATCCCTAGTACAGGTGAAGGTGGCACCTGCGATAATGTTGATAACCCCCCAAGGAAGGAGTACATGGGATGAATCTGCTTGAATGCCCCTCCAACCATACAGCACGACGAACACAGGTGCACGGGCCACGGTTGGCAGACTGTCAAGGGGGCGCACACGGTTGCCTACTCGCCGAAGCATGGCAAGACCATTGCGATCCTGGAGGTCAGGCTAGCAGCAACCAACAGGACGTATGAAAGAGTTGGCCGCCGCCGCCGCCCACCGCGTACGATTCACGAACAAGAGAAACAGCAAACTGTTCCAATAGGCAGCAGAATCACGACGAAGTAATAGGTGTGCGGATTCAGCGGTGGCAGGCGGCTCCGGTAGAAGAGCTTCGGCACGCGACGATCCACCCTGGATTCCGCCGCCCGCCATTTGCCGTCGGCAGCACGGCGCCTCGGAGCCGCGCGACATGACGAAAGCATGCATGCTACGGAAAGATCCCAGGCCTCGGCGGCGGCGGTGACGGGGGCGCTTGCGCCGCCGGCTCGGCAGGACGAGCACAGACCATGGTGCTCCGCCGCCGCCGCCACGACGAACCCAAGTCAGCACGCAAGTCAGGACAGCACGAAGATCCCACGCCTCGCGGGCGACGGGAGCTCTGGAGCCGACGTACGAACAACGCAGCCGCCGCCAGCTTGCGGGCGGGCCAGGCGCCCCCCGACGGAAGCCCCCCATCGCACCGGAGCCAGCGCGCGGGGACGCCGCGTCGAGGCGACGACGCCAAATCGCACGGGAGGCAGAGCAGGCCCCGGGGAAAGAGCGGAGGAGGAAGGAGGAAGGAAGGGAAGGGAAGGGGGGCGGGTCACGGCACACTTACTCGTCCATCTCGCCGTCGCTCAGGGACTCGTCGCTGTCGCGGTCCTCGTCGCCCGTGCCGCCGCCGCCGCCTTGGCCGTCTCCTCCGTCCTCTGCATCGTCGGCGTCGGAATCTGCCAAGCCCATCAAACGCGCACGCAGGTCAGCGAAGCCCGGAGAGGAACAACCGAACAGCCCCGCGCGATGCGTACGCGCATCGCGAGGAGACGGGCGTCGGCGGCCCGAGCCCGTTGCGGTCGTCGAAAGCTCAAGTTACCGTCGCGCCGGTCCTTCTTCTCCCGCCTCGGTCCGCCATCCCGCTCCCCCGCCGCCGCGGCGGTTCCGTTCGCCATCTGCTTCGGGGACCGCCCGCCTTCCGCGTCGGCGCCAGACGCTTCCTCGACTTGGCGGCCAGGAGAGGCGGACGAGGACGGGAGCGGGCGCTTCTGCGCGGGCATTCCGGCCGCTTGTTCGGCCCGGCGCGCGGCGGTTCGTGCCTGGCGAGGCGCGCTCGTGAGGGCGGAGGCGGAGGAGGAAGGGGAGGCCGGGCGGGTGGTGGGTGGAAGGACGGAAGCGGCTCGAGTCGAGGGAGGCGGAGAGCGAGAGGAAAAGAAAGGCAAGACAACGCGACGCGAGCGAACGAACGCGAGGCAGGGGAAGAGGGGAAGAGAAGACGCCCCTGCCCGGCCCCCTGTGTCGTGTAACTTTGGGTTGGTGCCGGTGCGCGTGGTGGATGCCTTGGCTCGCTCGCTCGCTGGCTGGCGACTGGCGCGGCCGGCCTTCCTCGCCCGTTTCTCGGTTGCCGAGCACGTCCCGCGAGGTGCGGGCCCGAGCGGAGGCGTGGCGGCGGCGCGGCGCGCGGCACCCGGCCGCCGTCTCTCTCTCACTGGCGTGATGCCAATTTCGTGTAACCGTCTGACGAAGCGTTCGAAGCGAGATCCAGCGGCGGCGGTTTGCATTTCATCCGTCCGCTAGTGCCGTTCCGAGGTGAAGGCGCACACCGCCGATCACGTCAAGCCGTCCGTCTTCTGGTCAACGGGAAAGGCTGCGACGACGAGCTGAGACTTCATCAGGGAAATCTACACGTGGCTGTGACATGTGAGAGGAGGGATCGTGATGTTTGGAACCGCTGACTGAAGCGATGACAGTGCTTTCTGTCTCGTGGTTACTGGCTTACTGCTGCTGTGAGCAACGACATGATTGATCACGCTCGAGTTCATCGTGGCTGGACCCTAAGTGCAAGTTTTTTGCACCGTTTATTCGTGAGATGCCAACATGATAACACAATTTTTTTGAGGACTGCTGTTCTGTGAAAAATTGCTCTTGATCGTGATACGTGGCACTGTATCCATGTCAGTTTTTGAGATGTTTCGTTTTCGAACGTATCGAGGGAGTGAGTATGCTAGTACATGGACTCATGGATGGATAGGATTCGGCCCAACCGAGCAGTTCGGCTTGCTAGGATCCTGGGCCGAAGTTATTTCCATGTTCATACTAGTATGTCACGGTCGCTGCACAGTTCCTATATACCTCGAACATGCGATTTTTGCTTCCGCGTGGGATATAGCCTGGAGATTGATGCAAGTGGGAAGCGACGGCTGCGACCAAGTCAAAGCCCACATGAGAGTATGGAGAACTCGTCACGTGTTAAAAGTTCCGGATGCGATTTTTGCTTCCGCATGGGAGATAGCCTGGAGATTGATGCAAGTGGGAAGCGACGGCTGCGACCAAGTCAAAGCCCGCATGACGGCATGAGAGTATGGAGAACTCGACACGTGTTAAAGTTCCGGAGGGTGAGGTCGGAAGGTAATTCCCTAGAGTTTTGAGTTTCAAAATCACTTTTCTTCTCTTGTGAGTTGTACCCCTTCCATCTCATTGTACTTATCCTTTTAGTACTGAGCACAGATTAAAAAAGAAGCGAAAAAAATGAATGCATAAGAGACGAGAAGAAGAGAGTCAGATAGAAATGTATTGGAAAGAGAGAAATGTACACGAGGACAAATAAATTAGGAAAACTAAGTGAATGTAGGATGACAATATGGGTCATAAGGAGTAGATTTCGAAATAGATTTGACTTTTGTGCTCCTTATTATTAATACCCCCTCTTATTTTTATTTGTTCATATTAAGACAACCTAGTTAGTGTAATATTTTTACTAATTTTCCTAATTTCATAAATAAAAAATAGAGGGAGCACTATGAGTATATTCTACTCAATTATTCATTGTTTTCAAGTCTTTATTTAAAATATACTAGTTCCAAAAGTTTATGTGAAAATGTTATTAGATTAAATTGTTGAATTAAGTTTCTTCAAAATATGTTATGAAATAATTTATAAAATATTGATAATCACACATTGAGTTACACATCAAATGATCAACAGGATTACTTCGAAAAAAAGACCAACAGGATTAGAAAATACAAAGAAAGAAAAGGGGGAATGATCTCCAACCTTGGCCTACTTTAGCGTGGGTCATAATGGGCCAGCACCCGAAATGGGCTTTGCGCGCGTAGGCCTCATTTGCGCTCTCTCTCGTCCCCAAAGCTAGACCAAGAACGGGCCCGTACATCCAGGCGCACCTTTAACATTGAATGGAGTTCCTAAACTCGGATAGCTGCTTTAATTAATGTTGAACTAGTAAGAAATGCTTTTTTTCGGGGAAGAACTAGTCAGACTACTACTACTTTGTTGCATTTAAACGAGACATGGCAGAACGATAAGGTAATTAACCTTTTTTTTTTGCGAAGAGATGGTAATTAACTAACTCTAGTCTTCACTCGAGTAGCATTCTTCTCGCTGGCCAGCGTGATTTTTTTCTTCGCTAGCTCCTGCATTCATCCTCCTCGAGACAAATGAGTTATTGATAAGCATGGTAAAATCACCTTCACAATGTAAGCTGATATCTTTGATTTTATGATACGTTACACGGCAAGAGACATTCATCGTCCTATTTGCGCTTTTCTTATCTTTTAAGAGTACAATATCAAAATAAGCAAAGCTAACCTTGTGGCTTGCGAACATTATGGCGGAAACAGAAAAAAAAATGATCGTAGTCGTACTCAAGAAGTCAAGAGCCAATAATATCGGTGGATTTGTTGTCTTTTCAGTTTGTTTGTCCATGATTTTGAGTTCGTTTGGCTACATACACCCTGTAGGAACAAAATTATCTATTGTTTTAAACCTGTTTGCACAAATTTATGGACATATTCACGTTCAACAATTTCGTGGTCTTTCACTTCGACATCTGACACTCTTCTAGTCTTCTTGATCATAACATAACCATAGGTCACCATAGCGTCATCTCTTCATCTTCCTGCGATGTTTTGCATTCTCTTCCCAAGAGAATTTACTAACCGTGGCCATAAGCGCCTTTAGTGGTGGTAATAACAGCGCTTAACGCACCACGCACGGAACGGAATGCGCGCGGATCAGGCTCGCGCCTGAGGGCCCCGCTTTATAACCAGGCGCGAGCCGAGAGGGCGACATAGCCGGCGTGGCAAAGGCGATAGCGAGGGGCGAGACGACCGTGGCAAGGGGGAGAGAAACTGCAGCGACCGGTGAGGTTTTGACCCCAATCCCCTCCTCGCCTGGACTCCGCCGCATCCTCCGCCCCTCCTCCGCCCAAACCCTTCCTCCTGGTCGCCACCATCGACACGGTGAGTCGGATGGCCAGCGCCGGCGGCAGGGTTCCGGCGATGGACGGGATCCGGGAGGTGAAAATGGAGATCGTGGAGAGGCCGCCGGAGGAGCCTGCCCGGGTCGGGACTAAGAGGGATAGGGATCCCCACATGCATGCTAGCTCTCGGCATGCATGCTCTGCTGGTTAGTCTTGCTCTGCTTCTGGTTTGATTGCTGAGCGATTGGTTCGCATGCTGTGCGATTACTTCGAACGCTAGAATCGTACTTCGAATGCTACAATCGTGCAGGTGGGGTGTGGATGAGACGTGGGGATGGAGAAAGTGTCTCTTTTTTCTTGGCGTTTGGTGGCATTGATTCGTTGTGAGGCATATTTAGATGTTGTGGAAGGAGTGCTCTGAGGTGATTTGTGTTTTGCCGGTATGGAGCCGTGGAGTATATATAGATGGCTAGAATCGCGATTTGGTTTGCCATGGCATGCAGGGCTTTGGAGTACTTTGTGCTATACTGTTTTGATTGATGGATTTGGATAACATTTTGCATCTGAGCGGCAGTAGCTAGATTGCTGGCAGTACTGTTTGCATGTGGCGTTGTAGGTATTACTAGTTGCCATAATGGTGGAGGATCTTGAGGCCGTTTTGTCAATCTGGAGAGTATCTGTTGTAGTAAAGCAACGGTTTTGTCGCTGGGGTTAACAGCGTTATGCAATCCGTGCATTATGGATGAAGCGAGATTTAGATATATGGATTTGGATAAAATTTTGCAGCTGAGCATCAGTAGCTAGATTTGTTTGCTTGTGGCGTTGTAGGTATTATTAGTTGCCATAATGGTGGAGGATCTGGAAGCCAGTTTAATCTGGAGAGTACTGCTGTAGTAAAGTAACGATTTTTGTCGCTGAGGGTTACAGTGTTATTCGATCCATGCATCATGGATGAAACGGTATGGCATGGTGCTCGAAGCATTTAGTTGCCTTTCTAGTTATTTTGTGAATTATGGCAGTTTTGTCGCCATGTGGATTATGGCTTGCTGGTCTATGCCTAGTGCTGACGTACACGTGGTGTAAGATTGTTTTCAACGCTTACCTTTCCTTGGGTCTGATGATTGTACAAAGATGAACTGTTTATCTTCATTGTTTAGTTTTGTCAACAATGAATCAAAACTTTTTTGGCTAAGCCACCTTGCTCGCTCTCTGCATGCATGCTCTACTGGTTAGTCTGATGCGTTGCTTCTGGTTTGATTGCTGAGCGATTGGTTCGACTGTTGTGCAGATACTTCGAATGCTAGAATCGTGCAGGTGGGGTACGGATAGGATGTGCGGATGTAGAAAGCTTTTCATTTTCCTGGGTGTTAGTTGGCATTGGTTTATTGTTAGGCTTATTTTGATTATGTGGAAGGAGTGCTGGGGGGTGATTTGGGTTTTGCTGGTTCGGAGCTGTTGAGTGTATATAGATGGCTAGACTTGCGATGTGCGTTTATTTAGGGTTTGCCATGGTATGCTGGGCTCTGGAGTATTATGTGCTATATTCTTTTGATAGATGGATTTGGATAAAATTTCGCAATTAGTGCCAGTAGCTACATTGCTGTGCAGCATTTTGCACGTGGCGTTGTCAGTATTACTAGTTGCCATAATGGTGGAGGATCTGGAAGCCGTTTTGTCAATCTGGAGAGTATCTGTTTTAGTAGTAATAGTTTTGTCGCTGGGCTTAACAGCGTTATGTGATCCATGCATCATGGATGAAGTGATATGGCATCGTGCTCGAAGCATTTAGTTGCCCTTTTAGTTATTTTGTGAATTATGACAGTTTTGTTGCCACGTGGATTATGGCTGCCTGGTCTATGCCAAGTGCTGACATGCCCGTGCCGTACGATTGTTTTCAGCACTTACCTTGGGTCTGATGATTGTACAAAGATCAACTGTTTATCTTCATTATTTAGTTTTGTTGATTCAGTGATCAAATCATCCGTTTCGTACAGTAAAGTTTCGTACAGTAAATGCTGCTGAATGACACTCGTTTTTTATTTTGTTGGTGGATCATTAGTTTTATTTTGGCTAAATAGAAGGCGTAGATAGGCCAGAAATGCCATCTCCCTGGTCTTCTTTTAATCGAGTAATTCCTGATATGGTGGTGAGGGTAAGTGTTCCTTGTGCTCTAGGGATGGCAATTCGGGGCTGGATTCTGGGTAACCGTGGGGTACCCGAACCGATGGGGCTGACTTTTCGCCCGTGGGTGGCACCCGTGCCCGACCAGAGCAGAGTCGGGGCCGGGGCGGGTTTTTTTCCTCGCCCACGGGTGCCCGCCGGGAACCCAAAATTAACTACAACCGTCGAGCCCAGCCTCTAGTTATGAAATCGGCCCAGCCCACTAAATACAACCGTCCAACCCTAACTCATGCTGCATGCGTCAATCTCCCAACTCCCAGCCGCCGCCGCGAGTTCCCAATCCCGACTCCCCACTCCCGGTCCTCCCACGCCGGCTCGCCGTCAGGCTGCGCCAACTCCATCTCCGACGCTAAATCTCCTCTTCCACCACCGTCGCTCCGAACGGCCGAACGCGCGCGAGGTCAACCGAACCTGCCGCCACAACCCTCAACTCCAAGGTAGAGCACATGCGTGCCCTTCAGCTCCCGAGGAGATGCCCTTCAGCTCCTGACCTCGCCGTGCGTAACACGCATTCTTGCTGGTGCTACCGTGCTGGAGTTCCTTCTTTTTTCTTCTATATTTTTTGCAATCTGTGCTGGTTCTCTCTTTTCCTTTTCTTTTTGGGAATCTATGCTGGTGTTCTCGGGTGAGATGGGCAGATCATCTGGTGCTAGTGTCGTGCTGCTTCAAGAGGGCAACGAAAGAAATTGCTTGCTCTTGCGGCGGCGGCTTGCGGCGCAGCGGGCAGGAGAGGGCGGTAGGCAGGCGGCGTTCGTGCTATGCCCGACGGGCACCCGAAACCCGGCCCAAAACCCGACGGGCATGGGCGCGGGTGTGAGTTTTCACCCGCGGTGCCGGGGTCAGGTAGCAAATTTCATCCGATACATATTTTGGGGCGGGCATGGAATTGCTCTACCCGCCCCGAACCCGACCCATTGCCATCCCTATTGTGGTCTTAATTCCTCACTCGAGCGGAAAAATAGGGATCTCCCAAGGTCAAACTTAAACGCACCTCGGAGATATCATATCTTCAGTTAAGTGATTTCATGGAAACATGCTAGAGTTGGAGATGACTTCATCGGTTACAAACCTCTGCTGAAGATTTCTCTTGTGCAATATTTGTTATATTGAAATGTTGATCTTATAGTAACCACATGCCCTGTAGGTTTCTATGGAGTGACTACTTCTGAGAAGAAAGCTGGCATTGCTAATCATGTACATATGACTTCTGATGGTACTTCTGCAATGGGCAGCCACGATCTGTATGGTTCATACTGTGAGCGGACACTACCAGATTATAACAATTTGAGGTATGTTAGATATAACTGCTTCTCCTGCTGTCACTAGGAATTTTTTACTTTTACACAAAAAATTACTTGGCTATATTGTTAGATGAATAGCCTACTTGTTTCTTCCACGCTTTACAGCAATCTGTTTGTTTCTAATTCACCTCATTAATTTCACAACATAGATCGGATATCTCATCTCCTTGTGAAAATCTGGGAAACAAAATCAAAAGGCTCACCAAAATATGCACCTTATATACCCAAGGTCGGTGCAATAAAGGAAATAGTTGCCCTTTTCTTCATGAAATGGAGGGTCCTGGTTCTGATAACCGGTGGAACAATGAAGAAAAGGCTGGCCTGCTCACATCAGATGCTTATGGAAATTCCAGAGGTATGAGCTTCCAACTAGGATAATCTGTTCCTTTAAAAATAAAAACTAGGATAATCTGTGAGGAACAACTTACTATCACAAACTTCTTATTGCCCCCTGCTGTGCTCAGGTTCTGAAGAAGGGTCTCAAGTATTAAAGGATTCAGATGGTTCAAAACATCGGTATCAATCACTTGATCTGTCTATTCCATCTGATCCTCTCCAAGGTCATGAGAAGTTATCAGCTTATGGTGGAACAGCAGGGAATCGTCCAAACACACACAATAAAGAGCATTTTTTTAGCCATGCCTCATACAGCTCATATAGCTTTCCAGGTTTCAAAAATCCAGGCTATGCTACCTCTGATGGTAGCCCAACTCTCCGTGCAACTTCTCACCTAGGAAGACTTCCCCCTCATCTTTCCATACCTGTTATCGAGAATGTTGGTCTCCATAAGTATGTTGACGCTGGTACAGGTACTTCTAGGCCTGCATTGCTTTCAAGCAGTTCACCTCAACCTTCTATTGTGTCACCTGGGTCCCTTTCTCCAATCAAGGATGAGGTTTGGGTGACATCAGTGCCTTTTGTACCTTCTATTGATATTCCTGACATTAAATCACCTTCAAAAAGCCTTTATGACCCATTTGTTGACTATATGGACTCGCCTAAGGATGATAATAAGAATAATCTCAAGTCCAGCAGTATTTCAAGCCAGCATACAAATCTGCATGTCGCTACTCCTAAATCTTTGAATCATGCTGACAAGTTGGCCAAGAATATGTCTGCCAAAGGATCAAATGAACTTGCATGTTTGATTGCATATGATAGAGGACACAGCTCTAGCCTGGGTGATAATAATAGAGGGAATGTTCATGACAGAAAACCTGATGCAGCTAGTACCAAGGAGAAAACAAGAGAGTTCCGATTTCGTTTGGCAGAACATGTGAAGGAGTTGATCAAACCAATTTGGGAGGAAGGTTTCTTGAGTAAAGATGCTCATAAACTGGTAGTGAAAAAATCCATTGAGAAGGTTCTTTCCTCCATTGAACCTCATCAAGTACCAACTTCAGTAATGGTTATATCCAATTATATAGCCTTAAATAAGTCAAAGATAGAAAAACTTGTGAAGGTAAACTCCTTTGCAGGTCAATGGTCAATCTAGCAATCACCCTTCATATTATTAACTTGCGTCTATTTTTCTTCACAGGCGTATGTTGATAGGTATCGTACAACATGAGATCCAATCTTCTAGATGTTGAATCAGATCCTCACCAAGATGGGGGCTTGAGCCGAATGTCCTTCATATGTGGCTTATGTACATTTCTAGGCCCAAGCAGTTATCCTTGGTATATCCCGTCGCTTGAACCTGGTTGGTTTTGTAGACTTGAGCTTAGATTCTCTGTTAGTAGCTGAACATGGTAGTTGAGATGACATTTCTAGGCTTAATGTATGCTTGCATGTTTGTTGAGATGACATCCAATGCAACCAAGGATTAATGACTGCAAATCTGGTTGAAAATGATGTTTACTCGTCTTTTTCCCTCCCGGTGAGTACAACCTTAGACCATATTTATGTCTTACAGGTTGAAAATGAATTCTTACGTTCGATATACGATTTGAGAGGGTATGCATGTTCCTCAAATGCAGTTATACCTCAATAGTTGCTACAAGGCCTAACCCCTCTGTTCAATAGTTGCATCAATGGTTCAGAAGAACTGAATTTTGACATGATGGTAAGAGATAACTAGGGTAGGAATTTCTATTCATGTGCCAAAATAAATAGGAATGGATGGCTGAAGTGCACTAGTTTTATATCACGATTTGTACTTCAACGGCACCATTGCAAGTGATTATGTCATGGTTGGAGAATATGACCTAGCTATGCTACCCAATTTGGGAGGGCTACTTGGTGCTTTGGCTCCGGTCCCCATGGGCACGGTAATAAGAGTTGTTCTTCTCCTCCTAAAATGAATTAAAAGGTGGCTTCATCGGCTTTGACATCTCTTGCCATTGTAGCACGGAGCTAGAGCACAAGGGAGCCTTCCCGAACACCTCCTTACTACGGAACCCTACTTGATATAAGATTGATGTTGGGGGAGGCCCATTTCGATCCATGAAGGCCTGGTCCGAAACAGAGACCCATCTTAGAGAAACTTAGAAAGGATAAGGTAGTATAGAGGCCCAACGCCCATTAGGGTAAGAGATGTACCCAATGCAAGATTAAAGACCTTTGTCCCCATGTTGTGATGAGTTAGTAGGGTCAAGATGGTACATGTTAATTATAATAGGGGGCTTGGTAGGAGGTTGTAACATCCCAGGCCCAAAATGCGGCTCCAAACCAGCTCGCACGTCTAGCGGTCTCGCCTCACCGAAATAACTCTTACGCTTTCGTCCTCGATTCGCGTAAAAGGGTTAGCTAGGTTATTACTGCATTTTCAGCCTATCTATCTTGCTCACTCTCACTTGTCGATATGGGACGATCCAAAGTGCTACGGTAGCCTTCGTGCTACAACAGCCTCACCTTGGGCCGATTCTTTCATTTTGGCTAGGGATGAGCAGCGGACTAATTTACCTCGTGGGGAACAGATGTACATGATCGTCTCTCTTGGGCACGTCTGTGCGCCCAATATTGCGCCCAATACTGGCATACGTTCCGCACGTTAGCAGCTGTACATACCATGTCGTGCCACGCACGTGCCATGCGTACGCACCCGCGTCCCTGCGCTTGTACACGACCGTATCCTTCACAACCGGAACGTACGTCCGTGAACCGCGAGAGTCGGCTCTGATACCATGTGTAACATCCCAAACCCCAATACTGGCATACGTTCCGCACGTGCAGTTAGCAGGTGTACATACCATGTCGTGCCACGCACGTGCCATGCGTACGCACCCGCGTCCCTGCCCTTGTACGCGACCGTATCCTTCACAACCGGAACGTACGTCCGTGAACCGCGAGAGTCGGCTCTGATACCATGTGTAACATCCCCAACCCAAAACATGGCTCCAGACCAGCTCGCACGTATAGCGATCTCACCTCACAGAAATAATTCTTATGCTTTCGTCCTCGCATCGCTCACAAGTTAAAAGGGTTAACCCGGTTATTACTGCATTTTCAGCCTGCCTATCCTAAAGTGCTACTGTAGCCTTTGCAACAGCAACCTCACCTTGGGCCGATTCTTTCATTTAGGCCAGGGATTCTACAAAGATATGAACTATAAATACCACCACATAACCTTTCACAAGAAAGGCCATTAATATCAGAAGTTTCCTATCCATTCTACTTGGCATTCCTGGAAGTGCCTTGCGAGACCACCCTTCGTGAAACTTTTTTCGCTCCTCGATCCTTACCAAGTCCTTCCCGAGAGTCTTCCAATTCGTATCGACTCCCGAAGGACCCCTTCGTATTGTTGTGACACCCGTAACCACAACGATTGAAAACTTGTTGGAAGCATTATGTTTGGATGATGACATGAGAATAACTTAGGAACCCAAAATGGTTGAGATTCCCTTACTGTTAACTCGCTTGTTGCTATTTGATTGCTCACCTTTCCTGAAGATGGTTACCCTCTAGTTGTGCTATGGTGCTCTTGCCTTCATTTGTTCCCATCAAATTGTTGGCGAATAGATGGGTGAGTACCTTAAGGCTTATGTAATGTCTTTGTGACACTTGTCAGTGTTTTCGATGTCTTACCTTTGTGTAGCAGCCGAATAGATTGCAAGCTCTCAAAAATTGTGAAAAGATGTTTCCACTCAATCTATTTCTTTACCGTGAATTTCGGCATTGTAGTTAGGAGGAAGTTTGATATGTATTCTAGCATCTCCGATACCCTAACTCTTGGGCGACACATAGCTAAGGAGGTATCCTCTAGACCATCATCACTTGAGCCTCATCATGTTTGCTTTATCACTACATACCCTCTATTGCTACATACCCCTTATCGAACATTACGTTCTTGCATGGTCATGATTCCACATGGCCTCCTTAGCCGCTCTCGAAGTTTGCTTGGCATGGTCGTCGATTGAAGAAATAAGGTAAAGATCAACGAAGGAGAAGAGAGAAAAGATGATGAGACAAAATTACACGCAAAATTTATTGACATGCGTGGCAATCTTTGTCAAGGTAGGATGAAGATGTTGTTCATGAAGATTTGGTATCCACATCAGTAAAACCTACTTCGATTGGGTCAAGGTAATTGCCTCGACATTTGTAATGGCACCCTTTGTCGTCACATTTACTATCTCTAAGAGTGTCGTGGTTTCATCTACGGCTTTCGTGACTTGTTGTCTGTAACATCAAGACTTCGGTTATAAGTTAGTAACCCAAATCTACGGTTCGAATTTTGTTAGTGGTGTAAACATGCCTTTTGATTCCATAGCCTTGTCATTTTTATCTAGCATATAATTAGGGCCTATTTCTTTGAGCTGAAAAAACAACTAGGTTTGGAAATGGCTTTTGTGGTGCAAAAGTGTTAGCACTACAAGCCAAAAGCCGGTTTGGAGTAGCTTGTGGCTTTTGGGAGATAAGAGTTTCAATATAGGGAAAGCGGACCCAAAAGCAGGTTCGTGAAAGTAGCTTTTGAAAAAACATCTTTGAAATGCTTGTTGTGAGGCAGCCACCATTTATCATTACATGATTTTGTTCTAGATTGGAACCCTTTCAATCTATACCTCGAATTACATATCATGAAAACATACTCTCTCCGTCCCAAAATACTTGTCATTCTGGCTATGTTTTTGGGTGTCCAGATTCATAGCATCTTCTGTTCTAGGTGCATAGGGATGTTATGCACCAGGTACATAGCCATGACAATAATTTGGGGACGGAGGGAGTAATTTTCAATGATATTCTAACAAATTCGTTAGCAATTTTGGTAATGACAATTGGAATTAGGTGTTTAATGGTAGCAAGATTGATCTTTATAATGATCTTGTGTAAATTATTTCATTTTCCTAACAAATCCTTAGCAATATTGTTATTTCTTTCCTTATTATTGCACATCCACAAGCCATCTTGTCACTATGGTACATCATCATTAAGGAAATTTTCACATCTTCACCGTAAATTTAGGATATCTCGACTCATTTTGTTTGTCATGAAGCAGTTTGCTTGATTCCTCAGCATGTGGTGATCTATTGACCTTTTCATACTTATTTTTATATTTTATAAGTTGGAAGTTTACAACTTAAAATATTTGGTTAGTTGCACATATTCAATGGAAAATTGTTTTTAGTTAATACAATAATGATTTAGTGAGTAACATTTAATGCTGCTAAAATTATGTTCACAGCTAAAAGTATAGCAACTACCATTGAAGTCAATGGAATATTTAATGCTGCTAAAAATTATGTTCACAGCTAAAAGTATAGCAGCTGTTGTGATGAACTGAAGAAGTAATTGTGCCTTAAGTTCAAAGTAATCAATGGTTGAATTTTGGTACTTGAAATGTAAATAAAGTGTTTGTTTTGAGTTTTATATTACTTCAACTTGGATGTGTGAACCACGAAGTCTAAATGCAGTGGCTGAGATCTTATAAAGTCTACTTTCCCTTCATATTCCACTTCCTTTTTAGATTAATTAAAATATTCCATAATTAGTAAATGATCTGTGGCTCCTCTGTAACCCCTCATTTTCACTTAACTATGTCAGATCTGTGGCACCTTTTTTTTTTTTTGCTTGAAAAGGAAAATGATGCCAGCAATTTAGATGAAGACATTAAAACATGTCCTTTCAAATTTCATTTAATTACTTCCCTATCTTGGCTGATTACTGATACCTTTCTTAAACAACTTTCCCTAACATAGCAAAGATTGTGGGCACATATTTATTGTTTATTGTGCATACTGTGAGCCAGTGTATTTGACCATGAAGGCTGTTATTGTCAATTTTTGGTTTCTGGCGCTTTTGTGCTACCGCATGCTAAGCAGCCTGTGCAATGAGCCTCCAACTGCACCTATTTGGAGCAAGCTAACAATTTTATTAAGCAACCCATCAACATTTCATGCCATATGCTTTTACATTCCATTAAAAGCTTTGACATGCTTCTTTTGCCAAAATTAAATGTATTACTAAAAAAATTAGGGACCCCATATTTTTATTTCTGGAGCTTCCATATAATTTATATTCCACTTATTTATTATACAATTTCATTCCTTCACAGCATACTATCTGACTCATACGTTGATGTCAGGTCGAAATGTACTTTATGCTCTAATTCACTTCTTTTTCCTCACAGGAAGAAGACTAAACATTATTCATTTGAAGATGGGTGTGGAAGAAGAGCACGTGATAGTCGATGCAACGGTCAGTTGTGATTCATTCCTTATCTAGACCTCTAAATCGTAAGTTCCAAAACTTCCATGTATAAGGCTGTTCAAATAATCAATGCTATGGATGATAATTTGTCTCATGACTCTTTCCAAATTTAACAGTCACCATGATCAGGTATCTGGACGGTAGTACAAGCAGGGTAGCTGATATTAAGTCGCCAAATATTTTGCTGTGTCTATGGAGTTCAGGAAATTTCAGAATTCTAAGCGAAAGTAATGTGCTCCTGCCATTTTAATGTTAGTTCTGGCTCCCTGACGTCTTACATTTCCCCTGTGGTGAAAAGCAACTGGGATTTGGTACGATTGTTTATAAAATGATGTTCTACTCATATAAATTGCATTCTGCTGCTCTATTTATGTATTATGGAATGCATTAACTTCTAGCAATATGGATTGCTTATATTTGATACTTAAGACCAATTATTTCACTACAAAAGAGGAAGAACAGATTAGGAATAATCAGTTGGCTCTCGAGTTTACATGAAGCCGTTCAGAATAATACTTAATTGAGCATTTTGTCAAATAATTCATGGCATATCATTCCTCATGTTATCACTTCTTCCTTCAAGAATTCTTATGTTGATCTTGTTTTCTTTGACCAGCTTTTGTACCTGTGCATGGGGAATCATCACTTATCCGTTCTTGTCTCTGCTTGACTTAAGATTATCAGTAGGGCAACCCTTCTTCCTTCTTCTTCTTCCTTTCTTATACTTTCCTCCCCAAAAAATATTTATCTTTCTTTTAATGCATAAGTTAAGGCTTCAACTAGCTCAGGTAAATAGGCACGTAGCCTTTGGTTCATTTTTCTCTTTCACCTGGTTCATGGCCTTACTTTCTGCATTTGAATTTATTGGAAAGTTAAGGCTGCTTTTTTTTGTGACTTAGCCTAGGTTGTCATATTGCCCATGTCATACTTACGAAGAAAGGCCTCATGTAGACTTTACAAAACAACCCACCCGTGACATCTGCTGTCTCAGGCACAATCCGCCCGACCCGCTTCCTTCCCTGTTCTCCATTCAGCATAACTAAGAATACGGCCTGTGCATTTGCGTGGCTTGACTCACTATAAGTTTTTCCTAGCATTTTTTATTTTAATGGATTTATTATTTGTTATTTGAATGTTCATTTTGTTTCTTAGAGGTATTTTTGTTCAAAGAACTCATATAATCCTTTTCAGTCAGTGATGCAGATTCTCTAAAAAGTAAAAAAAACTTTTAAGATGTTGATATTGCAGAGTTGACTGGATTATCTACTTAATACTTCTTTGAATGTTCCATTTGCTATTGTGGTCATTGCAATGCATCTATACTGCAGATGATAGAGGTGTTGATTCTGGTAAACATATAAGCAGCATACATATATATACTGAATATGAAAGGTCTGTATTCTACTATTTCTACAGTTTTTTCGGCCTCTTGGCTGGTTACTCGGATCCAAGATTGCTGTCTGGAAATATTTGATTCTGCTACCCTTGTTTCAATTTGAAAATATGTTGTTCTATTACCCCTATTTCGTTTATTTTTCTCCTGTTTCCCGCGTAACATTGAACCAGATAACAGATTTTGCAACCTTCTATAGTAGTAGGATCCTAGCAAACGTCAGGAAGGAAAAACAATTTCCTCGAACAGGAAGAAAAATTTGCTACCCTAGTATATCTTTTGTACCAAGGCTGTACATTCTTTCATGTGTTAATTTTTCTTTCTAGGATAATTTGATATGTTCTACTTGACATATTTACTTTTCTGGAGTTCTAGTGCCTGAATCACTCAATTCTTATTGTAACAGACAGTTCATTACATATTATTTTTGACCGAGTTAGATTGTGTGCTATGATGGTTACCACTTTATACCAGTTCAAGATTTTAGATTTGAACTTGATGTTGGGTTTCTGTGCATAATTGATACATGGAAGACAATATTGTCACGCATCTAAAAGAAAAAAAGAAGGAATTAACTAACCTGGTAGCATCGCAACGATGTATAAACTGCAAAGTAACATCCAACTTTAAGCTGCCATACGGGGGCTTGGGCTACGTTGCTGTTGAAAACCCCAACCACTCCCCAGTCCCCCCACCCCACCTTCAGGTACCTATGTTTATTCAGTTATTTCAATGTTGCACGATTCTTTCTTTGCTTATCTGTAGTGATCAATTTTCTAAGCTTTTTACTACGATGTCTGTGGGGAGTGAAGGTGATAATCCAGTTAACCTTCAAAAAGCTTGAACATTTTGTCGGTTGTAATACTATATCTCTGTAGGAGCTCCTTTGTTCCAAAAGACAAATGTTAATAAGTGGCTTTTATTTCAAAACGTGGTGGATGTAAGGGAGAAATTTAGGATATATCAAACTGGTTATTTATTCTCCTTGAAGTTCACAATGTTGACAGTACAGACAATCATGCTGTTCATTTTTGGGTTTTTTTTTTTTGGTTGAGGGAAATACAGTAGGGGAAACCCCTTAAAGTAGTAGTTACAGCTGTACAAAGGCACAGAAGTTCCAAAATCTAGCTAAAACAAATCATTTTGTAATATGAAACGGATATCTCAGGTTGGTGGTATGTTTTCTTTAGTTGTGCTGTCGTATTAAACTTGCATCTAAAATGTGCTTCTGCTCTGCTACTCATCAGCCATTGTTAGATGAATGTCTATTGACTTAATAGCATGAGGTATTCTTAGAAAATACATTTCGATATACTGGTAAATCCATTATATTCCATGGGATTGGTAGTTTTTTAATCATTCTAATTTGATTAAATGAATGATCTATGTGTTCCAAGTTCTTGTAACTGCAGAACTCAAATAACTTGTCCCTCTTTTTAAGGGCAGACAATGTGTTAGCAACATGCTGCTTCCAAACAACATAACCAATTGTGGGCATTGGCCCCTGAAACCGATTACTGCTGTTGAAGTCATTATTTGCCTGCCGAGGGTAGCTTAAGGTTCGGACCATGGCAACATTTCCACTGCTATGAAGTTGAAGATGTTGACTAAAGTCTCTTATTCCTCCATCTATAAGATAGGCTTTGATTCGGATACAGCTATGAAGTGAGGTAACTTGGAGCTCTTTTTAGTTTGAATTGTCCAAGCCTTATGCGCAAGCACTCTAATGACCTTTGTCAAAGACAAATTATCCAGAGCTGTTTTCTTACCCGGCTGTTTTGTTTGATCCAGGGTCATGATGCTAGAGAATTTAGTTGATCTGTTTGAGCTGCCTCTCACAGTTGTAGCTTTCGAGCTGTATCAAGAACTTGAAGTAATCCTTCAGCATATCCTTAAAGTTGCTGAAGCAAAGGGTACATGGACGGATGGACCTAGATTGGGTGATGGACATCATACTCGTCAAGCAAGGCATATAAAAGTGAATTATTAAGTGTATATGATTTTTCTATGACAAGTATATATGGTTTGAGTCCTATACATGTGACAATTGCATCCTTCAAAGAGAAGAAATGCTGGCGCATCTTTTCTTAATGCAGAGCTTCAATTGGTCTCATGGCTCCAAACCGGAGACAACAGCTCAGAGACCCAAATCACAGATCCAGTCCTTTTATATATGGAAAATCATAGTGCTGAGGCATGTGGAAAGTGAGAAATTGATGCATGCAAAGAATATTTCAGGATGGAATTCACCTTGGTTGTCCATAGATCTCTAAATGGATAATTTCATACTGGTGACTAGTGAGCTTCTCCTCGATTATCCATAGATTGAAAAAAGAAAGGTCAAAGACTATGTCAACCTGTGGCGAGTGCTAAGGCAAGTAAATTTGACGGAGGGAGTCAAAGACACAATAAGCTGGAGATGGACTGCAGATGGACAATACTCGTCAAAGTCGGCATACTTGGCACAATTTACAGGATCTTACAGCCCCTTCGACATAAGCGGACTGTGGGAAGCGAGAGCAGAACCGACGGTCCTCATGTTTGCCTGGATAGCAATGCATGAAAAGATGCTAACAGCTGACAATCTGGAGAAGAGAGGATGGGATAATGGTGTTGTCTGTCCGTTGTGTCTGAGCGAAGAAGAGACCCCTATGCACTTGCTAATAACCTGCGGCTTTGCGAAACGAGTTGCTAACAAAACATGTAGCTGGTTTTCTATGCAGGAGATGCTGCCGGTGGGGGGAAGTCATGATGATGTTGCAAAATGGTTAAACAAGGCAACAAAGAGTATGCTAAAGGAAGAAAAGAGGAAACAAACAGGGATCATCTTTTACATTTGGTGGAATGTTTGGAAAGAAAGAAACAGGCGTATCTTCCAAGGAGTGGAAATGAACTAATTGCAGGTTGCGTACCTAACAAAGGAAGAGGTCGATCAGTTCCACAGAGCAATGGGCAACCAGTTGTCGTTGGTAGCAAATTCTGAAATGGAGTGATTTAGTAGTCTCTCTTCTGCTTGTTTTATTTTTCGTTCTCTGTTTCCTTTGATGTTCTAAGCCTCTATATGTTAGGACAGGATGCTCCCCTGTCGTATTAGGCTGCTGAGGCTTCCTTCTTAGATAGATGGGAGGCAGCTTAAGCTGCTGATTTGGGACTATGTAAACTTTTTTGTTTGTTCTTTTTTCTCCTGCTATAATGAAGCGGCAGAGCACCTGCCTTTCTTCGTCAAAAAAAAAAAAAGAAGAAAGGTTGGCTACATGCCCACATTAGCTCTAATCTTCAGTTTTCTCATGTCCTTTTCTTTTCTTTTATTTTTAAAACCTCTTGTTTAATCGGTAGGGCCTTGCCCCTCCTGTTCGAAGAAAGAAAAGGAGTATTTGAAGTAGTTTGGATGAGTATTCCATGAGCCATGAGGGACATTTGTTAGAACGATCTGTTATGCCTCTAGAAGTTAGCAATATTTGTTTAGCGTATTGAATATCATGCTCTTTTCTGGGTGATGTAACCAATCGCTGTGAGATCACTGTGACAAGCAAAGCCAGCCTTGCAAGAGTGCAAAGCAGACTGCAGGATTCTTGTGTGCGCGCGAACTCATCAGGGTCTATTGTGGCCTGAGAGTGTTAAGAATCTAGTCGCATGGGTGATGTATTCATCGCTTCATCTATGTGTCTGCTTCAGTGCGTAGCAGAAACTTCGGTTGATTTCCTTCTCGTATGTCTGAATCATCATTCTCTTGCATCCAAGCTTGGCTCCCTAGCAATAGCATGAACAGGGGAGAAGCTGACAGATGTGCCCAGAGCAACAACTGGCATCACCGCATCAGGGATCATTTGTGAAGTGCGCGTTGGCATCAGGGAGAAGGTATCTCAGCATCCTGTCCTGCGTCGAGGGAGCCCTCGTATTTCAGACACGTTTTTACACTTGTGCTAGCCATGATCCTTCGACGTTCTCAAAACACGAATGAACCGCATGGCGCCTTATCAGCCGAATCTCAAGACGCAGTCGCAAATCGAAATGTAATCCAGCTCGAACACGTAGAAACAGGCACTAGCCGCTCGCGCACCAGGCAACCAAACCCATCACCATCCTTCGTCACCACCCCTACCCTGTGTGATCGATGCGTCCCCACACCAAGGTTCTCAATCCCGCGGTAAACCGGACCGGTTTTCGCGAAAACCGGAAAAACCGGTCCGGTCCGGTTTACCCGGGACTCCGGTTTTCGAGTTTAAAATTCAAAAAAATTTAAAAATTTGACAAAATTTGAAACAAAAATATGTAAAAAAACTAGATGAAATTTGCAGCGCAATGGTGGAACAAGAACACAAAAATTCGATCGTTTGATAGGTCAAAAAAATCATGCAAGTTTTCTGGGTTGAAATAAGAAGGGAAAAAAAAAAAAAACCCTTTTCTTTTTTCACATTTTGAACCTGAAAGCTTCATCGATTTTTTTGACCAAGCAAACGATTGAATTTTCGTGTTTTTGTTGCACTAATGTACTTCAAATTGCGTCTAGTTTTTTTACATATTTTTGTTTCAATTTTTCAAATTTTTATTTTTTTGCTTTTTTTTTAATTTTTCTTCTCCATACCGGTTTTTCGAATTTCGGTGCGGTTTACCGGAAATTATGACCGGTTTACCGGTAAACCGGACCGGTTTACCGTTCGTTTCGGATTTTTCGAGTTCAAAATTTGGTTTTTGAATTTTGTGACGGTTTTCGACCGGTTTTCGCGGTTTTCGCGAAAACCGGTCAAACCGGTGGGGGCCGGTACCACCGGTCTAAACGGGATTTCAATCCCTGCCCCACACCCCATGACGCGCTGCTGTCACAATCGGCAGCAGCACCAACCAGTGTAGACGAGGGCCTGTTCGGCATGGCTGGTGGCTGGTGGCTGAAAGTACTGTAGCAGCTGATTGAATAGTATTTTGTGAGAGGATTTGAGCACTGTAGCGGCTGATTAGGTACTGTAGCGGCTGGTTACTGTAGCGGCTGGTGGCTGTATAGACTCAGATACCCGTGTTCGAAAATAATACGCGGTTACTGTAGCTACAGTGGTATTGTAGCTACAGTAACCAGCCCAGCCATGTCGAGCGCTGGACCTGCCCCGTTCACACAATTTTTCCGCACCTACTACTACTACGCGGGGAGCTAGCGTCATGGCCATGCACAGTCAACACGAGTGTCACGGAGACAGTACGGCCCCAGTGACGGCAGCCACGAACGTTCCGGACGATAGATACCCTGTTCCCGTCGCTGGCCTGCCGAGCCGACACGTACGGCGGGTCCATGTTTCAGAGGTGGTTAATCACCTGCGGGTACAATTGAAAGCAATCCCGCGGTACGCGAGCCGACCGAACCCGGGAAAACGCACGCACCTGAGACGGGCATCTGCCGCGATCGCCACGCAAAGATCCGCGGAATCCGGGCGGGTCTGAAAGCAAGAGACGACGACGACCACCCGCCACGACCGAGCCAGTTCAGCCAGCCAGCTGCCCGGACGGAATTCAGAAGCTGCGGCGCTCAAGCGAGAAGAATCGCCAAAGCAGAAAACGCCGCCGCACCACACGTCCGTCCCTCCCTCGTACGCGTATGAGTTGGTAACGACCCGGCGACCTGGAGCGGAGACACGGCAACGACGACTCACCTCGAGGGAGAAAGAAAAGGCAGGCGCGCGCGGCGCCGTCCCGTCCCGTCCTCCTCCGCGGACGGCCACTGGCACTGACTGACTCCATCCGCTCACCTCACACCTGTACCAATCGCGGGCGCTGGCGCGCCGGCACGCACCGCACACCCGAAAATTCTGACGCGAGATTTGGCGAGGCGGCACGTACCGCACCGCACCGCACCGCCTGCCTGCGGCCGTCGATCTCACGCTCCCCGGTCCCCCCACCTCTTTTTCTCATTTCCACGGCGCGGCCGGATTATTCCGCGACCGGATCCGTCGCGTGATCCGCCAGCCATGCCGCCGGGCCGGGCCCCGCGCCGCATGCGTGCGTGCACGGCGCGCGACCTCACCTCCACTCCACCCGGCCGCGGCGCGCGTCGGTCACCTGGCTTGTGCAGGGTGGAGTACGGGGATCTCGATTTCTTTAAGCGCAAGCGTGTCGGCCCGGGGGTTAATTAACGCCTAATCCAGATCCGGCGCTGCGTGGTGCGCGGTCCGTGGGGCGCAGCCCGCCGGCTGGGTACGCGCCAACGGCCGCCCGCCTCACGAAAGTTCGTCTGTCAGCTACCTGCGGGTGCCGGATGCTTTGGTTTTGGGAAGTACGTTGTGCTGTGCTACTGCCGCGGGACTGTCTAGTGGGTACAGTACGGACGCTGTAATAAGAAGATACGATTGCGTAATAGTAGTGGTACGGGCCTACTGGATAAACACTGTCGTGCAACAACGACTCTGCCGTAGCAAAAGTCGGTAGTAAATGTATGTCTGATCTTTTCCTTATGTTCAGTCTTAAACAAGAGAGTATGTTTCAAATCGCTTGAAGTGACTAGATTTATACACACACGCAAAATATATTAAAAAAAATGATGGAACGGCCACATGAGAAATTTGAATACAGAGACAGAAACAATCTTTCGGGTTTCTTTTTTAATCCAACTCTATTTTCTCTTTGTGTTCCAAGGTGCAATCTTACACTAGTACTACTCCTGTAGTTACAGGGAACATGACCCTACGCAGCCACTATCATCGTACAGTATGATCCACATCTCGTCCTGTAGCTTCTGTGCAGTTAACAAAAGCAAAGCGCCCCTATTCCATTCCCCGATACACCAGCAGACCGTGGTGAACCGAATCAAGCGCAAGCAAAACGGGCGGTGACGTAGAGAGGTTTTTGAAACGGGGAATCCGCGTGGTTAACCACGCACGCAAAGCCGATCGATTCCTACAACCTGAAACCACGAGCTCTCCTCGTCACCCCAGGTCCCCCTCGCGCGCCGCTCGCACCTCACAAATGGACAAGCGGGCGGCACCGCTCGCCCGTGCCCCTGGTCCGCGATTCGGGACGCCTCCCCGCCGCGCGATCCCGGGTGGTCCTCTCCTCGGCGCGAAAGAGCGGCAGCGTCGCGAGCGTGTGGTGGCGCGGCGTGACGTGGCGTGGGCGCGGGCGGCGAGCGGGCGTCGTCACTCGGAACGTACGCGCGCCGCCACCGGCGCGTGGCGGTGTCCCCGCGCGCTGTCGGTCCGGCCCGGTCCACGCCGCGCGCGCGCGCGCCTCCACCGCTTTCAATGCGAAAGGGGGGAGAGCGCGCGGTGAGGGAACGGTTGGTGGTGTGGCTTTGCCCAGAGCTACGGTTGGTGAGAGAACGGGCGGATGCCGACACTTGGCCGGCCCCACCGCCTCGGACGGCCCGTTCCCGCTGGCCGCCGCCGCCTAACGTGCCGTCGTCACCTGTCCCACTCGCTCGCCCGCTCGGCGTTTTTACTTTATCCAGCCACCCCGCTCCACTTTACGTGGTGACTACGGGCCAAGCGGCGGGCGGGCGGGAGAGCGGGCGGCTTTATCGGCTTGCGCAGCTGTTTGTGTGTGTGTCCATTGGACGTCACGCACCTCGGCACCAGCTGGGTGCTGGCGCGCGCCGACGATGCGGTTGGAGGGAGATACGACGATCCGTGGTGACGGCGACGACCGACGATCGAGAGGTGCGGGAGCGGGACGGACGGGTGTGGGGTGACGGCAGGTGCCGTGCCGTGCCGCGCCGAGCGGAAAGGGAGGTGGTGGTGGTCCACGTGCCTGTACGCGCACGCGGGCGGCGACGGACGGACGGACGGAGGTTGGGTTTGGTTGGTTGCGCCCCCACGGCGGCGAGTGCCGCGCAGACCGCGGCGAGGGGAACGCACGGATCGTGATGCGGTGCGGGCCGTGCGGCCCCGTCGTCCTCGCGCCGGGCCCACACGCCCCCGCCCGTGACGTGCTCCAGCAACGTGCCGCCCGACGCACCAGCGGTGGGCCCGCCAGCGGCGGCTTTGATGCCTTTTGTTTATGGATGGGATCACACGACGGTCATTATGCAGTCCGGTACCTGCGTCAACCTCTTATCGAGTCCTGCTCCATTTCTTGGGCGCACGCTCCGTCGAGGACCATCTCGATCGCCTTTTGTTCCAACAACAAACGATGAGACAGCCAAAAGCATTACACACCGCCGTCTCCAGACTTTGTATCTAATATCACCAATGTATTTCTCTCTTTTTTTTTTTGCGAGGGACAACAATGTATTTCTCGACACACTCGAATCACCTGTTTTCATGGCGCAACACAAAATCTTTGAGGTGTATTTAAATTTTGGTGAATAAGAAAGGTTTAAGTTCGCAAACTATGATTCATATACGAAGTATAGTACTTTTTTTGGGTCTAATTTGCATGGTAATTTTGTGCGGACATAACACAACCAATTATTTTGGGTGTGGGGGGGGGGGGGGGGGGGGGGGGGGGGGGGGGGGGGGGCAAGTCCCCTCTTTGTCTTTGTAACTGCCAATGGTATTTGTCTTTGCAAAGTGAGTATTGTTGTGCATGCATATGATATATCTCTTCAACTTCTAAGTAATCATGAGAGATCTAATGGTGAAAATCACTTGCGAGATGACTTGTTTTTGGAACGAACAGCAAGCCTCTAACAAACTGCACAAATAGATTGCACACAAAGCATTTTCCTTTTTACGAAATCTATGTGAGAAATATGAAGCCATCTCTTCACCATGTCGGGCACACAAAACATTTTCTTTTTCAGGTTTGATCTTCCTATAAGTCATACTTACGTCACCCTCCATTTCATTGGGAGCTTTTGTTCCTATATTTGTATTTTTTTAAAAAAATAAATATAGAAAGAGAGACAAGAACGTAAACACTCCTACGCTCTACTAATGTAAGTAAAAATCATGAAGGAGCACGTGGATCTAGTAAAAGTCATGGCCAATTCATAAAGCTATTGAAATGCCTTTTTCTGGCAACAATTATAATTGTTTTTTTCACCGTATCAACAATTACAGTTGTGACCGGAATACCGTCTTCAAAGTTCAAATATTAATAGAAACCGCAATGATCACAGCGTAGGCACCTGGATGCTATGGTTGCTTCCATATTTGAATCCGTCTCCGCTAACAACGTTGTATAGAATGGCATTCTACTTACTGGATTCCGGAGGCATGGAAAAAGTTCAGGGAAACAGCTCAAATATTTTGAACTGAAGTTGAACCAAGTCGTGTAAAACGAAAGGTGTTTGCACTTGAACGTCCCCGAGCCACCCACACGCCTTGTGCGTGAAGCCATTTCATGTCCGCTCGAAACCGCTCCGGGTGCGGCGCAATTTGCTGCTCCTCAGGGGGTGGAGCGGAAAAGGCTCCTTGCCGAATTGTAATGCCGCCACGCTAAAGACGAGGGGCGGCGGCGCAGACAGTCAAAGCGCTCCCAGACTGCGCCGAGTTTTATTCCCTCTTGCCGCTCCACCACCCGCTCTCGCCATCGCCTCCCTTTTTAACCCCCCTCCTCCGTCCAGCTATAAGTCCTCCCCCCCGGCACCCACCCAATCCTAGGCGCCACCCATACGCACACGCACGCGCCTTCTGCACAAAGAAAGAACAGAGCCATGGCACCGAGAACGTCGGAGAAAGCCATGCAGCCGGCGGCCACAGCCACGGGTCTCGCGCTCGGCGTAGGCTGCGGAGCCGGAGGCCCGCACTACCGTGGCGTCAGGAAGCGACCGTGGGGTCGGTTTGCGGCGGAGATCCGCGACCCGGCCAAGAAGAGCCGTGTCTGGCTCGGCACGTTCGACACCGCCGAGGAGGCCGCGCGGGCGTACGACGCCGCCGCGCGCGAGTACCGCGGCGCCAAGGCCAAGACCAACTTCCCGTCCTTCCCGTCTTCCTCGCCCATGCCGCCCATCGCCACCGCGGCGGCCGTCACCGGCGGCGGCGGCGGTAGCCGGAGCAGCAACAGCAGCACCGTCGAGTCGTTCGGCGGCGACGTGCAGCAGGCGCCCACGCAGGCCATGCCGCTCCCGCCGTCGCTCGAGCTAGACCTGTTCCACCGGGCGGCGGCCGCGGGCGCCGGCGCCGGCGCCTTGCGCTTCCCGTTCAGCAGCTACCCCGTGTCGCAACCGTACTTCTTCTACGGACAGGCGGCCGCCGCCGCCGCCGCCGCCGCCACCGCGGGGTGCAACATGCTCAAGCTGGCGCGGACGGTGACCGTGGCGGCCGTGGCGCAGAGCGACTCCGACTCCTCGTCGGTCGTGGATCTGGCGCCCTCGCCGCCCGCCGCCGTGTCGGCACAGAAGCCCGTCGCGTTTGATCTTGACCTCAACTGCCCACCGCCCACGGAGGCCTAGTCGCCGGAGTTTAGATGATGATGATGACTGCAAGTAGTTTCTTCATTTCGCCTTTTTTTTTTCTCGTAGAGGAAATTCCATGTATGTTACGCTTAGGCCCTCTTGCTTACCGGAGGGAGGACATTTTTGTAAATAGTTTTTCCGCCGGGGACTTAGCTTTAGCACAAGATAAAAGCTGTATTGTCACCCAAGACGGGTCCTGCCGGCGTTGTTAAGGACCAGATTATATTACTACTCCATACTTTGATGATAGTCATGAGAAACGGCTCAGAAAATCCAAGAGATCGAAGAATTTATAACTTTCCTCTCAGAAACCGAAGTGAGATCTACTACTCCTATGAATTGATGGGTTGCCCGCCCGGCCGTGCGTTTATCACTTGCTACTACTATCAGCCTCCATGTCTACAGTAGTAGGCTCTTGCTTGCGATCCATGCAGCATGGGTCTTTATTGGTCGGTTAAAGCCAAGTGATCGTATCAAAATGAATCGCCTGATCCTGCGTAGACGTTCACCACCCCAGACGACTCGGTCACGTACGTGTCAATTTCACAACACACGCACAATTGCACCACTAGAATAAACCTGCATCATTGAGGGTTTTTTTTTTTTACCCCGGTAGTAGTTGGCACGGCCAGTGGATGCGGCCGCATCGCTGTCAATTCCACGCGTGTAACACAAGAGGTCCGGGGGTCCCCCCCGCGCGGTGCAGTCGCCGCCGTGCCGACGGAGAATATTATTTTACGTGCCTTTTGAAGTCGTTTTCTCGGCGCGGCGTTATCGAACTGCGCCGTGTCAGGACGCAGCGCCAAAAGAAAATACTCTAATGGCCCGGCCTACGTGCTCGCCAGGCTGTTCTGTTCGCCGCCGGGCGGCGATGTGGGTGTGGGCTGGAGCTGCTAATACGAGGTGGCGCATGTGGATAACGAACATGTAAACGTACAGTGTGCGATGGATTATCAGACTATTATACGAGCCAAACAATATTAAAGGCGAGCGAGCGGCGGCAGGCCTGAGCGGTGGTGGGGCGCATGGATCTTTCGCCCCCGTCGGTGTGCGCGTACGGCGCGATCGCTGGCTGTGCGTGCGCTGGGCAGGCGGCAGCCGCTTGCCCTTTCCGCTCGTGATCTCGGGAGTAACGTGAGCGTGTGGGCGACGCCCCCACGGGCCACGTGTGCGCGGCGCTGCCGGCCACTCCCTCCCTGCCGGCCCCGGATCGGCGCTGCGGGGCTCTATCCGCACAGCCCGTCGTGTGGCGCGCGGTGGCGCGCGATCGTTGGCTGGCGCCCGTGGTGCGTGGTGGCGCCGCCGCGGCTTGAGGAAACGAGGAGCGGGCGGGCGCGCGCGTGGTCCGCGGCGGCAGACAGGCGCGGGCCCGACACGCGGGGGGGCGGCAGGCATCGCGGCGCAGTGATTCGCGCGGCGGCCGTTTCGCCCTCGCTCTCGGGGGGCGGGGCCCGCGGGCACGGAAGGTCGCCGCTTTCGTCGCGCACTCGCTGTTCCGCGCGGCTGGTTTTTCTATGGCTTTCTTTCCCGGGCGCGACCGCTTTTCGCTCGCTGTACGTGTTGGCCAAAGAGGGATCAGGGGAATTGGTTGCGCGGCTACCTACTCACTCGCGGCTCGCCAGATACTGACACCATGTCCAACGTACTCGTGTTTTTTTTTACATGCGTATATACAAGTGTATTTTTGACATGCGTATATACAAGTGTATTTCACACCACTCCCCGCAAATAAAAAAAATCATACTACGTCAGGCATGATTTGATAATCAGGACGACGTAGTGATTTGATTCGGCTGCACGTACCCCTGCCTATAAAATCTGCCTATAATTAAGACAGTTTTGGTCTGTGGAGGCCCAAGGATAAGGAACACAAAAAGTTCGCGCTGGAATACTTTTATCAGTCACTGTCGTTTAACCATGACCGAATCACCCAGTGACCGCAACTCATCTAGTATCTCACTTCTATACGACTAGTATCAGTATGTATACAAGTGCATTCGAGCTGGCCTGCTGAGGGTCGGGCCTTCGAGCGGACTTACATTTCTGCCTATACAAAGCAAAGACTATATAGGAGTACACCGTAGAAACAAGAGCCGTATTTATTTTATTTTTTTTAGCTCCACAAGAGCGTAGTAACACGTCAAAGCGCGCACCAAAAGTTGGTGGTGGTGCCCCAACAGTACGTCACTACTGGTCCAAGGTACTCCCTAGTGGGCCTCTAGCCCAAACACCTACGTAGTGGGCCGTCGATCCCAAGAGGACCTAGGAAAGCGGACAGCCAGTCAAAAGTTTTGCGACTACTGCATGCAAATTGCCGTCTGCTCTGAATCAAGTAAATTGTCCCGCGCATGGTTCGACTAGTGTTGTTCAATACCCTACTCTATTTATTTAGAGCGTGGTTTGAGGTTCCTAGGGTATAATAGAAAAGCACGGATAAGCCGTTCAACAGCAAAATAATGTCATCACTCTGGCAAAAAGTTTACTCAAGGCCTTGATCGCCACTACTGTACAATTGGAGTACGGATCAAGCCTCTACTGTTGGCCTTTTTTTTTTTAAGAAAAAAGATTAGCCCTAGTAACCATAGCCACCGCAGATTAGTGCAGTAGCGCTGTGTTTGACGAAGCTTTTTGTTGTTTTTCCTTCCCGTCCACGGGACACAAGGCAGCTGCTCTCGCACGAGCGGGTCTTCTTCCCGACACCCGTGCGCACACTAGTCTTCGTGGGCCCCCACCCCGCGCCCCGCTCCCTTCGCCATCGTTCCCACGCACGGCACGCAAGGCCTAGTACACGCAGACGCAACGCCCGGAGGTAGCTCCTCCCCACTTGGATGGACCGCCGGCTATGAAAATATAGGCGCGATGACCGTCTGACCGATGCCCTTTTACGGGTGATGTACTCCAACTGCTACTTTGTCCTCTACCGCCACCTGCACCTCTCTCTCCGGCGCTGTTTGATCTCTGCGCTTATCTCTCGTCACATCGCGCCTTCCTTTTTTCATGTCTCTCTCTCTGCAGGATTAGTTTTGTGCGGACCGACCAACCATGCATCGCTGCAGCAGCTGTGAGGCGCGGCGCGGTGCGGTGCGGCGGCCAGAGAGAGGGTGCGTACGGCCGCTGTATGCATGGCTGCGAGGGTGTTTGGATCCATAGAGCTAAAGGTAGCCTGACTAATTTTAGCCTCTGTAGCTGACTAAAGTTCCAAAGCGGAGAGGCTAGCAGGTGACTAAGCGACTAAAATCTTCTAGTCTCACGAGGCCAGCTAAAATCGGTTCTAGTCTCTCTCTCTCTCCTCATTTACAGCACCTTATCCCTTCGGGCCTCTTCCTCCCCGACGCCTCCCTCCGCAAACGCTCGCCGGCGCCTCCCTGCCGCTCACGCCGCGCCGCGCCGCGCCTCCCTCCGCGCCATCCCCGGCGCCTCCCTCCGCGCCTCCCTCCGCGCCGCGCCTCTCTCGTCTCATCTGACCGCCGCGCCGTCCTCCCCGACGCCTCCCTCCACGCCGCGCCGGACCTCCCTCCTCCCCGACGCCTCCCTCCGCGCCGCGCCGGACCCCCCTCCCTTGACGCGCCCGGACGCTCCGCGCCGCGCCGTCCCCGCCCGGGACGCGCCGCCCCGCCTGGGACGCGCCGCGCCGGGCCGCGCAGTCCCCGCCCGGGACGCGCCGCGCCGCGCAGTCCCCGGCCGGGCCGCGCCGCCCCGCCACGCCACAGATCTGCCATGGACAGCGACGGAGGCCTCCCCCACGACTTCTTCTCGCAGACGCAGCCGTCCGGTTCTGCGTCGGTCCCTATCGACGGCGACGGATGGGGACTGACGCCCCCTCGCTCCGGCGGCCGCGTTCCGGTGGCCAGGGGGCTCGGCGCTCCCCGCATCGGGGTGGCGAATCTGGATCTCAACGCCGACTGCGCCGCCGCCTCCTCCTACCCCAACATGAGCATGTACACGCACATCCTTCATCCGGAGAGCGCGTCCGCCCATAGTACGCCCCCTCCCCCACGGAGGGCCAGGACCGACGAAGTGCCGCAGCGGCCGGGACGTCCACCTCGCCAGGGTCTCCACCCAGTGAGGGCCCAAGATCGTCGTGGCAAGGCCGTCACGATGTCGGGGCGAGCAGGGGCTGGAACAAGTCGCTCAGGCAGCGGCAGCCAGCGCCGATCCAGGTGGACGACGTCGGCGACGAAGATGAAGAAGAGGAAGACGAGAGCATGCTGAACCAGCACAGCCAGGTACAGTATCTCGATCCGATTGACATGCCAGCCGAGCATTACTTCAATTATGAAGAGCATTGTTACTGGAACTAGCAATTGTGAAGAGCATTGTTGTTAGGTTGTGGTTCCTCAACCCTACGAAGTGTGCTGCTATGTGCGTGTAAGATGAAATTTGTACAGAGATCAATACTCTTTGATTATTATCAGTGCTACTTATTATCAGTACAGAGATCAATAAAAAGAATACAGTCGCCACTTCTTTGTTCCATGTGTTTCTTGTCTCTTGATAAAATGATGTATAGATGGCGAGTGAATAAAGACATATCAATATCTTTGATTATTATCAGTGCTATTGAACTGACCACCCAGAACACTTCAGAAAATGCTTAGCAACTCCACCTGGAACTTCTTAATAAGCCATAGTTTGTGATATTCAAAATTTCAGGTCTCCTATTAGTTATATGAAGTCCTAGAGTTGCTAGCTAAATGTTTTGATGAGCCACAGTGTTTTCTTCTCTGGTACTATACTCTTTGCATCAACGTCCAGTTTTGCGCTCTACATGATTTTATTTTGCAATTATTCAGATCTTTGATTTTCACCTTGTCGACTGGTGCAAGTAAAATTGCTTCATGTCAGTTTTGGGTTTAGCATTTATTTTTCACCCATTCTGCATTCAGAGCTCTTGATGTCAAATAGAAGATTCTGAAAGTGTGATTTTTTGGGCATATCAACATGAGGCAGTAACTTTTGCAGAAAGTTTTTGTGGATGCTGCACCTAGATTGTGTTTCTTATGTTAGCAAGTAGCATGCTAGGCACAGATTTTATTTCAATAGGAGACTCTCAACGAGTGGCATCATGTTTTCAAGACATATTTGTTTTACCAAAAACTGCCACAATTTTGCTACAAATTTTACTTTTTCATAGTAATTTCAACAAAAACATCACAGAGCTTCTGTTTTTTTCTTGTCACCAACAGTTCAAATGTTTTTTCAATTGCTGATTAATTGTTTTTTCACTATAATTAACATGCCGACACCTTCGGTATCGTTCAATTTCCATGATCAGCCTCACCAAATTTTCGTTCACTAAATAGATCAGTTTTGACTAATCAAATAGGAGTACTTACATTGATAATTAATAATTACTAAACAATAGATCCATGCTGAATTTTCTCTCATTCCGTCAGTTTGAACATGGTGTGATTTAAAATTAGAGCAACAACGTGCTCCATTTAATACTTTGTGCCTCCCAGTTACTAGACTACTACTTGCTCCAAGCAAGAACTTGCTTGTTTCTTGATAAATGCCGGATATGACTGGATAAATGCTTTAAGCTTTTTTATACACTAGTAGGCTGTTTTCTTTAACCCTTTTTATACACCAGTAGGCTGTTTTCTTATACTTTTTTTTAATAGAGGCCAAAAAGCAAGGCTAATTGGAACGAAGAAAATACGTTTACTCTGTGTGAAATAGCTTGTGAGGAAATAGAGGCTGGCAATTTCACTGGTGCAATTTGGAGCAATCAGGCATACAAATATATGAAGGAGAAATATTGGGAAAGGGCAAATCTGTGGCATCCGGGCAGGGAAATCAAGAACAAAATGGCTAGCCTCAAGACCTTGTACACGGATTGGGTATGGTTGCAGCAGCAAACCGGCTGCGGCCGCGGCCCACATGGAGAAGTGACGGCTTCTGCAGCTTGGTGGGAGAGGGAAATAAAGGTATTCCAAGTGTTTTTTTTTTTTTTTGCCTTTTTCGATCAAAATTACCTGACAATATAGACATATGCTAATGTTGTACAAATAATTTTATTTCAGGACAGACCGAATCTCAAGAAATTTAGAAAGGGTAACCCTGAGTATATGCCCCTGTTACATGAGATATATCATGAGGTCGCTGTGGATGGTGCTTCTGCTTATATTCCTGGCACAGAAGAGGATTTCGAGAGAAACAATGATGATGATGATCTGGATGCCAATGAAGGCTTTGTTGACAGCCCAATGAGTACCAACAGCCGCAAGAGAGGGAGCAGCTCAGTTGATTTAAGGAGTACAGCGAGTAGTCCTTCAAAGAAAACCAAGAGTCCATTTGTGACATATATGAAGGACATAAAGTGTTCGTTGGACAAGGAAGCTGAGAAATCAGACACTATTTTGCAGGTTCTTGTGAACCAAGGCAATGAAAGGCAAGGAGAAGTGAGGAACGTGCTCAATCAGTAGCTAAATGTCAGAATCTTGCCATTGAGTGTGGGGCAACAGAAGAGACAGTTGAGTACTGGGTTGCCTGTGACTTATTCAAGGAGAAACACAACAGGTTGCTCTTCCAGAACATGACGACCCCTGAAGCTAGGTTCACATGGTTGAAGAGATGGTGCAAGGCGAAGAACATGTATGAAGGATATGGCGGGAACTGAAGCTATGTGTCAGCTATGTTGTCATATGTCCAGTGTGTCCTAGGTGTCATGTGTGTCCTCGTGTGTCTTAAGTCATGTGTCATGTTTCCCTTTATGTTGGACCTAAATTCGTCGTGCTATGTGGACTAATGTGGAGCTAATTATTACGTTTGTGGACTTCATAATTCTTGCATCTGTGTGTTTGCATCTGTTCAATGATATTTTCATTTCAACTTGTGGACTTAATGATTTGTGGGTGTTGTGTTTTTGTTGCAGGATGACTCCAGTGATGGTGACAGTACAGATAAGTCTAGTGATGAGGACAGTATTGATCAAGATGATTCCTCCAGTGATGAGGAAGAGGAAGAGGCAAGGACCAATAGAGTGCTAGCACTACTTCAATTGAGGCGGCAGAGGCTCAACAATATAGGTATGATGGCCCACATGTTTGGAACGTACTACATTTACCGTTTCTTGGATAAGGGAGAAAGGAGGATTTTAAAAGCTCCAGAGTCTGGATATGATTGGGTATTAAGAACTCTAGGTCACCGAACATATTGCTACAAAATGTTTAGGATGTACCGACCGGTGTTTGATAAACTACATAATGTGCTAGTGGAGTCTTATGGTCTCAAGTCAACCAAGAAAATGTCATGAGTTGAGAGTTTAGCTCTCTTTTTATGGATTCTTGGAGCTCCCCAATCTGTTAGGCAGGCTAAGAATCGGTTTGTGAGGTCCATGGAAACAATTAGTAGAAAGTTTGACAAAGTATTAGAATGTGTGCTTAAGCTTGCCGTTGACATCATTAAGCCACGAGATCCTGAATCTAGTGGTGTCCATAAAAGGTTAAGAGGTGCTCAGTGGTACCCATGGTTCAATGATTGCATTGGAGCAATAGATGGGACTCATGTGCCAGTTGTGGTGCCACCTAGCAAGGTTCCCCAGTATTTAAGCAGGCATGGTTACTGCAGTCAGAATGTTATGGCTGTATGTGATTTTGACATGAGATTCACTTTTGTCCTTGCGGGGTGGCCTGGATCAGTTCATGATATGAGGGTATTCAAGGATGCTCTTAGCCGGTATGCTGCCAAGTTTCCACATCCACTTTCAGGTACCATACTTCATACTCGGTACAATATAGTTAAGCCTTACATTGAAATTGACTGAAATACATTGCCATGAATAGGAAAATTTTATCTTGTTGACTCGGGCTACCCCAACAGGCTGGGTTATCTTGCACCGTACAGAGGGCAAAAGTACCATTTCCAAGAGTTCCATCTAGGCACCATGCCGAGAGGTAAAAAAGAGCATTTTAATTATACTCATTCTAGACTACGCAATGTCATTGAGCGTTCATTTGGAGTCTGGAAGAATAAGTGGAGGATCCTTTTTAAAATACCAAGTTATCCTGTACGCAAGCAAGCAAAAATTATTGTCGCGTGCATGGCCTTCCATAATTTTATTCGTGAAAGTCATATGGCGGACAAGGAATTCGACAGGTGTGACAATAATGAGAATTATCAACCTCGGCTTGAGGAAATAAGGAGGAGGCGTCATAACACAAGGGGTCAGGAAATGGAGCCAGATTCCTTGGACATGAATCAATTGAGAGATAGGATTGCTGATGGTTTGTTCAATAGGCGTTGAAAAATTTGTGATGTTATATATTTCGTTTTGCAACATGTAACGTTGTGTGGACATTTCTGATTTTCTTGTGTATGGACAATGTTTATTTCCTTATGTATGGATATTTTTTTTGGATTTATTTGACAGCCATCATTCTTGTTTACGGTATACCAAGTGGGGAAGACAGGAGAGGGAGAGGGAAGGGAGAGGGAGAGAGAAATAGATAAATCTAGACTTTAATGCTTTTTAAATATTATTTTAGTCATAGGATTTAAATAGAAGGTGACTAATTTTAGTCATAGGACTAAAATAGATTCAAACAGAGAGGGTGACTAAAAAGTTTTAGCCTGACTAGTTTTAGTCATGGAGGTAGGAGGGATTCAAACACCCTCTGCGAGCACGGCAAGAGGGTTTGAATAGTCGGTGCGAAGGACGGATCGGGTAGCTAGGCTCGCGCGAGATGATGTCAACACGGCCTGTGTGGTCGTGTCACGCGCAGAGCCCATCCGCCGTCTGCTGGCCAAGCGTCAGGAGCCAGTGCACTTTCGGCGGACGAATCTCCATGCGGAACGCCGAAACCATGAGCCTGATCCAGCGCGCAATGAGCATGGGAAACGGCTTCGGCTTGCATTTGGTACCGGAAAAAAACTCACGAAAGTAACGGATCAAATATTGCATTTTTCAGGGGCGGGCTTCACTTTCGGTCTCTCAAACATGGTTTCGAAAGAGTCTAATAGTACTTCTACTAGTGTAATCAAGGAGAGGGATAGGAGTAGCGTCCGGAGTGGACCGAGTGGTAGTACCTAGCATACGTGTGCGTGGCATTCAAAAAGTCCCCGTCCATGAGGAACCCAGCGCCGTCCGGTCTGGCGCCCCGGCCCATCAGCCATCACCGGCCTAGCTAGCGGCGTGGTCAAAAAAGCACACCGACGCGACGCCGTCGTTCCGCGCCAATCACTATTTCCGGCCACGTGCGCGGCGGCCCGACCTGCGCCCGTCACAGCGACACCGCATCCCAGCCCCTCCCACGTGCGGCCGCGCGGCTCCCACTGGCGCGAGCGGCGCCCCGCCGTGCTGCTGCCAGGTCGACACGTCACACGTGCATGCGATCGCGAACCGTAGGTAGCCGCACTGTAGCTTCGCGTAGGCGTCCGTGCTCCCCCGGGCCTGCCCGGTCGTCGCCTTTTGCGTCGCCATGCATTTCCTCACCGCCGCAGCGGCGGCAGGTTTCGCTCTCGCCTCCGCCGCATGTGCCGCGCACAATAAAGTCTGTAGGTGTAAGTTTGTTTCCTGTTCCTTTCCCGGCCCCGTGCCGTGCTCGCGCACTACTGCCGTCCTGCCGCAAGCAAAGCAAGGCCGGCCGCTCGCACGGCGCGCGTGGCAGGCGCCGCTCCGGCGCCGAACACGGCAAAGCGGCCGCCCAGCCAGCCGTGATGATCCACGCATGTGAAGGTGGCGACCCCGCCGCCCCGTTTCGAGCTATCCACTCCGCTCCGCTCGCCGTGTCGTGTGAAGCCATGCGTGACATCAGTTTGGAATCACGTGAAGTCGCGGCTGCGCCCACGGCGCCTGCGCTGCTGCGTTTCCGTGCCAGCGGCGCGTCAGGCGGACGGCAGGCGAGGGCGAGGCTCATACGGCACGGGGGGAATTATGTGCCTTCGTGTTTTTAAGTCTAAAGATCACATTAAAACTAATCTTGTTATTTAGGCGTCTTAAATAAGTTTAATTATAAAATTTTTTTACAGATGTGGGTTAATTTGCGAGACGAATCTAATGAGCCTAATTAATCTATGTTTCGCTACAGTGATGCTACATGCTACAGTAACCATCGTCTAATCACGGTTTAATTACCCTCATTAGATTCGTCTCGCAAATTAGTACAAAGTTCTGCAGTTAGTTTTATAATTACACTTATTTAAGACGCCTAAATAATAAGATTAGTCTTGCTGCTGCTGCCCATCACGGCGCGGTCAGTGAAGCGGCGAGGACGTACGTACGTCATCGGACGAGACAGGTCGGGGGAGTGCTGCTGCCGTCCCGTACGAGGCTAGCTGGCAGGCGGCGTAGCGTACGGGGCTGTAAAGACCGCGCCCGTGGATGCGTGCGGGGCGGTTGGGGCCGTTTATTCGAGTGTGTGCCGGGGACGTACTACGCCGGCCGGTTACGGGTTGGAAGTGTTGACAATAACGTCTAGAAGCATTTATACTATGTCGCACCGTACTATAGTTTGATTATAGTACTGATCTAATGAGTTAATCTTAGAAACCCACGACACTTTGTCATGGCGTGCAAACCTAGAATCTGTTTGAAACCATCGTATAAATTTGGACGTAAAGCGTGCTTGGCTGCTCGTCGCAATCCGTCACGCCAAAAGTACTGCGATTTCAGTACTGATCTGTTCATGGGACATTTTCGAGCGCCACAGCTGCTACGTTCTTATTTTGCTCGCTTGTCCCTTTCGTTTTTTTTTTTTGAGATGTTGTCCCTTTCGTTTTGCTCGTGGGCTAGTGTGGATGAATGACAATCACGTCTGTATTAAAACCTAACTCGCTGGTAAGACAAGATGCATTCGAAGGACAACGTAGGAAGTAGTACATGTGAAAATACGGTGAATGTACCATCCTCAATTGCCAACATGCCTCACCGTACTTATCTACTCCTAGAAAGTGTGCTCAATTCCACAATTACCGCAGGATCAATCCTCTGATTCAGTTGCTACGGTTGAGAGTACAGTCAGCGAGTATCTGAACGAGACGCACACAACCAGGGGTCCGGGCTGCATGCATAAGATATCATAGGTACACCGCTCTGCGAGAAGCCTTGGTCATGGAACGGTACGCCTCTTCCCAACGCAACGCGACAGGCCCGTCGCTGCCTCACCGGGCAGGAAGGCAGGATGGCAGTCAAGGCTCGCGCGTTCCCAAGGCCGCCTCCCCCTCTCCCTGCCTCGCCCGCGGCAGGTCGCGCTGCCCGTTCCCGAAAATATTTCTCCGATATCAATGCCGTCCGTCTGCCGCCCAGATTTGGACGGATCGGTGGCCGGTCCTGGTAGACCAGCCTCCTCGACGTAGGAGTACACTAGCTACACGAACGCTGCTGCCGAGTACGACCGACCCATCCCACCAGATGGGAGGCCACGGCCGTGTGCCGTCTTCAACTCTTGATGGCGCCGCGCCGCCCGGGACCCCCACCGTCCGTTGAGCGGCGCCGCTGCACACGCGTACGCTGTCCCGCAACCTCTCGCTTGCTCCCCACCACACGACACGCCTCCCCCCACGTGAACCGCGCCCCGCCGAATCGTGCCCCGGCACGCACGTCGCCCCGCACTCCCACGGAACCTTGGCGCGTCTCTCTCGCTCTCTCACATTACATGCCGGGACACACACGTACCATCCGCAGGCCCACGAGTCATCCGCGGCGCCGCTCGCCGCACGGGTTGCTAGGGTTTGAGTACTGGTACTGGTTCCCGGCCGGGCGTGTGCACGGCGCCGGTCACGTACGCCGCGTGAGCACGTTCGGAGGACAGTCTTGAACGAATGGGCCGGTCCCGGGCGCCAGTGTACGGGTTCTCGTTGCACCGTTTGGCGGCGCGTGCCGCAGGCGGGCGCGGTACGAGTGACAGGACGAGGCGTTCGTCCGTGCAGGAGCGCTCTCTCTGCAGCAGTGCCTGCTGCTGCGGCTTGGTGCGGTAGGGCTGGCGTCACACGGCGCCAGGCGGCGGGACTGCGGCCAGGTGGACTGGACGGGTTCCGACTCTCGACGCGACCACACGCGCGCGCGGGGGCCGGCCCCGCAAGCTAGGCGTCAAATCGCGCGGCGGCTAGCTTGATTCCTGATGCCGTGCGCGCGCGCGCGCGCGGGGCCGGTCAGCGACAGCTTCAAAGCCCCCAGAAGCAACCTATACTCCCCGCTTCACGAGGCGCGGCGCGGCGCGGCCATTAGTTGAGTCTCAGCAGCCGTCCGGTTCGGCGACCCACACGCGCCACGCCCACGCCCCGTGCGACCGCGCGCGGGTATAAGAGCTCGGCTAGCTGCTGCTGCCGCTGCCGAGACACACGAGCAACCTGTCCCAACCAACCCGAGATAAAGCGAGAGGATGCAGATGGAGTGGGACATGGTGGGAGGAGCGCACGGTGGCGACGGCGGGCCCGTGGCGAGAGGCGTTAGCGTCGCTGCGGGAGGTGGAGGGGACCATCTGCCGATGCCGCTACCGCTGCCGATGCGCGGGGGCGAGGGCCACTACCGCGGCGTGCGGAAGCGGCCGTGGGGCCGGTACGCGGCGGAGATCCGCGACCCGTGGCGGAAGACGCGGGTGTGGCTCGGCACCTACGACACGCCCCTCGAGGCCGCGCTCGCCTACGACCGCGCCGCCGTCGCGCTGCGGGGCACCAAGGCCCGCACGAACTTCGCCGGCGGCAACGGCGGCCGCGGCGCCGGCCGCTACCCGCCGCCAGCGCTGGCGGCGCCGCACCACCCCGCGCAGCCGGCGTTCGGCGGGCTCGACATCAGCCAGCCCTCGCCGTGGCGCTTCGTCTACTTCCCGTCGAGGGTGCACCAGGCCGGGTTGGCGCCGCCGGGGGCCGAGTTCGCGGGGCCGTCGACGGCGCTCGAGCTACGGACGGGGCCGAAGAGCCTCCCGTTCGACCTCAACGAGCCGCCGTCGCTGCTGTTCGGGTCGTGATCGCCGTGCAAAGCATCATGGATGGAGAGTCGTAGAAGTAGTAGATCAGTGGTATCATGGAGTACGTGCGTAGTAGAAGTAAGTGACGAGTGAGGCTAATCCAAGAGGCAGGCAGTGGAGAGCAGGTCTGTGTGTATATATGCCTGGTTAAGTAAAGCTTTCCCGTCATTTCGTGTTCTTGTTCGTCGTTGTCGGCAGCCAGCAGCAGACTTTGTGCTGGTTCTTTACTTCTTTTTAGGATTTGCTGATTAGTAATGACAAAAGGAGTTTTCTCGTTTTTAACACGAGACTCGTGATGAGCCGAAGCGTACGTCGGTACGTGTTCGGCGGTTGAGTCAGGACATTATTGAGTCTAGCTGCATGGAGTGTTTTTTTTTTTTTTGGATAGGTACTAGCTGCACGGAGTTGGACATTGGATGTAAGGACGACCGAACGGTGAGGGCGGGAAGTAGGCACTAGGAACCAACAACATTACAGAGATCAGGTTGCTAGCCAACGATCTCCATCGTGCGTTCAAAGGGTGATGATGTGTTTCGGCCTTAATTTGAGGTTGAGGTAGCACTGGAGTAACAAACTCCTGTCAATGAAAATTTTTAGCCCTGAATTCTTTAGGTCCCGTTTGGAACGCAGGAATTTCACAGAATTTTACAGGAATTTCACAGGAAACAGTTCAATTCCGGCAGGAATGAGGAATGATTTCTCCATTCCAAACGGCCCCTTAGTGGGGAGTGGAACACCAGGTGATATTTCTTGGACGCTTACCGCTAATGGGCTAAAAGTGTTGATAAACTTACATGATTTATGACACGTAGTTAGCTCACCAATTTACCTACTGTGACACAGCTGGTAGAATATAATTTTTTAACATGGTCTCCAATGACATTTGTTCTACTTTTCAGTCTATAATGTCAAGATACTGAAATTTATTTCTTCAACACTTATAGTAGTACTGTTATTTCATTAATGTTTAAGACTCCCATTAATAAACTATAGTAATAGTTTCTGATAATTGATACAGCAAGATTAAGTGCTTTGCTTTTTATTGGTAAGATAGGTATGGAGAGCCAAGTCTATCAATGTGCAGACGTGCCTGCCTTTTAAAGCGAACAGCCACGTCAAGAAGCACGTCTCTTGGCACAATACAAAAAACTTGCAACAATGTGTGAGAAGACATGATTGTTTGAGATGAATTAGTACAGCAGGATATATAGATATACAATATAGCCACACAGGTGACCAAATAGCTCGATCATAAGCTTTCCACAGCGTAATATTGCGCAATATTACAATTACGAAGGAACTTCAGTTCCTACTACTGAACACTACAAAGTTTACATTTAACCAATGCTCTCACACCACAGCACTAGACTACCTTCATGCTGTCGGCAAAGCTTCCAGGGTTCATTGTTATACTCTTGGTGCAATTGTCTGTCTTGTAAATGCCAACCAACCTGTCGGCTAGTTCAAACATGTTGTTTCTCAGACTGCAAAATAGAGTACCGAGGTGACACATGAGATTAATCCCCATCACAAACAGTGCAAACGAAAATTCACTTGGCATCCATCAGTCCTCGTTGGACACTGATGCATGTTTTTATAACAACCTTTTTGGAAATGGTGTGAAGCGGCGGCAAAAGTAACAGTTTTTTTTCGAACCAAGAGGCAAAAGTAACAGTAAGAAGGTTGAGCTGCAGGTAAGTACCTTATAATGATGAACTGTGCATCTTTGGTCCTATCTTTCACATAATGTCCCACAATCGACACATTCTTGAAGTCTGGAAGAAACAAATGAATCGATCTCTTGAAATGACTGACAATACACATGAAAAGAAGGCAAAAGACTTACCCAACGCTGCATCTATCTCATCCATAACATACAACGGAGTAGGTTTATAATGGTGAAGAGCAAACACCAGAGCGAGAGAGCTAAGCGTCTGCAAGGCAATAGACACTTCAACAAAGGTAACAAGGACTGACACACGAGTTTGCATGCAAATGGGAGAAGCCATGAACTCATCAAGTGCACAAAGTTAACCTCCAGTTATTGGCATGAATAATAAAGGGGAAAAAACCCTCCACCAACCTAGTAGGAACTAGATGACATCATATATAGTAAGAAATAGGCACACAAATCTTGGTCAAAGATGAATCAAACGTGGGGGTGGCTCAGTTCCTCCTTGACTTGAATTATTAACTGATTAGAGTAGGTACGGCTCAGCCAGTTGCTTCAGATCACGTGTGTAAGCAAGATATATAAAATCAACATGCAACTTTTCCATTATCGTAGAAACAGTCTACATTGATAGAACATACTCCCTCCATTTGGGAATATTTGATGCGGGTTGAATTGCAAACAAGTCACCCGGCGTCAAATATTTCCGAACAGAGTAAGCCTCTTGCAAGTCACACGCATCGAGCTGGCGTATTGAATGTTCAGCAGCGCATTCCAGGTATTATTGATCTTTCTAATATTAAAATTACAACACATTTTAAGCACGACTATATTTCCATTATAAACGATGGTGCTACCATTTGAAGATTTATTGCAGCTCGATTCAGACATTAGTAGGAAGTTTTTTTTGTTAGTATAATTGTGGTTCGCGTTTTCCTAGAATGGGACTAACTAAAGCACATGGAATCTGACAATGCCAAATCGGAACATTACTGAAAAAAATCATTTTGCATATATTTTAAACAATCTCTATATATTCTGTGTGAAGCTGATTCAGTCTGAAATTTCAAATCCCTTGAGAAAGGCAACTCAAAAATAGAAAAAAACAAATACCAAAGTGCATCATGGTCCATTAGACAAGGGTATAACTAAATGTTTGGGCAGATCTACAAGAATGAAATATACCTTCTCACCGCCAGATAGATTGGCAATGTTTTTCCAACTTTTCTTGGGAGGCCTCACACTGAAAACAACACCTTCTGAAAATGGGTCCAGGGAATCAACAAGTTCCAGCTCAGCATCACCTCCAAGAGTAATCATCTGAAGTCCGAGAGGGGTATTATTGATTATTTAGTACTTCAAAAGGATTCGTTTTGATACGTAGAACATGTGTAGAAATACGAGCAATACAGCGAAACCTTGTTGCAAGTAATCAAAGACAAGCAAGACTAATAATCTGAAGTCCAAGGGGGATGCTGCAAAAATGGACTCAATGTCAAACACACTCGCTCCCCCTTTCGAGCTACCAGTGGACTGGTTTCTTCAGAAACCGAGAAACATTGTTTCAGATTTAAAAATGTCCCTTTAATTACGAGTACAAGATTTTATCCATTTTCCCGCTACATCTCATAGCTAACAAGGCCATGCTGTTTGAAATATTTCATTTAACAAGTTACTGCAGCTAATTTTATTATGTTACAATGTCAGATTCCTTCTTGGTCTGTGCACATAAAGAAGTTGAAATAGACGGTGTAGTACCACAGTGTGCTATACTCTAGAATGTTAACTTTATTCCAATACCTGGTACATCTCCTTCAGTTTCAAAGATATTATGTTGAATCCAGCCATGAACTCATCTAACCTGAAATAGCATAGAATGCAGACAATGAGCCAAATTGAACTATTGAAAATTCAAGGGCATTCAAAATTGAAGTAATTAAAAAAAAGGGGCATGCCTTCTCTTCCTTAATCCATCATACAGCTTTTTGAGATCATCACGCTCTTGAGTGGTAGCATTTAGCTCATCAACACGTTCGCCATACAAACGAGCCTTTGTACGGTACCTGATCCAAATGAAATAAGATTGTCAATTTTTTTTAAAAAAATAGTGTTTGGCGAACAGGTATCTCATGGATTCATACTCTGCTATGGAATCAAGGTTTGGGCTCAAGTCCTTTAGCTGAGCTTCTAACAATGCCACCATCTCCATTGCACTTTTCATGTCACACGTGTCATGGAGTTGCTCATCACCTAGAGTAACCTTGAGTTTCTCAGGGTCGATAGCATCCTTTTGGATTCTGAAAAGACAAAATGACATGTTAATCTGAGAAGAAATTGCAAGACATACAACAATCATTAAGTAACTAATTGTTTTTGACATACTGATCCATGTGTTTAACAAGATTTGTCTGAATGTCGTCAAGTCTTTTCCTGAATGCTTTCACCTTCATTTCCCACTCCTTGGCAAGTTTCATTGTATCCTGCAACTTGTACTCAGCATCAACCTGTTGTACAGACAAACAGATCAGATTCTTAAACCAAAAAAATAATAGAGAACCAAAAAAATAATAGAGCAGATTGTGGATAGAAACAATACAGCAGAATTATATGGACACTAAAATTTAACAGGGCACAAATTAGTTACCTCTGAGGCTCTCAGTTCATCCATTGCTTTCTTTAATTGGTTGTATTCTTCCTTAGTTTTGTCCAGCTCATCTTTATGGTTGTCCATCATCTATAAATTAAAATGTTTTTAAATAACAGTTTCCATTATAAATATGTTAAACAATGCAACAGAACAAAAACCTCTTGTGTTTTTTTATAATCTTCCTGAACAACAAAAGCTTTCTTCTCAATCTCTTTGAAAATAGACATCATATTTTCCTTTTCAGCGAGAAGCTCTTCCTTCTCTTTCATGGCATCCTCGATGCCCTTGGTTAACCTATTCACCTTCTTCTCAGATGAAGTTATTTGAACTTTGTGTCGATTGATTTCTGAGCTTGTTTTGTCAAGTTCCTGACATTTCAAACATTAAATCATACAAAACAGAATAACCCAAAAAGGGGAATGAATACAAGTCAAAATTCATATGCTTACAGATTGGATGTTGGAAACCTTTATCTTCTGATCCTTGAGCGCCTGTCCCCCTGCATTTTCAATTTGCTGCTGCAGTTCTGAAGCCTGAAATGCATTATTGCAGCTAAGTTAAGGCGGCGAAGGATGTTTCCATTAGCAACAATGCTACATCAAAGAACAAAAGTACAGGTTTGGATTCTTCTGGATGCAAAAATGATTTCAAACAAGACAGTTCTGAACGTTGAATAATTAGCTTCTTTTCTTGTGTGATAATTGATGTTGATGCAAATTGCTGAAATGAAAATGCAGATAAATAAGGCGTGGATGAGACTAATAAGTTATGCATAGGCACTTGCCTGATCTTTAAGTTTGCTGGAACATTTTGCGAGTCTATTTAGTTCAGCTTCCTCAGTAGATATGATGTCATCCAGTTCTTTCATTCTGCGAACCTCATCAGCTTTGGGTTGTGAAGCAGCCTTCAGAGAATCAAGTCGTTTTTCATTGTAACTGTATTGTGCATTCATGCTTTCAACCTATTTATAGACAGATAATAAGGTGATCAAAAAAAAAAACTCAGCCAAGCACTCCAGAAACAAAATAACCTCAAACACAAGAAGAACTATGCTTTTACAAACCTCCTTTTGGACTTTTGCCAGTTCCATTTCGAGCTGGGATTTAGCATCTTCCGAGGACCGATAACGTTTTTTAGCATCATTCATTTGTTCACGCAACTTGTTGAGGTCACCAGCTAGCCTATTAAGATTGTTTTCAGCATTCTTAATAGCATCTTCTGAAATGCTTTCTCTGATGGATGTGCCCATCCTGCCACCTCGAGGCTTGCTACCCCCACCGCTCATGGTACCAGACCGCTCAAAAAGCTCACCGTCCAGGGTAACCACCCGACGGAACTCGTTTGCTGCACCGTATGCAATTCGCGAGGCCTGACAAACACATATGTCATTTGTCACTTTTTTAAAAAGCGTTAATACCATAAGTAGGGATCATTGCTTGAAAATATAACAGAATATAGCATTAATATGTAACAAGAAAATTTTCATAACCAATAAGAGCATCCATGAAAATGTTTGGGAAGCCTAATGAAAACTTTAATGAAAGACAATAGCATACACCGTAACTACAAGCAGCAACATCAGAAGCAAATAACACTAGAATTAAAAAATTGTAATAATTCAAGGATCAACCTGATCAAGATTGTTCGCAACAACAGTGTTTCCCAAGGCATGAAAGAAAGCTAACTTCATCCTCTCATCTTTAACCTGTACCAGGTCAAAGAGGCGTGGAACTCCTTCAGGTGTTTTAACTTTTTCTCTAATCTTTTGAAGAAGATGAGTTTGTTTTTCCTGTAAAATGCAACGGTAACAATTATCATGCCAACAACAATGGAATTAACAGGGAGAAGTTGGCATATAGATCACAGTTAAGTACAAAAGAAAAGTAGATTACCATGATCAAACAAGTAGCCACCCCAGCATTCTTTCTACGTAATAACTCAATACAAGCCTGGGCCGCATTTGTTGTTTCAACAACAATCCAGTCAAGCGCACTACAAGCTGTTGATATGGCCACATCGTATTTTGCTGCAGGAAACAGTTGCTACTAAAATTAGGATGAAGGAATGCTTCGAATAAAAAACTCTAATTAATATACCAGGCCCTAAATAAACACTAGTGTTCAATCCCATAAGTGCATTTAGTAGAGTGCTGCTAACATTATAGGAACTAGGCATATAACACGCAAGAATATATAACACGCACATATAATAGATGCCATCCTGAACTTGTCTACAAACTTAGGATCCACAAGCATATATCACACGCAAGAATATGTAATGTAATGTGTCTTGGTAAACGATCCACTCCAGAGGCCCGCTCACTTGCAAGGCACTAGGCCAAGCATATTCCCTCTTCCTGGAGAAAGCCTAAGCAAAATGTATTCGCAGTTTGTATAAAGCATAAGTAGGAAAATTAAAAAAAGATGAAGATCAGAATACTACCTAATGAAATAACTCATTGTTTTACTTTAAAATCAACAATACATAAGTTTGACCAATACTTTAACTACCATGTATGGAAAGAATTCAAAAGTATTTTGATAGCAAAATTACCCATCACATCAGGTATTTGACACCAATATCTGTATTCAAAGCTATCATAAATTGATAGTCTAGCTTCACACGTTACAAGACTTGATTCGTTTGTGTGGAGATGGAGTACATCTTACCATCGATTGCTCCGAGATCACCTAGCCTGCCATAAATGCCTTCTATTTCATTTGATTCCTTTGCTTGCAGAATTGCTCTCAGAGAAGCATTTTGATTCTTCTCAGAATCCCTTGTGGATTTAATCTCCACTAGTTTCTGCCTAGCTGCTTGTTCCTGAGGAATCAGTAACTCCTCCTGTTTCTGGCATTCCTGCGATTTTCCATCAACAGATATAGGAATTTCAGTATAGTCCACCCAAAAAAAGACCTAACTTAATGGTCTCTCTCTGCTGCCGCACGGGGGGGGGGGGGGGGGGGGGGGGGGGGGGGGTCTGGAAAGCGATATTTACCTGCTCAATTTTCCGAGCTTCGGATGCTTCCCTCTGCTGTTTTTCTATTTGTTCTTGGAGATCCACAATACACGAATTCTTTGCTGTGATTTTCTCCTTTATATTTTCCATCTGCTTTTGAGCATCAGTTAACTCTGCCTGAGCTCCATTGTGCTGAAAATAGGTGATAAGGTTCAAATACAATGGAGCAAATTCATAAAATCAGATATAATTAATGTTTCAAAAAGAAACAAACTAAAAGCTAAGTTTTTTTTGTTTCTGTAGCTATTGCAAGCTCAATACATCATAGAGAATTATATTTGTACTCCGAGGCTCAGTAAATGTAGTTTCAGATTGGGATGGCAAAAAGTTATTGCATATATGTTGTACGATAGCAATTGGCAACTAAGTGGCTTATACAATATGCAAAGTTAAAGGACTTGACAATTGTTTTCATTTTATTCCAATCAACAAAAAAGACAAGGTGATAAAAGGGCTACCTTTTGTGTCATTAACTCTTTCTCAGCAGATGCAACATCTAGCTTTCCTTTATGCTCAATAATTTGTTTTTCCCATGGTTCGAGCTCAGTTCTTACTTTAGTAAGTTTAGCACGGAGTCTCTCAGTTTCGTCTGCAATTAAATAAGGGAAACGCTTGGTTATCAACAAGAGTGACTCAATGAATAGGGGAGAAGTAAGCTAAATCACCTCGAGAGGTTTCTTTTATCTGCTCTAACACCTTCTCTTCTTCATTGAATAGCTCCTGCAGTTTGGGTAATGCCCCCTCAAGCTGTGGAATAAGATTGGATGATTCTTCCATCTCTTTTGTTAGTTCCTCAATTTTTGACTTGTCCTGTACAAAGACAAAGACGACAGTGAATCTAAAGCCAGTACCGCTTCAACCATCTGAACTAAATCTGGAACCATTCCAACCTACCTTTTCAGATTTCTCCACCAGCTTTTTGATCTTCTGCTTAAGATGCTTTAAATCCTCCCTGTATTTTACATCCTTCCTCTCAAACTCTTTAAACTGATCCTTGCAGGTCTTCATCTTGTTTTCAAGGTCCTAAAGATATACATGGAGAAAATAAAATGATGGGCACCCCACTGAAAGAAAAAAAATCAATCATGAACTTTGCTTTATGATTGATTTTGAACAGTACCTCTTGCCTTTTGACATGTTTGTTGTAAATAGACTCCATTTCCTTCAGAGTTTGAGAATTCTGTTGAATTTTTTCCCTGAATTATAACCAATAGGATTAATTAATAAAATTTTAACCCAAAAATATCGTTGTCCATCCTTAAGACCAAACAACCTTTCAGATGCAAGATTCTTTTCAAGGTCTGCCACATTCTCTTGAACCTGAGCAACACGTGAGGTGGCATCATCAGAAGCCAGCTTTGTTGCCTTCTCTCGCCATTTCAAAAGTGAAAGTTCTTTCAACATGTATGTTTCAGCTTCATTTTTGGCACTCTACAAAAAAATAACTCCATTAGATGTTAACTGGACGTAATAGTCAAATAATAATACTGAGATCAGCACCTCTAAACTGTCTCTTTCCTTCTCAGCCAATTTTAGCATCTGCACTGACGCGGTCCGTTTTTCATTGAGCACTTCAAGTCTAACACAAGATAAGTTTTTAGCTCATTACAAAATTTGTTAAGGAGAGGAATTACAAAATCTTTTATAGAACTCACTGCTTGTATGCTTCTTCAATTTTCTCCACATACTGGTTCGTCCCTATTATATCTTCAAGATACTCTAGGAAGCCCTCATCATGTGGACCTTGAGCTTTCGGTTTCATCAGGGATATTTGCTCAACTTCACCCTGTATAGTGCCCACCTCAGAAGTTACACAGTTGTAAAGACAGAAATTGTAATTGGAAATGCCTATTATATTCGATACGGCTTAAACAAAGGAGCTATGTAACACAAATTGAAAACATAGGAAGGACGATCGCATTGCAACCTAACCAAAATACACTAAAGTATGTGTTATTTCATGTGTAAAATGTGAAGAACACACAAAACCTGGAGGATAAGAAAGCGATTATTATCAAGGTCTACTCCCTTGCCCTTCAACAATTTAGTGACTTCAGTAAAGTTGCTTCCACGATCATTTATGTAATATTTTGAAGTGTTATCCCGGAAAGCAACTCTTGAGATGATAAAGTCGCTACCCTCAACAGCCCTGTAGTTACCGTCATCCTGTTTATGGACACAAAGAAAGGTTTATGTACTAACAATTAGGAGAAAAAAATGGGTACTTCATTCAAGCTTTAAAGTGAACAATACCAAATCAATGATTTCTTGAAAATGGACAGAAACACCAGCGCTGTCTAGGTTCTGGTGATTGGAAGAATTGTGTATGAGCTCCGATACTTTGTTTAAGCGCATCTGTAGTAAGGGAAAGCACTAGTCAGGAACAATACATGCACTTCATACCGAGCAAATAGATAGGTCGATTCGTGTTATCATGTAGTGACTGACTGAATTAGACAATCTTTCATGATCTATAAGTATATATGAATTTAAATTGCTTATTTAAACAACAAATCTAAACGTTGCAGGGAATGCATTCTATTTGGCAACCAAACGATTAGTTACCATGGAAGAATCAATGTGCTGGGTTCTAGAAGAATACTTCACGGAAAATACTATTGAAGATACTTTTTTATCTCGGATACAAACCCACAGAACTCTCAATATCTAAATTATTATGGTAACGTAGATTGACACACCACATCCAGCACCTAGCCATAGGATAGACTATAACAAATGACAATTTTTTGATATAGCTTAAAATCCACTAGTGAAAGTGAATGAACAAATGCATTGATAATCATCACATAAAGACATTGATGTGAAGTAATATGCCAACCTGCTTAGCACGTTTCCCGAACACAAAGAGCATTGCATCAATAACATTACTCTTTCCACTGCCATTCGGCCCAACAACAGCTGAAAAGCTCTGCATCCAAGATAGAAATCATCATGTATCCGTTCATATCTAGGAATCACTGTTCAATGGGCAAAGTTAGACAAAATATAACAAATTGAATAAGAGCACTAATTGCAGATGTTCATGTGCAACTTAGTTACTTATACATTCTGAAGAGTTAAAATTAGTTTGATGCCAATTGATCATATAGTGATCTGAGTATTTTTGTACTCTGAGATACAGTTAGTGGGGGTTGTGACCGTACTGTCCTGTGTGGATAAGGTCTGCTCATTTGAGCAGCAAAGCTTTATCAGAGAAAAATGTTACAGCCATGCCAAGGGCCCAAGGCCCCAAACCAATTGCAGAAATGCTCTTTCAAGGATAAGATGTGTTTGCTTACAACAGAAACTTTCCTTGATACAGATTTGAATAAAGAATGGAAAAACAAACTCCTCGCAGATACAAACCTAGCTGTGTTGCCTATATCACGATCAAGCGTGCTTTGTGGTAATAATTTGTAAAATATCAATTACAATCTAGGGTCTAATTTTTTAAGATATCAAGGGGACCCCTCTATTCTTGTATTAGTAAAAAGTCCTAGTTCTTGCAACACGACTCAAAAAAATAAAGCCAAGAAAGTGGATTTGGAATCAAAGCTGCACACTGAAGCCCTATGCTATCCTGCAGAAATTCGCAATTTCTAGTATTCCGAGTGGACCAGCAAATTCAGAAACAACTAACATATCACCTACTTGACTACGTAAAGTGTAACTGGACCAGAACAACAAAACTGAGTCAATAACTATAGCAAAACTAAATTAGGTTTTAACATACACGCAGATATGTAAATTTGATAATCAAAACGCTACGAATTATGCGGCGTGCCGGTTCTTTAACGAAAAACAGTATGCTAGCAAGTAGCAACACATCTAAGATTTAATGCCCCAGTGGTTAAGTTGAAATTCAAATCGGAATTGCAAAATTGGTCACGCGGGTATCTAATCTACTGCAGCCTCCAATGAATTCCGTGAGAGAATAACAGAAAAAATCAGCGCATAGGAGAGACCTTGTGGAAAGGGCCGATGCGCTGCTCCCCGGCGTAGGACTTGAAGTTGCGGAGGACCATCTCCTTTATGAACAGCCGCGGCCTGGCCGCCCTCCCCGGCGTCCCCGCTGGCGACTGCGGCGGGGAGGTCTCCATGGCCATCTCACTGTTCCCAAATGCCGCAGCAAGCGTGGGACCGCGGGATCTGCGAGAGCCGCCCGCCGCCCGCCGCCCGCTCCGCTGCGGCGAGGTCAGGGTCAGCCGCCCAGTCGTCGACGCTCCGCGACACTCCGCCGCTCTGCCCCGGAGAGCCTTCGAGGTGGCGAAGGGGGCACGAGCTCCTCGGTGGTGGGGGATTGCGGGGGCAAGTTGAAGTGACTGTGAGGGAGCGGGGATTTGGGAAATTGGGGAAATTTTGGGAGGGAAAACTGAAACGGTGCGAGGGTTTCGTGCTCGCGTTGCGGAATTCGAAGTTGTCACCCCCCGCCACCCCCCCCCCCCCCCCCCCCCCCCCCCCAAAAAAAAGGGAAATATCTGGACTTTGGCTGGGTTTTTCTTGACATAGATGGGCTGATTTTCCCTGTTTTAGAGATGAGATTGGGCTGGTTTTCAGTATGGTGGGTCTTGCCTTGCGTTTGGTTGGTTATCGATGCACATGGGCCTTTAGTTGGGCTGCTTTTGTGTGTCCTGCCACGCAAAGATGACTAGCTGCTTTGCGATGGTAAAAGGAAAAAGTTTTGCCTCTCTCAACTTTGCATATAGTCGTTCCTCAAAAAAAAAAAAAACACTTTGCATATAGTCTGATTTTCCTCTCTCTATTACAAAATCGGGTAAGTTTTTTTTTCGAGGAAAAATAGGGTAGTTGATTCCCTCAACTCGTTAAACCGGATTTTATTCCTCCCTGACTGGTTTGTAAGTGACCGAGTTCAAGTGGCTTCCCCGCATCGGTGGCATTTTCTGTCGCTAACAAGTGGGTCCTACATGCTGACTTGGTCAAAACTGCTAGCTCAGACAGGCTAAGGAGAAAAAAATCAGGTTTAACGAGTTGAGGGAGTCAACTTACCCTGTTTTTATGTCTCTCAAGAAAAAAACTTACCCGGTTTTTATTATAAGGAGGAAAATTAGATTACATGAAAAGTTAAGGAAGGATAAAAGACTTTTGTCATGGTAAAACTAAGGACCCTTTGGAAGACTACAGATTTTCAGAATCCCAAAGCCAAAAGCTGAACTGCTTCCAAATGAGGCAGATTTTAGTGCAACTTCTAAGATTTTTTTTTTTTGAGAACGGGTTGGAATTTATTTAATATATAGAACAATTACAACCAGCCCCCTTGCAAAGGAGCACCTGATAGAAATAAGATTTACAACAAAGTCCATTGCAGATGCTACTGGAAATCTTCATCTTCGCAGATCGGAGCCACCGCTGCTTGATTCTCCATCGCCGCAAGGAAGACAGAAGACCGAGGACGATGCTTGAAGCCGGTTCTCGAACTGACGAAGCAACAACAATTTTTGAAGGCACCAGTTGGCCGACCCTTAACGAGCCGAACACTTGAATCGTTGAACGCCCCGGCGGACAGCCATCAGCCAAATCTTCGTCTTGAGGATGAGAACCAGACGCCTCTTGCACCGATGGCGAGCCCCAGTCGACGAAGCACAAAGAGTCCAAAAAGGGGATTGATAACTCCAACCCGGACAAGCTTGAAAAGAAGATAGCAAACCTGACAATCTTCAGCCTGTATCCCGTCCACCACAGCGCTGACGACATACAAACCAAAGAACCAAAAGTCACCCAGGTCGAAAGGACCTCGGGGACAGGAAGCTGCAACGGAACAACCCACCGGACTTGACAGCCGCCGACGAGCACCCCGCCAGCACAAAATAGCTTCACCACCATCAGATCCAGCGTGGTGGAAGCAATACTAACCCTAAACTACCTAAACTTATTTTAGATAGTAGGGATATACAAACCGGACATTGATCTGCCCATTCCCATCCATCTCTCACGGCCAAAAGGCCATCAAAGACGAAAAGGAACCGGCGAAATCGACACCGGAAACGAGATCGCCTCCCAGTCGCCTGTGTCAACTGTAGAAGACGATAAGGATGGAAGAGTCGCAACTTCTGAGACCTGGGGAGGCTCAGATTCTCCAAATCCCAGAAGCTGAGTAGGTGAGCTTCCAGCAACTATTGGACGAAGAAACTACAATTTTGCCCACGTCCTTCTGCCAAACCTACGCCAATCTGACATCGATCTCTCAATCTTTCTCGTTCTAGTGGTTGCTGCTGCTACTGATGTTTGCCTCTCTCATCCCTCTAGTGCCCACAGCCAAAATTATAGAGCTCTCTTGGAGATGCTCTCAGAAATTGCTTCTAGCGAGCTTAATCGCTTGTTGGAATGAGTAGCAGGAAAGCTACTTCTGCTTGGTCAGGATCTCCGTAAGTAGGTGAAGTGATGATCAAAACAAAAATCCTTCCCCAGCCGAACGACTACTAAATGCTTTGGCTTAGGTTTTGTGTCACTCTATCTCGTCATCACTCGATCAGATCCGTGACTTGACATTATTTTACGCTTTTTCTGATGTAGCCACTCCCTACCGCTTGGCCATGTCACCAAATATGATCCAAAATAGATCTCCATTACCGAATCTTAAGCAGAAGATGTGATGCATGGTGATCGAATATGTGCATGCCATTAGTTTGTCAATGAACCATTTACTCACGTGGAAAAGGAAATTGAAGACAATGAAGAAACTACCACTTATATGCTTGGTCAGGATCTCCTTTACTCACGTGGCTTTTATCCCTCCACAAACAGCATGACAATATGTTCCTAGAGGGGCACTAGAAAGTTTACATTCGGCTGAAGCTCTGATCCAGTGGCAAAGTTACAGCTAGCTGGCACCTAGGGATTTCAGAAAAAGCAGCCGAAAATACTATCCAAACTTTCTTCACAATACTCTCGTCCCCTATACCTTCAGCTCAGCAAAGCTTCCAGGGTCGACAGTTATACTCTTGGTGCAATTATCTGTCTTGTAAATGCCAACCAACCTGTCGGCTAGTTCAAACATGTTGTTTCTCAGACTGCAAACACACAACGGAAGACATGATACATGAGTTTAAATCACACATCACAGTTGAGGCGAAGAAAACAAAATCATTTTGCATCTGTTACACTTTCCCTTATCGAATTGGGACACATGTTTGTAAAAGTCCTTTCCAAAACGCTGTGAAGCAGAGTCGAAAGTAAAATAAAACGAGAACCTGGCTGATCGATAGGTACCTTATAATGATGAACTGAGCATCTTTAGTCCTATCTTTTACATAATGCGCCACAATTGATACATTCCTGAAGTCTGTGAGAACCAATCGAATCAGTGTCTCGAATAACAAGTCATTATTTTAGTGAAGAGAAGGGTCGCAGGACGTACCCAACGCTACATCGATCTCATCCATGACATATAAGGGAGTAGGCTTGTAATGGTGAAGAGCAAACACCAGAGCCAAAGAGCTAAGCGTCTGCAATAAGATATACACTTTAAAAAGGGTGCCACTCAAAAAATTCAGTAGGCAATTGTCAAAACGGATGTCTGAAAATACCTTCTCACCGCCTGATAGATTGGCGATGTTTTTCCAGCTTTTCTTGGGAGGCCTCACACTGAAAACAATACCTTCTGAAAACGGGCTGTAGGAATCAACTAGTTCAAGCTCAGCATCGCCTCCGAGAGTAATCATCTGAAACCGAAAGGTACTTTTTGAAACCATATTTTTAGGTATCATGAATTTTCTTTCAAGCACAACACACGCGGAAGACAAAAGCAATATATAATAAGCGCAATCTCTGTTGCAACTATGAGCTAAATCACCAAGCTCTACTACCGTCTCCTTTATCACTATATGGATTGCTTTTCCCCAGAATTTTTTTTCAGATATATGAAAAATGAGGAAGTTATGGGTACAAGATTTCATTATTTTGCATCCCCATCCCTCATCACAAAACGTGAACGTTATAACAGGGGCGAGCACAGCTTAATCTTATAGTTTACAATGTCTACCTTGTATCTCCATCGTCTATGCGCATGTCAAAACTGGGGGAGTGCTACACTACAGCATTCTATAAGTGTTTCAGTACCTGGTACATTTCCTTTAGTTTCAAAGATATTATGTTGAATCCAGCCATGAACTCATCTAACCTGAAATAATGTACGATGAAGATAAAGAGAATCATTGGCCAACATAGATAATTGTTAAAAAATCAAGGAGAATAAAAATATATAGTTGACTTTTTTTTTGTGTGTGTGTATGTGTGTTGTTGGGGGGGTGGGGGTGGGGGGGGGGGGGGGGGGGGGGGGGGGGGGGTGCAAGCCTTCTCTTTTTTAATCCAGCATAGAGCTTTTTAAGGTCATCACGCTCCTGAGTGATAGCACTGAGCTCATCAACACGTTCACTGTACAAACGAGCCTTTGTGCGGTACCTGATTCAGCCAGGAGAAATAATGAATCATTGATATAAGTGTTTTGTCAAATGGGTATATCAAACATTCATACTCTGCTATGGAATCCAGATTTGGGCTCAAGTCTTTAAGCTGAGCTTCCAACAATGCCACCATCTCCATTGCCCTTTTCATCTCACATTTGTCGTTGAGCTGCTCACAACCGAGAGTCACTTTGAACTTCTCAGGATCAATAGCATCCTTTTGGATCCTGGAAAAGTGGATGATTACTAACTTGAGAAGGAACTACAGAAACATACAGCGAAGATAAATTAACCTGAAACTAACACTGAGACATACTGATCCATGTGTTTAACAAGATTTGTCTGAATGTCATCAAACTTTTTCCTGAATGCTTTCACCTTCATTTCCCACTCCTTCCCAAGCCTGTACGTATCTTGCAACTTGTACTCAGCATCAACCTGTATGAACAAACAGATCAGGCTGTGGATAAAAACATTACAGTGGAATCAAATAACACAGTATAACTTAACAGTGTACAAGCTCAATACCTCCGAGGCTCTCAATTCATCCATTGCTTTCTTTAAGTCGTCGTATTCTTCCTTGGTTTTTTCGAGCTCATCTATATGTTTTTCCATCATCTATAAGTTAAAACAAATTAACAGTTCCAGCTATGAAAATGCTAGTTCGGTCATGGAGCAGCCTACAAAGCAATGCAACAGAACAAATACTAAATACCTCTTGTGCTTTCATATAATCTTCCTGTAAAACAATAGCTTTCTTCTCTATCTCTTTGAAAACAAGCACCGTCTTCTCCTTTTCTGCAAGAAGCTCTTCTTTCTCTTTCTTGGACTCCTCAATGCTCTTGGTTAACTTCCTCACCAACCTCTCACGTGTAGTGACATGAACTTTGTGTCGATTGATTTCTGAGCTTGTTTGGTCAAGCTCCTGACATTTGGAACATTACACCATAATAACCAGAGTTACTGAAAAAGGGTACGAATGCAAGTGAAAGTACATATACTTACAGATTGGATTTTGGCAACTTTTATCTGCTGATTCTTGAGCGCCTGCCCCGTTGCATCTTCAAGTTTCTGCTGCAGTTCTGAAACCTGGAACACATTATGGCAATTAAGTTCAGATGTCATATCTAGTGAGTCAAAATCCAGTGCTATGTACGGGCACCTGCCTGGTCTTTAAGTTTGCTGGAACGTTCTGTGAGTCTATTTAGTTCGATTTGCTCACTAGATATGATGCAATCAAGCTCTCTCAATCTGCAAATTTCATCAGCATTGGGTTGTGAAGCAGCTTCCAGAGAATATAGTCGGTTTTTGTTGTAACAGTACTGTGTGTTCATACTCTCAACCTATTTCAAGTACGAAAAGGGTATAAAATGTTAGTCAGATCATCACTCTAAATACGAATGTGAAGGACAAGCAGAACACCAATTGGTTACCTACCTCCTTTATAGCTTTTGCCAGCTCCATTTCAAGACGAGATATAGCTTCTTCCAAGGATCGATAGCGTTTTTTAGCATCATTCACTTTTACACGCAGGCCATTGAGTTCGACAACTAGCTTGTTAAGATCATTTTCAGCATTTCTAATAGCCTCTTCTGAAACACTTTCTTGGATGGACGTTCCCATCCTACCACCTTTTGGCTTGTTACCACCACCACTCATGGTACCAGATGCTTCAAAAAGTTCACCATCCAGGGTGACCACCCGACAGAACTCTTTTGCCGTGCCATATGCTATTCGGGAAGCCTGTTAAACACACGTCTGCTGTCAGCATTTTTAAAACATTAGTAGCAGAAGCAGCTATCATTGCTTGGAATGGAATAGGATGTCACTAATAAGCTAATTTTCAGAGCTAATAAAAGTTTCCATGAAGATGACAGGGGAGACAAATTAATACTCTTGTGAAAGATAGCAGTGCACATAATAACAAACAGCCACATCAGGTGGAAATAACAGTAAACTAAACAAAATAAATCATAGATCAACCTGATCAATATTGTTTGCAACCAAAGTGTTCCCCAGGACATTATAGAAAGCTAACTTCAGCTTCTCATCTTTAACCTTTACCAGATCAAATAGGCGTGGAACTCCTTCAGGTGTTTCTATTCTCTCTTTAATCTCGTGAAGGTGTGTTTGTTGATCCTGTTACAAAATGGTAACCAATTATCATGCCAATATAACTTCGTTATATGGGACAAACTTTGCATCAAAATAATAATAGCAGTCGAAAATAAATAGTGTTACCAGGATCAAACAAGTAGTGTCTTCTCCACGATTTCTTCTACGTAATAACTCAACACAACTTTGTGCAGAATTTACTGTTTCAACAAGAATATAATCGAGACCAGGGCAAGCTGTTGATACTGCCACATCATATTTTGCTGCAGGGCACAGTTCCTAATAAACTTAAGAAGAAATTCTTCTAACAATGAACTCTAATTTACATAGAAGGCCCTTAATAAGCACTAATGTGCAAGCTCACGACGACACATTCAGATCATAACAAATATTTAAAAAAATTCTAGATCTCAATACCCATTTTTGAACTCAATTAACTCCCGAATAATGGAGCCAAAACTTTTTATCCAACTTGAGAAACTTAAACTAAACGAAGTCCTAATATACAAGGGAATTCATGCACCAATGTCAAAACACCAACTTTGGCAATTGACATTGTAAAAATCAAACATAAATACACTTATGTTTATTATTTTACCATAGTTGGTACCTGTTGGCCCAAACATCAGACCAACACACACACACAAGCTCACCTAATCACACACTCACACTTGTCGGGCAAGAACCGAAGAGGTGAGAACTCACACACTTGGATTTTCAGCAGCTGAGCTGCATTGAATTGGAGCATGGCTCCCAACTTTATAGGCAAGCAAAGGTAAAAGGTACAAATACTACCATGCCTAGCAATATTGCCATACTTCTAGCATGTACACCATGCCTCTGTGGCGCCAAAACAGAGCACCCAAAAGTTCTCCCCCTACGCATAATTACTGAGCAGCTTAATTACCAACAGTATCATCTGGATATGCCACTTACTCAAGGAAATGATAAACTACTTTATCTGAAATATAAAAAGACGAGTTTAGATATTACATTTTACTAGCATGTATTGAAAGAAGTTACACAAGCACAATGCTTCAAGAAGTTTTTTTTTTGGTAAACTTATTCATAACACTTAAGCATGTTGTATTGAGATTGACACTAATTTAATGATATATGTTGTTAAAGTTCTAATAGTCCAGCTACGCACATTATCCCCTCGACCAACCTAGGAGGACATAGATGAATTTAATTAAGAAATAGACAGCTAAATTTGCGTTGAAGAGTACTCAAACTTAGGTGGTCAGAGGGTCCACATCCACACCCTTAACCAACAAAGCTCTCCTCAGTTCATGTTATAAATGTCTTGCGGGACGTCGTTCCTTTGTGGCAAGGAGTTCATCGTACCATCAATTGCACCAAGATCACCTAGCCTGCCATAAATGCCTTGAATTTCGTTTGATTCCTTGGCTTGCAAAATTGCTTTGAGACCAGAAGCTCGATTCTTCTCAGAATCCCTTGTGGATTTAATCCCTATGAGTTTCTGCCTTGCTTCCTGTACCATAGGAACCAGTAGCTCCTCCTGTTTTAAACTTTCCTATATTGAATTTTCCAAGCAAAATATACACGAACCTCAGGATACTCCCGCAAAAAGTGTTAACAAATTTTAATAATTCCAGATGGGGGAAAAGGGTTCAACTATAGCAGGAAGTAATTTACCTGTTCAGCTTTGCGTGCGTCATATGATTCACTCTGGTGTATCTTTATCTTTTCTTGAAGCTCCAGAATATATGACTCCTTCGTTTTAATTTTCTCCTTTATAGTTTCGATCTGGTTTTGAGCATTAGTTAATCCTGCTCGAGCTCCATCATGCTGAAACAGGTGATAAGTATGATTAGAATATCGAATATAATTCATGCTTATCAAGGATAACAAACTTGTTGAATTGGTTTTGAGCATCAGTTAATGATGCTTATCGAGGGAAAGATAAGCAGCAAACCGAACACGGCAAACAATGGCCGCATGGTGCTTTATATGTTAGTCCTCCAGGAATTAGTGTCCAAAGTATACAAGACTAGAACAGATTGTACAGCTGTAAACATATGACCGGCTAAAAGATAGAATCCAATCTAACCATGTACTCCCTCCAGTACTCTATTTTGTTGACGTTGCTTAGCTCAAATTTGAGCTAATTAGATACTTTTATCGGACGCACCTACAAGCACATGATAAGCATCCATGGCTCCAATCGAAAGCGGTTGAGCTGGAATTGGTTTAGAAGGATCAGAACCGCGAGATAAGTTAGACAGTTGTTAGCATACCGGTTGATTCTTTTTGGTTTGTTAGCTTCCGTTGCTAGCTAAGATTTTCTTAGAGCCTATATTTATATAAGGCCTTAGTCTGTCATTAATTAGGAGGATTCCAGAATTAAAATCCTCAATTTCCTACCGATCAGAGCCTCCTGCCATGGTGACCCAAGACACGGTGACGAGGGTGATCCACGACCACATCGCTAACCACTCCGTTCAAACTAACGGTCCCGTCCCTCCGTTCTCCACTTCGCTCACGCGATAATACAAAACATGCCACATCATAAGCAACATCAACGAAAAAGGACTGGAGGGAGTATAAAAGAATAATTAAAGACCCCCAAGTGGGTAGACTCCACCATTGCGCCAGGCCTGTCTGCATTGTGTTAGTTCCATTTCATAATTTTCAAATGTGTGTGTTATTTGTTCGAGAGGCTCCTACCTTTTGCTGCATTAGCTCCTTCTCTGCAGATGTGACATCTAGCCTTCCTTTATGCTCAATAATTTGATTTTCCCATGGTTCAAGTTCAGTCCTTACTTGAGTAAGTTCAGCGCGGAGTCTCACAGTTTCTTCTGTAGTAACAAAAGGAAAGAAGTTTGGTTATAAAACATAATAATTGAATGCAGAGGGAAGAATTACCCCAAATTCACCTTGAGAGGTTTCTTTTATCCTCTGTAGCACCTTCTCTTCTTCACTAAATAGTTCTTGCAATACGGGTATCTTCCCCTCAAGCTGTGGTATAAGATTGGATGATTCTTCCATTTCTTTTATCGCTTTATCAATTTTTGACATATCCTGGGTTAAGAAGGTGAAACTATAACCTTTCTTGCTTCAACTACATGGGGTAAAACTGAAACCATTCCAACATACCTTTCAACTTTGTCATCAAGCTTCTTTATCTTCTGCTTAAGATGCTTTAAATCTTCCTTTAGTTTTATATCTTTCCTCTTAAACTCATTAAATTGATCCTTGCAGGCCTTCGTATTATTTTCAAGGTCCTAATTTACAAAAAAAAAAGAGCAAAAAAAAGAGGGACATTATGATTTACTATGATATGATGAATACTCTATTTCATGACGATGTATGAGGTAAATCGAGACAATACCTCTTGCCTTTTGATATGTTTATTGTAAATAGACTCTATTTCTTTCATAGTTACAGAACTCTGTTGAATTTTTTCCCTGGATTATAATCAGTTAATTAAAAACATGTAAAGCAAAAAAAGATACTGTCCATTCGCAAAATCAAATGACCTTTTAGTGACAAATCCGCTTCAAGGTTTGCCACATTCTTGTGAAGCTGTTCAACACGTGAGGTAGCATCATCAGAAGCCAGCTTAGTTGCCTTCTCTTGCCACTTCAAAATTGAAAGTTCCTTCAACATGTATGTCTCAGCTTCGTTTTTTGCACTCTACAGGCAAATAACTCCTTTAGTAGTGAACTGTAAAACCCATGTAGTCAATCATAAAACTGAGCCCAGCACCTTATATTATCCCTTTCTTTCTCAGCCAATTTAAAAAAAGCATCTGCACTGAAGCGGTCCGTTTC